>OY755173.1:18385788-18985788 GCA_963576735.1 Bedellia somnulentella | reverse complement strand
ATTTATGTAATATATATTTCAACATTATGATGTTCATAAGAAAACTATTTTTGTTAGGACTATTGAAAAACTATTTTTTTAACTGTTAAATCAACGCCGACTCTCAGCGGGGATCAAACCCGTAACGGCAAGAACCAGCTACCTAAGCCCCAACCCACTCCAACCTCTAGGACGCTAATAACTATAACCATTAAAATATGTCGCTTCATTTATTACATACATACATATAACATAAACGTAACATAAACGTTCACGCCGTTTATCCCCGAAGGGGTTGGCAGAGGTACCAATACTCCTGAACTCACATGGCAAGCGCCATCTAGTTTCCAGAGGCTGGCATACATATACTGACGGCTATAAATCCCTTAATGGTAACGGGAGAAATTCTTTAGCCACTTTTGGAAGTTGATTGGGGAAAAGATGGTAATAAAAAATGTTTTTGGTGACGGGTCTCCAACCACATCGCCCAAAAATCACTTAAAAAGCCCCTATACCCTAAGTCGCCTCTTACGATCACCCACGGGTAGAAATGGGGTAGTGTTATTCTAAGCCGACACTACACGGCAAATTTTCATTTCATTTATTAATTTATTACATACATATATATACTCACGGCTATAAACCTCTAAAAAGGATATCCGGAGCTTCAGAATTAGAAACTCCTCAGCCACTATTGGAAGTTTACTAAGAAAAAGTTGCAAAATAATTATCGTTGTTAATGGGTCTCCAACCACATCACCCTGAAACCATCTCAAATGCCCCAACATCCAAAGTCGTCTCTGACAAACTCCCACGAAAAGAAATGGTGTAGTACTATTTGAGGCAATTCATTCAAAATTTAATGTATTACCTTCCATTAATTAAATTACTCATTCAGTCACTCCGTTTTAATCCATTCGCTCGGATAACGGTGACAGATAGTATAGGAAAAAAGAAATAAAGCGTCAATTTATGCAACGCCATGGTCAATTAGCTTGGCAATAAATGGCGTGAAAAGGAACAAAACAAGGTGATTTTAATGGCATTTATAAGGAAAATGCAAATAAAACCTTATATTTTATTGAAATGCCATGTTTTTAGGCCTGCATACTTTAACTTATTTATTGCCTCCATGAAAGAGAACGTATGAGAAGATTGATGAATGTAAACGAAGCTAGAGAAATTTGCCAGGACCATACAAATGGCGATCAATTGTCTCTGCTTCAAATGGCAAAAACGGGCAAGAGGTGCCAAATCAGACATTAAGAATTAACGCCCGATTTCTGAATTGAGTATTCCAGCTGAGAACAACTTTGTCGCATTGAAATCTTAACAACTGAATGAGACAAAACGATACTTAAATCGTTCTCAGCTTGAATACTCAATTCAGAAATCGGGCGTCAATTAGTAAATTGATGATGATTAATTAATTGATTAAAAAGAGATTGAAGTTGGTGATGGGCACCAGAGAAGAATTAAAGCTACTCTTAGACGATATTACTTTGCTATATATTGTTAGGTTATTGAAAATAAATAGGATAGATTAATAACTCGTTGAACATAAAATGTAAATATATGCTCTTATTTATTAGTAGTAAATTGTATGTTTTTTTTTCGTATATTTTTGTATATAAGTAGAATGAAAATGAAAGGCCATATTAACATATATAAGAACATAAAAACAACACAATAATACACAAAACAATGACTCCATTAAAATAGAAAAAGAAAACAAAATTAAAACTCTAGTTTTAACTAACTTGAAACCTCAAGCCAATATTTCCCGGTTCATAAATCTCTGCAAACAAAATCTTTCCATAAAACAATGCTATCTTAGAATTAATTACATTTGCTATCTTATAAACGTACATATTGACTTAGGACTTAGATGATTTATGTGTGATGTTTTACATTTACTGAATACATACATACACACATACATATACTCACGCCATTAGTTCCCATTGGGGTAGGCAGGTACTATTGATCGCCACTTCATACGATCCTGACAAACCTCTCTAGCTTCGTTTACATCCATCAATCTTTTCATACATGCTCTTTTATTCTTCATACTTCGGACGCCAGCCTTTTTGAGCACACTCTCTATCTGGTCCAAGTGTATTCTCCGTTTTCGTCCTCTACTAACATTACCATCCACACTAGCTCTATAGATCCCTTTTACCAATTTTCTATCATCCATCCTCTTATTTACTGAATATTAGATTCTAAAATTTAAATCTTAGCCTGTGTTTATTGACCGACAAGGGGAAGACTTTCTCATACATTTATACATAGACATACATTGCCGTGTAATGTCGGCTTAGAATAACACTACCCCATTTCTACCCGTGGGTGATCGTAAGAGGCGACTAAGGGTATAGGGGCTTATCAAGTGATTTTTGGGCGATGTGGTTGGAGATCCGACACCAAAATCATTTTTTATTACCATCTTTTCCGCAATCATCTTCCAAAAGTGGCTGAGGAATTGTTCATTCCAAAGCTCTGGCTACCCCGTTAAGGGATTTACAGCCGTGAGTATATGTATGTATGTATGTCAATCATACATAGACTTACGATCATAAATCCCAAAAAGGGATAGCTTCAGACTAGAAACTCCTCGGCGACATTGCGAAGTTGATAGGGGACAAGATGGTAGAAATAAAGTATCGTTGGTGGTGGGCTCCCACCCGCATCGCCCAAAACCACTTAAAAATCCCATACCCTTAGTCGTCTCTTACGACACCTATGGGTAGAAAGGGGTAGTGATGTTCTAAGCCGACACTACACGGCATTTACAACGAATAATCGTAAAAGCGTTTTCTACAGTATTTGGTATTTTAGAAAATCATATGCCAGAAAGATTGATTTTCAATTTCTTATTTGAGAGGTTTCCATGGAATATTCAACATATTAGATCCGAAACCGTATAGCGAGGCACGAGTAGTCGTGAAACCCAACAATCATTACTTGTTGAAGATATTAAATTGAAGTTACGCGGTTTTACCAACTTTTAAGATTATTGTTTATTTATAGGATAACGTTTCAAACGTGATAACTCAGTGGGTAGAACACCACTTATCGAGCAGACGATATGAGGGTTCAAATCCCGGGTCCACCGAACACCAATTTGTCTTTTCAACAGACATATGTGTCCAAGCAAAACGTGGGTATTCTGAATATCAGGTGGCATAGTCACGTTATGTTCAGAAGTATTAGTACTTCTGCCAATCTCTTTGGGGATATGCGGCGTGAATGTTTGAGTTAAGATGAGTTGAGATTAGATCCGAGTCCCTATAGCGAGGCACGGGTAGTCGTGAATCCCAACGAACATTACTCGCCGGAGATATTAAATGGAAGTTACGCGGTTTCTCCAACTTTTGGGATTATTGTTTGTTTATAGGATAACGTTTCAAAACTTCAACTAAGCATGAAATTGGTCGTAATCATTTAGTAATGAGATGTGTTTAGGGTAACTTTTATTGTTTAAAACGTGTATACCGCATATCCTTGAAGGGGTTGGCAGAGGTACTAATACTTCTGACATCGTCACCTGTTTGTTCAGAGTACCCACGTTTTGCATGGACAGTGTATTCACATGATAGGAGACAGGCCTATCACCGTTTTGTACGAATAGACTGTACAACTTAGCCATGTGGGTTTCCTCGCGATGTTTTCTCTCATCGTTAGCAACCATAATGAATGTACCACACATATGACCTTAGAAAAGACAAATTGGTTTAGGCCCGCCTCGGGAATTGAACCCTAATCGTCTGCACGATAAGCGGTGTTCTACCCACTGATTTATCACAGTGGCATGATACCGGTAACGATATCAAGGTTGTTTTTTTGTTTAACAATTGATATTTGTCGAGTATTTCGAATTTAAAATAAACTAGGCCTTGATTGTATCACATACTTTATTTGGAACCTATGTTGTATGTAATAGCTGTGTAGAGTATGCTTAGAATAACACTAACCCATGTCTTTAGGCGGGTACTGTAAGAGGCGATTTAGTGCTCTGGGGCCTTTTAAGTGATTCTTTGAAGATGTTATTGATCCTTCACCAAGCATCTTATATTTTAAAATATTTTCTCCACTCTCTTTTCTAAAGACATGTGTGGTTAATTTATCATGGTTGTTAACGGTGAGGGAAAACATCGTGAGGAAACCTACATGGCTGAGTTGTACTTAGTCATGTGACAGTGTATTCGTACAAAACGGCGATAGGCCTGCCCCCTATCACGCGAGTACACTGTCCATGCAAAACGTGGGTACTCTGAACACCAGGTGACAACGTCACGTGATATTGAGAAGAATTAGTACCTCTGCCAACCCCTTCGGGGACAAACGGCGTGAACGTTTATGTAACGTTTATGTTTCTCCACTTAGTGTCTCCACGTAGCTTTAGTATGTCTTTGGTAGTTGATGGGGACAAGATGGTTGAAATAAATAATTGTTGGTGATGGGCCTCCAATCGCATCGCCCAAACTCTACTTATAAAAGCCCAATACCCTTAGTCGCCTCTTACGACACCCGTGTGGGTTGAAAGGGGTAGTGACGTTCTAAACCGGCACTACACGGCAATACCATACCCACCTCAATAATAATAGGTATCGTACGTGGATACAAGTTAGTTCGTATCAACAAAACTATTGCGTTTTATTTCTCTTCTCAGATATGCAGCGTTAGTACTACGTGATATTAATACCAGCCGGAAACGAGAAAAGCTGAATGTGCCTCGAAGTACGGAATCAATCTATTTAATTTTTAAACAAGACGATTCAGTCTGAAATATCCCGATGAAACTAGGACGAATGTAAATATAAATTATTTGAATATTATGAAGCACGAAAGGACATGTATTAAATAATTACATACACATACATACATATACTCACTCACGGCTATATTTCCCTAGAAGGGGTAGCCAGAGCTTTGGAATGAATAATTCCTCAGCCACTTTTGGAAGTTGATTGGGGAAAAGATAGTAATAATAAATGTTTTTCGTGACGGGTCTCCAACCACATCGCCCAGAAATCACTTAATAAGCCCCTATACCCTTAGTCGCCTCTTGCGATCACCCACGGGTAGAAATGGGGTAGTGTTTTTGTAAGCCGACATTACACGTTAAATGATTAATGAATGTAAATGTAGCTCGAGAGTTTTGTCAGCGATGTGGCATTCATCAATGTGGTGAGAGATAGTGTCTGCCTACCTCTATGGGAAATAATGGCGTGATTATATATATGTAAGTAACTTTTAGCGTGCAACCCCCAATAATCAAACCAAAGACATCTGAATCATGAGACTATTTCTTTAACTTATAAAGTTATCTCTTAGTAAGTTTGAAAGCCCAAATTTAAGCTATTTGAATAATTGTACTATTCGTATACCCAATTAAAGGTCTCGACCGAAATGTCTCAGAAATAAACGTCACCTGTGTCGCTCCATTTACTCTTACTAACAACATTCTCGAAGGTGAGAGGAATTTCTAATCACGTGTTTCTGTCACGTGACGAGCGACTGTTACTTGAGTTCGCTCTAATCGCTAGATATCTTCTTGACGACAATTCGGTTACAAATTGAGAAGAAACGAAAAGTATTTGTATCTTATTTATGTAACTCTAAAACATAATAGATACATACATTTACTCATAGCAGGTTGCCCTAAAAATGGTAGCCAGTGCTACAGAATAAAAAATTGCTTAACTAATTTTGAAACTTAGTGAGAAAAAAATTATGAACTAATAATGGTTGGAGATCGGTTTCCAGCAACATCGCCCTGCGAACACATTACAATCCTTGAGTTACTTCTTACGACACCCGACCCTACATTTTCACTCACATATCTCAATATCTTATTGCGAAAAAAAGAGTATAAATGGTCTACTGTAAGGAGGTAGCTAGAGGAGAGGAGTGAAACACGCGAGTACTGAGTAGATACTGATTTATTAGTCACTAGTGGATCGTCCCAGCTTCGCACGGGTAGCGTTGTTTTTTTAAATATCTGAGGTTTCTTTCTTCAGTCACTGCTCAAGCATTGTGAAATTCAGCGTAATGTTTTAATTTATTAAATTTATAGCACTCCCTTAACAGTGTAGTTTGGTGATTTTGATTGCGCTTTAATGAACGGTTCAGTATTCCCGTTTAGTAGCAAATTTTGCAATAAAACGCCATGAAGTATTTATAACAATCTAAAAAATTAATCATTACGTTATGTAGGATGCAACTACTGGCGCCATCTAGTATGTTATATGTAAATTAGTAAAGATTTGGTTTCGATCACGGGCGCGATGGCTTATTTTATGTATAATTTCAGTGTTTGTCTACCGATTTCTATGATTCTTTTTTTATTGAATAGGTAATAATGTTACCTTATTTAAATTAGGGATAAATGAGAGGTTTACAAACGTAAGAGTAAACAAATATAATCAGGATGTTCCGAACTGCTAAGCTATCAGGAATTACACGTGTTATTGTGAGTCAACCATAAAAGATAGACATATACTGTTGAGGAATTTTTTTAGATAATTTTATGAAGAATATTTCCGCCACACATGATTTCTATGTAAGTTTAACCATTAAGGCTGCACACGCGACGGAAACTTAAAAAATGGAGTAACTTCTCCCGTTTTCCCCAAATTTCCCAAAATTCCCCTTTACTTCTCTGCTGGAAAGTATACAAAAACCTGCGCAGGAGTATGAAGAATAATTGTACCAAGTTTCGTTAAAATCCGTCGAGTAGTTTTTGTTTCCATAAGGAACATACAAACCGACAGACAGACAGACAGACAGACAGACAGACAGACAGACAGACAGACAAAAATTTTACTGATTGCATTTTCGGTATCGATCCCTAATCACCACCTGATAGTTATTTTGAAAATATATTTCATGTACAGAATTGACCTCTCTACAGATTTATTATAAGTATAGATAAGGTTATATACGTGCGCACGAATAATATAGATATAGGTATATATATATATAAACTTTCCATTTTACTACAATTTTCATTCCTTAATAATATCTTATCGTTAGGCTTATAATGAATAGGTTTAGTGTAACTATCATAATACATTTTTCTTTTTAATTTACTTTGGAGAAGATTATCTCTTGCCTCCTTATTTGAAATTTGCAATCGAAATTTAAGTTCTTTTGCGTAATCATCGTGACAGTACAAAGGATCAATTTGATGACCTAAATTATTTGGTAAACTACATTTCTTACCGAACACCAATTCATAAGGCGTGTAGCAGCTCTCCGAATGTACAGACGTGTTGTAGGAAAAGCACCAGAACTGAATCCATTCACTCCAGCTCTCTGGATGATTACCTGCTTGGTTACGTAGATATGCTCCTAAGTTTTTGTGGGAGTTCTCTAGAGCACCCAATGTCTGATGATGGTACGCTGTTGAGTTAATTCTGTTAATATTTAGTAAAGTACTTACCTCATTCATCGTTGACGCCATAAACTCCGTGCCTCTATCGGTCACTATTTCCTGGGGCACTCCGAATCTAAGGATATAGTTTTGTACAAAGGCTTTAGCTGCTTCTTTACTACTTTTAGTAATCAAAGGGTATGCTTCGACATATTTGCTTAACTCACACTGTAACGTTAGTATATAGCTGTAATTATTAATGTCGCGATCTAAAGGACCAACAAGATCTAGGTAAATTTTTTGTAATGCTGAAGATGCAGTTGTCGTTATTTCCATTGGTTGTTTCGTTTTTAAGTCATGTTTATTTCTCTGGCATTTATCACATTTTTTAACATATTTCTTAAAATCATCATCTAACCCTGACCAGTAATAGTACTTTTTAATGTTATTGTACATGCGTCTTACACCTGCATGTCCGCTTGTAGGCAATATGTGGAAGTCATTTAAAATAACTTTCTTATCATCATTATTATCAATCTTTTTTACATCTGGCAATATTATAAAAATTGGACCATTCCAATCTTTTACTTGTTTTATTCCACTTATAAGCTTCTCTATAAATTTATTATTACTTTTATTTTTTATAAAATATACTTTTTAAATCTTTAACTTTTTACAAACTATCTCTAATTCTCTCACAAATTCGTCTCGCGTAATTTAGGATTTATGTATAATATTTTCTTCCTAGGAACATATATAAAAGTTTTACTTTCTTTAAGTTCTTCTTCCTTTTTAAATAATTTATTTAATTCAGTATTTGTTATAAAACTTAACTCAACTGATTCCTTTGGATTTGTATGCATATCGACAATTCTCGGTTGGCCTGACCGATTATCATCCTCATCATCGTTAATTATTACTTCTGAGTCATTTGATTGTTTTGACAAATCCGAGTCAATTTTTTCTCTTTCTTCCATCTCCTTTCGTTGCTTTCTTGTCATCACATTCATTATCCTTACATTCATTATCCTTTCATTCATCTCCTTTAATTCCATAGATGTTAATTTGATTCTCGATAATGCGTCTGCAGCTGCATTTTCGGAATCTTTTACGTAATTCACTGTAAAATTATATTCGTCTAATATCATACGAAACTTTAATAATCTACTTGATGGATCTTTCATATTGAATAAGTATACTAACGGTCGATGATCTGTGTAAATGTTGAATTTTCGTCCATATAAATAAGGTCGAAAGTACTTAACTGCCCACACTATAGCCAAAAGCTCCTTTTCGATAGTAGGATAGTTCATTTCGGCTTTGTTAAGACTTCTACTAGTGTATGCAACAGGACGTCCATCTTCATTAGATAAAATCGCTCCTAATCCGAAGCCTGAAGCGTCAGTTTGCAACTGAAATGTGTTAGTCTCTGTAAAATTAGGGTATTGAAGTACAGGTGGTGACATAAGTGCTTGTTTTAATTTCTGAAAAGCTTGTTCGTGTTCTTCTTTCCAAGTAAATGTAACGTTTTTCTTACACAACTGATTTAAGGGATACGATAAATGAGAAAAATTTTGTATGAATTTCCGGTAGTAGTTTGCAAATGCAACAAATCTTTTTACATCGTCACTATTTTTGGGTTGAGGATATTCTTGTAAAATTCTTATCTTTTCAGCGGGGCAAGCACGAGCAAAAATGGCCATATCGATATACACACTATCTTATCGAAGTTTTCTATCGATCTCTTTCCCAAACTGCGAGCACGAGGCGCACTGTACATAGTACTCGATACAACCATCGAGCCCGTTAAGGGTTATCGAGCTGTGAAAGTTGTGGTATTGAACCATTTGACCGACATTCACAGTTCAATCAATTAAGGCTAGTTACAGACTCTAAACACCTTCAAAGTCACTTCCAATTAAACGTTTTGTTGTCTATTATTATCACCCTAGTAAATTAAAAATAGATTGACCGCAGTGAACAGTCGTGCACACATTCAACTCTTGAATTAGTAGGATAACATTACACATAACTGACAGATGATTCAACCATACATATTTATTTTTACAATATAAACAATAATGGCTGCTCATCGCAACCAAATTGAGAATTGTATCAGGGATTATGAACGATTAAGACGAATCTGCAACGAAAAACTGTAAGTATTTAACTCATAGAAACCACTATGATACATCGTTATGCTGCAAAATGCCGATACTGAAGAAGAGTTGTTAATTTGTGAATTAAAAACTATCAGTTATTTTCCGTCATGAATTCAAGCAGAAATGTGACGATATAGTATAAATTAATACGAGATCATATTTAATCAACCTCAAAGTTATAAAAGAAAACCTGCATATAACGTATATGTGCGTTTTCTTGTGCATAAACTACCTTTTTAAAAAACTACAAACTAGTCCACTTAGTCAAGCAATTTCATAAAATAACAGCCGGTTTGTAAAGTACAGTGGAATTATCATTTATTTGGAAGGTAAATAAAACAGGTTACAGTGTAATGATAGTGCGGTATAGGTAGTTACTAAACAAAAGCTAAGATCTAGGCAGCAACCCAAAGTATGTTTACATTAATAACAATGCAACAGTTCAAAGTTTGGAATAAGCCAACTAACAAGAAACAAATGAAACTTTTATGCTGTGTTATGGTATTGCTATGTAGGCCTACATTATGTTATTTATTGTAGGCTTAGAATCAGCATTTTCAATATTTTTTTGAACTTATTTACTGCTAAAACTACCAAGGTTGTATTTATTTACATGTACCAGAGTAGTAAGAATTCTGCAACAACTCATATAGTAATGAGATTTGAGATGATGATAATTATTCGCATATAACATATTTATTTGTATATAGGGTTTACTTAGAATTAACATTACCGCATGTTGTTGTATGAGGCAACTAAAATTTTGGGCCCTCTTAATGTTTTTTGGGCAATGGCAGAGTCCATTATGATTTTACCACCAAATTGTTTCAGTTAAATGTATCTATGTAACTGAAAACATATTTTTAATTTGTTTTATTATTGAGTTGCTAATGTTTATTCTGTATAGTGTTGTTGGTGGTTGTTGTTAGAGGTAAAGTCCCTGAAGGATTTCTATTTTTGAGGCTCTAGGGGTAGGGTACTTTATTTATTATATTTTCATTTTTATTTATTTTCCAAAAAGGGTAGGTTTTGGAAAATATATAAAAATGGCTATAAAGCAGTGTAAAAGAAACACCATGATCTATCGCCAACAATTATCTGTGATATTTTCTTTAATTTCAGGATAATGCAGTAGTTAAGATCAAAAAAATATTGTGGTATGAACAAAATAAAAGGTAAACTTTGAAATTAATCTTTATTAATTAAAATGTGAATTGTTTCTTTCCTTCTAGCTTTAGCATGTCTTAGTTTTCTTTATTTGGCAAATCAAAATCCTCTTATGTTAATTGTTTTACCACTTAAATTAATTATTACATACATAGATTTTACAATACAGTAACATTGAATACTTTACACGGAAGGTGCAAAACATAATGTATCAACAGTAATAAGAGCATGTATGAAAAGATTGATGGATGTTAACGAAGCTAGAGAGGTTTGTCAGGATCATACGAAGTGGCGATCGATAGTCTCTGCCTACCCCAATGGGAACTAATGGCGTGAGTATATGTATGTAATCAGGCAACTAAGTCATATGTCAACGACATTCTGTGTTAAATAATGCCATAGAGTATGTCTTTTCTCTGTGGGTAGCTCATATTGCCCCACTATAAGTGATGCTTGTAGACAGTCAGAAAAAATAAAATTTATGGTATATTTATTTATTTCAGCACATCAAAATGAAATTGAAAAAATGGACAATGGTCAAACATTCAAATACTCAAGACACGGAAAATGTGAAGTTTTATTTTAATCATTTTACTTGAAAAAGATTAGTATATTTTTTTGTGCTTTCATTGTTTTATTTTCATCACCTTACATATTAGGAATAAATTATATTGCAGCAGTAGTAATGAATGTACTAAAATATGCAACTAGCATATGGGCAACCGTTAGGCTTATTCTGTTTATCCTCCCTAAGGCAGATATTTGGAAAAGCACATCCTTCTCTCCACCCTGATCGGGGTGGATAGCCTTAATTCTCATGAAGTGCTTCTTCTGTCTTTTATAACCGTGATAGCCCAGTGGGTAGACCACTCGGTTATCGTGCAAACGACTAGTGTTCAAATCCTGGGTCGGGCCTACACCAATTTGTCTTTTCTAAAGACATATGTGTGGTTAATTTATCATGGTTGTTAACGGTGAGGAAACCCACATGGCTAGGTTGTACTTAAGTCATGTGACAGTGTATTTGTACAAAACGGCGATAGGCCTGCCCCCTATCACATGAGTACACTGTCCATGCAAAACTGGGTACTCTGAACACCAGGTGACAAATTAACGTGTTGTTCAGAAGTATTAGTACCTCTGCCAACCCCTTCGGGGATATTCGGCGTGAACGTTTATGGGCATTTTTCAAAAGTTTTGACCAGGCGAAAACAGCATGTCCTCTGACTTTACACCGTGATATTTACATTTTAAGTCATTTATATCAAATATGTGATATATCAAATGAAAGGAAATTTAAACACAAATAAATGCACAATATAAAAAATACATGAAAAGGTAACGAAATATGAGTAATTAAAAAAAATATGACGACATACCCCCCTATTTTTCGATGTCTCACGCAACTTTGCACACTTTCATGTGTCATATCTCAGAATTTATGTATGCAAAAGTCACCGAAAAACAGGTAACTTTTCTTAAAAATGGCTTTGTCATGCTTTCTAATAAACGTTTTTATAGGGTTTTCAAAGAAAAATATTGAAATAATTAAGAAAAACTGTTGTCCACGAATTCGGGTATACCGGAATTTCCATCAAGTAACGGTAGGTTTTACCGTCTTAAAAAATAAATTTTACCAAATCTAAAACGTTTTTTAGGTCTAGCAACTCACTTTTAACAGAATGAAATCGTGACTTCCGGTGTTCTAGGAGCCTATGGTTTGTTAAAACCGTTTTCCAGTTGCGACTTGACATAGGACCAAAATTTTGCTCCCGTAAGTACGATTTTTTGTGTAAAGATATTATTGTTTCCACACGAACACTTCTTATTACCGTTCGAACGAAGTATTTAGGTATCATTTAAAAGAATGGAAATGATCGAATATATTGTATTTTGATGTATGTTAAGGTTTTAATTTTTAAAAATGGACTTTCGTAACGTCATGATCATAACGTTATATACAGGCGGAATGATTTTCATTACTAACTGGAACCATAAAGCCGCGATCTCATTGCTATAGTTATCGTTTACTACGAATTTGCATTATATGAATATTTAATTGGTTATCTGGTTCGGCTTGTTTAGTGTTATTTAAAGTAGTTCTGAAGAAGAAGAAAATGAGCAGGGTACCTACCTCATTTTCTTTTCAGATCTACCTTCTGCTTTATTTTATGATTTCAACTGTTCTAAAAATGCAAGTTTCTCTAAGAAGTATGGAATTGTTCTATAAATTGTAAATTTTTCGACTAGTTTTGATTTAAAACTCCTCACAAATTGACGATGGCTACAGAAAGTAACACCTTACTAGCAAGCAGGTGTCATAACTGCAATTACAACTTTTAATAGTTTGTGATACAAATGTTACATTGTGATAACGAAATTCTCTATAGTCTAGGCACGTAATTTTACCTACATACTTTTGAAGTCCGAAACTTAGTTTTTTCAACTTTTGGTAGGACAGGGTATTTATTTATTATATAATTGTATCCTTATTGATGTTGCTGTACTTTTAGTATTTTGACTGATTATTATTTTGATATAGTTTATGATAGGCGCAATACATAGCTTTGTGAACGCAGTCTTATATTCCAATTACTAACAAGACATTTCCCCGTCGTAACTATCGTGCTGTGAGTTAATTAAGAAAATACCATTTGTTCTTGTATTTTTATAAGATTATGTCTGATATTAAAGCTTGATGATGCTTATTAATATATTTTCTATCGTTTGTTCCAAGAGCTAGTTGTTAAATATATTGCATGTTTCTTAAAAACGTGTTAAAAGTTGGTCTATTGTCAGAAAAGTGTTGCTTACTGGAGGTAATTTTGTTTTAATTTCATGAAAATAATCATGGCACAGTCTTTATATATGTTAAATTAGTTGATAACAAAGTTAAGTAATATAACTTTAAATAAAAAACATAAAAATATTACAGCTTTTTATTAATATCAATACATTTGCAACGTAACGAATAGGAACTTTTCAAGTGCTGTTTGATGTAGAAAAAAATATTTTCTGGTCAAATTATTTATTTAAATGCCGAACTGTTATATTTTTTGCGAAGTTTAATAAATATTCTATAAAACTGTAACGAATTCAACAATGATATTAAATATTTGGAAACCGGAATTCCGGTTGCGTAGCGGGCCATTTATTTGAAAAACGCCCTTATGTTATATTATGTTTATGCTTCTTCCGATTTTCTACCCTGCCTACGTACAGTAATTTACAGAAAAAAGACCCTAAGTTGAGATTAGTCACTTTTTTGTTAGGAGTTCCTTTCTTGTTATGGTTTCATTTGTCACAACGGTCATTTTAAATGGTTTTCATCCTAATACTACTTACTTACTAACCCTACAGGTGCTTACCTGCAATTTTAAGATTATAATATCTAAAGTATATGAATGTTCACGAAGTTCCTAGGAAGTGAGATCCCTTAGAAGTATATTAATGTAAGGTTGTGTGATAGAGTAAGAAATAGTGTGATTTGTGAACGAGTAGGTGTGAAAGATGACGTAGTATGCAAGATAGAAAAAGGAATGGTGGTTTGGGCACATAGAGGATTGATGAAAATAAAGTAGCGAGATATATAGAGCCAATGTGGATGGGATTGCTAGTAGAGGACGGTCTCGTAAAACGTTTCTGGATCAAATAGAAAAAGTTCTAATAAAGTGGGGGGTCCGAAGTGAGAAGAATAAAAGAGCATGTATGGGAAGCAAGAGAGGTTTGTAAAGATCGTACTAAGTGCAATTCAACCATATCGGTCTAGACACGACTCAGCATTTGAACCCTGCCCACTGAACTATCACGGTTTATATAAAAAAAAACTTGAAAGAGTACATATAACTCATGGCTGTAAATCCTGAAAAAGGTTTGCCAGGGATTTGAATTTAGAAGTAGCGACTTCTGGGAGTAAAGTGGAGAAAAAATATGAATGGTCGGTGATACTTGGCTTATTTAACAATGATTTCCTCACCTAACTAAGAGAAATGTCTGAAGATTTTATTTCTATGCGGGGTTAGGGATATGTAGCTGTGATTATATTATGCATTCTAACTCATCATTCTAAGGGTTTTTTTTAAAACATAATGAACACTGCCATGTCAATATATTTAATAAAATATCATGTATGTAAGAAAATGTATGAAAAACCAGGCTGCTGTTGTCAAAAACAATGACAGACATATTTAAAACTAAGAGACAACAACAATATTTCAGTACATAAATACTGATAGTCACAACACAAGTATATATATCTTTCATGGAGTTATGTGAACTAAAATACATGGAGACATGTTTTTTTTTTCAAAAACCAAATACAAATCAGTAGTTAAAAGAAATCATACTTTGAAAGCCTTTTATTATACTTACTAATGATTCCATTAATGATAAAATGGCTTGATGTCATCAGGGCTCTGTGCAGTATGTTTCTGGGCTAACACCAAAATACTCAATACTCAATCATTTATTGCATTCAACAATATATTGTGTATTACAGTTCTTATTTATAGATAAATTCATAGTTCTACATTAAAGACCCGGTGGGGCACAGCAATTTCTTAAATCTAAGTTATTTTATAATAAAGCTAAATAGGAGAGGAGGAGGAGGAAATTATATAGAAGAAATTATAACTTTCATGGTTATGGACTTTAAAAAGATGTGTGTTTGATGAGTTCTAACAGGTTCTCCTCACAACCATACACCTACCGAATGCAAAGTAGATGTGTGTTTTATCTTAAAAGTTACCATTTATCATTCAAAAAACATAGATTAATCTTTTTATTTTAAAGAAAATGAATATTTTATTTAATAATTTTTGTTATATTTAAAAATGAGGTGATTTACAATAAAAGTAATAAATTATTCCCTTATTTAATCCCAAAAACTGATTCTTGATTGATGTATGAATGACTATAAATCCAAATAAGCGAAACCAGAGCTTCACATCTTGAATCTTCTGCTACTTCTGAAATTAGAGTGGAGAAAATTTGATAAGTTATTGATGGTTGTTGTTGCTTTTCTTATCTTAAAATTTTTCACTTACTTAATTTACGAAGCGGCTGATGAATTTCATATTCTAAAGCTCTGGCTACCCAGAGATTAGATTAGGGATTGAAAAATGTGATTCAATTATCCATTCTATTTCATCATATTGTCACAATACTGATATTGGATATGGTTGAAAATGGGTGACTTACAATTAAAGTATCTACTACTATATACTTTCGGCTCTTTGAACTAGCTCTGGTCAGACGTGTTTCTATTTAAAATTTGGAAAACTAAGTATCTGGATTGAAAAGTAACATCTATTACCTTAGTTATAAAGTCGAGAGTGGAGTAAACAAAAAGCTACTACCGCGGCCTCTTCACCTCCGAAAGCAGCGGCAAGCGATACCTCACCTCTTCGGACGCCCGGTGAGTCAGCGACCGTTACAAAATAATTTAAAAATTATATATAATAACGTACTAGTATTAATTGCCAATTGAAACTTGCAACGTTGCGTGTTGTCTCTTACTTACAAACACCTAGTATGAGCGCATTGAGGATGCCAGTAGAAAGAAGCCCGCCAAATAAACAAAAAATGGAAAAAACCGTTACAAACCACTATGGGTCGGAGCCAAACCTGCATGAAACTCCTAAGAACATCAACAAACGCCCAGTACACAAAAGGCTACGACGGGATAGTTCCAGCAGTGAAACCACTCCAACTTCATCGAGTACTAATGAATCGGTGATGAGAATGTTTTCTAATCAAGACAAAAAACTCGAAACAATGATTGACTGCATGAAAAGTATGAAGGAACAAATGTGTGAAATGCAAAAATCCATGGAATTCATGTCTTGCAAATACGACGAAATGATAAGCAGAATAGCAACAATCGAAGAAGAACGAAAATCTGAAAAAAAGTATATAACATTTCTGGAAGGTAAAGTTGAAACTCTCGAAAAGTTTAACAAAACAACCTGCATTGAAATTAAAAATATTCCACCTCAAAAGCAAGAGACAAAAGAAGATTTACTTATGATTATGATTAATATCGGGAATTCGATTGCCGTTGATGTAACAAAAAATGATATAAAAAACATCTACCGAACTAGTACAAAATCTTCGTTGAACAAGCCAATAATAACCGAATTCTCCAACATATTCAAAAAAAAATGAAATACTACATGGTGTTAAGTCGTTCAACAAGCGTAACAAAGATAACAAACTTAATACTACTCACCTAACGATAGGGAGTACTAATCAGCCGGTATACATTTCAGAATGTTTAACTTACAAAACAAACAAACTTTATGCCATGGCTCGAGGATTTGCTAAAACTAATAATTTCGCATACTGTTGGACTAGTGGAGGAACGGTATACTTACGAAAAAGTGAAGGAATGCCCGCCCTTAGGATATCCAGCGAGGAAGACATCGAAAAGTTACTCATTTGACTATTGCTTGTAATATTTTTGCTTGCATCACACGTTAATATCTATAAAACTATGTTAAGTTTTTATATTATAATGTTACAATCACAGTTCTCAACTAATAAATATAATTATAGTCACAAGTATAGTATAATGTTCAGAACTCACTTTTATTTACAAATAACTAAACCCAAAACAATAACAATTAAAACCACTACGCAACACAACAACAAACACACTGAAGAAAAAAACACACCTACCCGCACTTTACAATTCTTAAAAACATATCACTCCATCATATCAAATACAATGTACCCACCTCCTTATATTATTAAAATGTATACCAGTTACAATAATGCAATAAACTTTTGTATGAAACTCATTGACGAAATCAACCGGAGTCAAAATCACAACCTAAATGATCATGAAATTTTTGCCAACAGTCAGCCCATATATATAATAAAAATCAAACTGTTTCATTATGTAACCTGTCTGTGCCGAATAAACTGTATTCCAAATGCATGTAATTTATTAGATATTAAGATATTGTCAAAGAATGTAATCTTAGTCAATATACATATTAGTCACACACACAAAATAATATTTAAAATTCAATACTGCCAATGAATTAATCATTAAAGACGTAGAAAGTAGCTCAAGAATAAACTGCAAACGACTGACCGACCCTTCAACCACCAAAAAACATATAGTTAACCATTGTGGCCTTAATATTTTAACTGCAAATATAAGGAGCACTAAACAAAATTTAGATAATCTTTTAGTGTTTACTCAAGAATTAGGGCTACTGGTCGATGTGATAGTCTTGACTGAATGTTGGATCAGAAAAGATTTTCATCCAGAACCAATAAACGCCTATAGATCTTACTTTACGAAAAAACGGATTAATAGAAGTAGTGGAGTCGTAGTTTATATAAACGAAAATTTGAAAGAGATCATAACAGAGCCCAATCTTATTGAAGGTAGTTGTTTGCAAATAGAAATTTCAAGTGCATTTAAAATACTATGTATATATAGACCTCCCTCTTTCAAAAATCCAAGCAGGTTCCTGGAGTCTCTCGATGATCTACTGACCAAAAACATGAGCTGTGATATGGTGCTCACTGGCGACATTAACATCAATATTCTTCCTGGCGCAATACAGGGGTTTGCTAGTGATTACATTAATATGACTTCTATGCATGGACTAATACAGGGAGTCGACTTACCCACTAGGCAAAAAACATGTATAGACCATTTTATGATCAAAAGTAAACGTAAGTGTCAAACATTCGTGTACCCGGAACTGACAGACCACTCGCCAATTTTACTTAACATAGAAACATCAGAAAGGGTAGACACACCAGCAAACTACTTCAAATTGACAACAAACCACGAAAATCTGGATAAGTCCCTTGCTACTGAAGATTGGTCGAAATTGTACCTCTGTGACAACCCAAATTTAGTTGCTGATGATTTAATATCAAAACTACAAAAAGTAATTACCGAAAACACCGTAGTGAAGAGCTACCCAAAGAGAAAGACACCTCTAAAGCCCTGGATAACTTTGGGCCTAATTAATTCTATGAAAAAAAGAAATAAACTGTACAAAAAACATATCAAATATCCACAACGAGAAGAATTTTACAATACATACAAAACGTACAAAAGTGTTTGCAATAAATTGATAAAATTCACTAAAAGAACATACTACAAACAACAACTAGATAAAACAAAAGGGAACATAAAGGAAACCTGGAAAGTTATAAAAGAGCTGTGTAATCTTAAGCAAACCAAAACGACAAACCACGAACTTTGTGATCTCAAAAACAACGTGAAAGCCTCGTTAAATTGTGTAAACGATTATTTTATCAATGTTGGTAAAAAACTAGCCGATAAGACACTTGGAAAATTAGGATTACATGAAGACGACCTCGTGCAAAGGGCCAACACTGGTCCTTCGCCGAGAGATTCGATGTCATTTTCACCCACAGACCCAATAGAAATCAGAAATATAATATATTCTTTGAAGGCTGACAGTGCTGCAGGATGGGACAAAATCTCAACTAAGTTTATTAAGACTTACCACCCCTACTTGATAAACCCGATCTCCCATCTATGCAACATAAGTATAAAAAATGGAATCTTTCCAAACTCCCTCAAAACTGCCATCGTATGTCCCATACATAAAGCAGGTAATAAGAAAGACCCCAGCAACTATAGGCCGATTTCGTTAGTCTCAATTATAGCAAAAATATTGGAAAAAGTAGTCAACAGCAGGTTAGTTAAATATTTAGAAAAACTACAAGTTTTGTCACAAAGGCAATATGGATTCAGAAATGGCAAAAGTACTGAAGACGCAGTGCTTAAGTTAACATCTTCAATAGCTAATCACGTAGATCAAGGTCAAAAATGTGTAGGTATTTTTTTAGACCTGCAAAAAGCATTTGATACGGTTTCTTTAGCTATTCTGCTAAAAAGAATGGAAAATATAGGTATACGTGGTACTGTACATAACTGGTTCCGGGAATATCTGTCAAGTAGAGAACAGGCTGTAAAAGTAGGAAATTCAGAATCGGAGGCCAAAAATAACTGCAACTACGGAATCCCGCAGGGAAGTTCTCTTGGTCCGACTCTTTTTCTGCTATATATCAACAGCCTCTGCAACTTAGAGATAGAAGGTGCAGAGATAATTATGTTTGCTGATGACACCGTAATTCTTTTTCACTCTAAAACGTGGCTCAAAGTAAAGGAGTTAGCAGAGAGAGGGTTGTGCTATATAACTTCGTGGCTGGAGGATAATCTGCTTACTCTGAACGCTATAAAAACAAAGTATATTTGCTTTACAAAATCAGCCATATCACTCCCAAAAGACAATTTCCAACTAGTTATCCATACTTATCCATGTAACAGGAATGTGCAAGACATCAGCCACAATTGCGACTGTGCCGTCGTAAATCGAGTACAGGAAATTAAATATTTAGGAATAGTTATCGACGAACACCTTCGGTGGAATAAACACATCCAGTCAGTCACTGCTAGAACCCGGAAGCTGTTCCATGTTTTTAAAAGCCTCAGAATAGCTGCGGACAAAAGTCTCCTGCTTTCTACTTACAAAGGCCTATGCCAATGCATTATTACATATTGTTTAACGTGTTGGGGCGGTGCTGGCAAGACTTACATGATAGAGTTAGAAAGAGCCCAACGTGCCCTTTTAAAAATCATACTTAAGTTACCTTATAGGCATCCTACATCCGACTTATACGAAAAAGCCAATGTTCTAACCGTTAGAAAGCTATACATCACACAGGCATTAATGAAATACCATAAAATTATCATACCCTCTATTCCGAATATCAATAAAAGAATAGCGTGTGTTCCCGTTCCCAAATATAACTCAGCTTTTGCCCGCCGTCATTTTGATACAATAGCACCGATATTGTATAATAAAATACTGAGCAAAAATAAAGACATAAAAGGTTACACGTTAATCCAACTAAAACGTTATATCACAAACTGGTTACAAGAGTTAACATACAACGAGGTTGAGCAATTACTATTAAAAACATATTGACGTATAGGTACAATATCATACACACCCACAAGCACAAATAATGTCCCTCTCTCCCACACACAAACACACACACACACACACGCACACACACACACACGAACACGCACATAGACTCATACACTCACAAACACACACATAATACGAGTTCTGATCTGTTATAGCTATTAATTATGAGAAAATGAACTATTTCATTTTCTCTTTAAAAACTTTTTTCTATTTTTCTATTTCTACATAAACGATTTTTTTTTTTAATTTTTTTTTGTATCTTTGTACTTGAAACAAAATTAAAAATGGCCATCAGCACATAATTGTTATGTTACTTAGTTATTTAAAAGAGCCTGTTTGCTGCGTCACAGGGAAACCTACTGCGGTAAACACCGAAACCAATTCATTGTAAATTACTTAATTTTGTGAAATAAATGCCTTTTTTTTTTTTTTTTTTTTATTTACTTTCCAAATTATGTATACTTACCAATTGAACATAGTACAAATATGATTTTAGTCCATTGGGAGGCATCATGTATTACATCTTAAATACTAGGCAATTTATGTTTTGTCTTCAATTGATATACAATTTATTCCCATCTTAAATCTCATAACTAAATCTTGATAGGTGATAAACTGAAATACAACATAACATATTTTTATTGAAAAATGTTGATAGACTATAAAGTAAAAATTCAGAATTGCTGCTAAGCTATGTACTTTGGAAACTAAATACTAACTGAGTATTTTAGGAAGGTAAAATAAAATTGTTAGCAATAAGCAAATGAGGCACAATGAATAGTTTGTAGTTATTACAGTGCATATTATACCCATAAGATATATTTAGTAGAATGAGGCACAAAGTGAGTAATTTATATATAATGTATTTAATTGATTCTTTCATGTACTTCAAACAATGAGTTAACTTAAAACTTACCATAAATGGGCTATGTGGCTGGAGGCCCATTGGGAATGATAGTTTTCTTTTATATTTTTTCCATTTAATTTCCAAAAGTGTTTGAGGAATTGTTAATTCTGAAGCTCTGGCTATGTCCAACTAGGATTCATAACCATGACAGTATTGTATTGTAGAACTAATAAATGAATGAAGAAAGATGAGCTTCAGTTTTTCCTAAATGTTACATATTATGGGGTTATCATGTAGATGAACAGTGATATTGCAGTATTTCCATAATTAAAGATAAATGGTAAAATCCTTGCATTTGTTATAATATTATTATGTTCAATAAGTTTGATAAGAAGAAAATTTCTTAGCTTAGAGTATTTTGTAATTGGGCTTTAAATTTTGTTAACACTGTTTCATGATAACAAAGGGTGGCTGAGACTATAAAGATAATAATTAATCATTTTACATTTATTGAATTGAGTAAATATACAATACACAAATATACTATCGCCATTTTTTCCATTGGAGAAGCCAGAGACTATCACTAGCCACTTTATTTTGTTTTATACTTTGTAAATACACTTACCTCTTATTTCACTTTAACCATAGTCCTCGTGTTATGCCACAGTTTTTCTTAAAAGCTATCCAAACGGATAATATCATCATTAGAAATATTGTTATTGGATTCTATTTGGTCTTCTTCTTAATCTTTATACTGGCAGTGGCAGACCCAAAGGATTAATTAAATAGCGATTGGGTCGTAACGTAAGGTCGCTATGTCTTATGTTCATTCATGTATAGTTGTAAATTATCACCATCCACACAATTATTGAAGAGGAAACACATTTTTCTCAAGTTCGACGGCACAACTTAGTGTTATATTTAGTATTTTATTCACATCATTTTTTCACTACACTACATGTTATTAAATATATTTCACTATACTCATTGATTAAGTCATAAATAACGTAAAACTAGTGCACCTTTTGAGCAAAATCAAAGAAAGTACTATCAACAATCATCTATCGACACCCCCAAAGCACCACGATAAAACTTTATAAGTTTTCGTCATCCAAATGTCAGAAATCGAAAACTTTGGTGCATTACAAAGTGCCTCGTGCTCGCAAATATCGATATTATTCAATAAATCGATGAAAACATTCGGTCTATGACGTCACTTACGTCGAGGCATTCGATAACATTGCGCCTCGTGCTCGCAGTCAATGTTTTGAGATATGGTATACAAGGACAAGTGATAAAATCTCCGTATCACGTCCTTTATCGATCTTATAAAAAGCTCGTGCTTGCCCCGCAGGATCTGGTAAAATTCCATCACCTGTCACTAAATGACCTAGGTAAAGTATTTCTTTTTTTAGAAATTCGCATTTAGCCGGATTAAGCTTTAAATTCACTTCTCTTAACCGATTGTAAATATCTAATAAATTTTTATTATGGTCATTTAAATTCCTTGCGACATGATAGTCCAGTGGGTAAGAACACCCGCCCGAAAAACAGAAGGGCGTGAGTTCCAATCCTGGGACGGGCCTACACCAATTTGTCTTTTCTAAAGTCATATGTGTGGTTAATTTATCATGGTTGCTAACGGTGAGGGAAAACATCGTGAGGAAACCCACATGGCTGAGTTGTACTTAGTCATGTGACAGTGTATTCGTACAAAAACGGCGATAGGCCTGCCCCCTATCACGTGAGTACACTGTCTAAGCAAAACGTGGGTACCTTCTCTGGAAACTAGATGGCGCTTGCCATGTGAGTTCAGGAGTATTGGTACCTCTGCCAACCCCTTCGGGGATAAAACGGCGTGAACGTTATGTTATGTTATGTTAAATTCCTTCCAAATACAATTAGATCGTCCAAATAAACAAAGCATTTTTTATAGTTCAGTCCCGACATCGCCAACGTTATCATTCTACTAAAAGCATTAGGCGAAGTCTTAAGTCCCATTGGTAATCTTTTTAGTTGGAACTGTCCCGAATAAACTATTTTATTATTACTCGACTGTGTTGTATTTTGAGATTGGGGTATGTATCCTGGACAAAATGCTGTGTACTTTCTACTGTCTTTATTTAAGCTAAGTTGGTAGTAACTTGAATAGAGGTCTAAATGTGTATAATATATCACTCCAGAAAGAGAATCTAATATTTTTGTAATATTAGGGAGCGGAAACTTATCATCCACTATATTTTCATTTAATTTCCGATAGTCAATAACTAAACGCCACTTTTTTTTCCCATTCTTATCAGATTTTTTAGGAACTAATAGTACCGGACTGGACCACTGACTGCACGCTGGCTCTATAATATCATATATATCAATATCCAATAATTTTTCAATTTGTTTTTCTAGTTCTTGTCTCTGGGCGTGCGGTAATCTATAATTTTTGACAAATATTGGTTGTGTGTTGGGTTTAATTGAAATGGACTGTTCGTATAAATTTGTTGTAGTTAATTTATCACCGCTTAAATGAAAAATATCCGCATATTAGCACATAACTGTTCTATAGATAATCGTTCTTCCTTATTAAGATGCGATAAATTTAATTCTTTAAATAATTTATGAACTCTTTCCGAATTAAAACTAGAACATTTACTGAATGTTGTCATTTCATAATTTTTTAATGGAACTAATTTTGGATTTATTTCGTTCAGACAAATGGTTTTTTCAGATGTATTTAATATTTGAACTGGAATTCTGCCATTTTTTGGTCTTACTATAGTACTTGCAATTAAAATTCCCTCACTGATTTCATCCGTACAAACTAAAATATCCTCTTTTAAAGAAGTTTCGATGTAGTGGATACTCTCTGATCTCGATGGTACAATATATTTTTTATATTGATTTGAAGTCAAACTAATTAAAACACTTTTGTTGTCGACTGTCCTCAAAGATAAAGTTTTGTTTTCATAATCAATGACCGATTTGTATTTGTTTAGAAAGTCATTGCCGATTATGCCTGTAGCCGAACATGGTAATGTGTTGAAAATATAAACCTTATGCTTGAACAACTCATCCTTCACTATAAATGTAATGTAAACATATCCAATCGCTTCAACATTGCCGCCAATGCCTCTTATAATGCTGGTCTCTTTATGGTACAGTATACCGAGTTGCAATAATTGTTTATATTTAATCGCTGAAATCGATGCTCCTGTATCAATAAGCCATATAAAATCGGTCTGGAAAATTTTTAATGTCGCAAATAATGAGTTACTGCATGAAAAAATAAAATGGTTTACGTTATTCACGAAAAAACTCATTGTAAATTTTCTCTGACTCTCTCCGTTCAGTTTCATCCGCTGACATCATCCTAATATTACGTCCGTTACCCTGTGTATGATTATAATTATTGTTTGGGTACCTACCTCGCATGCTTCCTCGCGGTGCTGCTCGCGCCGGTGCTGCTCGGGCACCCCGCGGAGCGTAGGAACCTCTTGCACCTCCACCGTAGCCGTAGCTGAACGGCCGTCTCTGGGGTCGCGAGAACTGACTATTGTAGAAACTCTTTGAAGGTCTTCTAAACGGATTAACTATATGGGGCTGTCTTACCTGGCACTGTAACCTACCTCTTTAATTATAAAATGACTGGTTATTCCTCTGACTACTTAGAATTTCACCATTATTCACAGAAGAAGAAGAGATTTCTTCGTGTTGTGCCGCTTGTATGGCATCCTTAAGGTAGTCGTAGTTCCTCGCAGTAATAATTGTGCTCAACTTACGATTCCTAAGGCCATCGGAAAACGCTTTATGGCAAATCTTTCGTTAATTGGTTTCAAAATACTGTAGCAATCCGAATTCCCGCTGAATTTCCTCCTCCTGTCTCCTCCTCCTCCACTGAATTATAGTCTGAAGAAAGCTTTAACTTGGCATTTTGAGATAATCTGCTCTTAATAACAAACTGAATTAAGTTTTTCTTACACTCATTCTTGGTTAAAACAGTATTATAGTATTCTATGCCGTCGATTAATTGTTTGGTAATCGTGTCACAATCATCCATTATAGGTAAAAGATTCAAAGCCACCCTTAAATCGAACGAAGACATTTTGTTGTCTTGTTTAAAATTCTCACATAAAGAAAATTCCTCTGTCTCCACTTGACACAAACTTTGTACTTCTTTATATAATACTAGTGGATCGTCCCAGCTTCGCACGGGTAGCGTTGTTTTTTTAAATATCTGAGGTTTCTTTCTTCAGTCACTGCTCAAGCATTGTGAAATTCAGCGCAATGTTTTCAATTTATTAAATTTATAGCACTCCCTAAACAGTGTAGTTTGGTGATTTTGAATGCGCTTTAATGAACGGTTCAGTATTTCCGTTTAATAGCAAATTTTGGAATAAAACGCTATGAAGTATTTATAACAATCTAAAAAATAAATCATTACGTTATATAGGATGCAACTACTGGCGCCATCTAGTATGTTATATGTAAATTAGTAAAGATTTGGTTTTGGTCACGGGCGCGATGGCTTATTTTATGTATAATTTCGGTGTTTCTCTACCGATTTCTATGATTCTTTTTTTATTGAATAGGTAATAATATTACCTTTTTTAAATTAGGGATGAGTAAGAGGTTTACAAACGTAAGCGTAAACAAATATAATCAGAATGGTCCGAACTGCTGCTATCAGGAATTACATGTGTTATTGTGAGTCAACCGTAAAAGATAGATAAACTGTTGAGGATTTTTTTTAGATAATTTTGTGAAGATTATTTCCGTCATACATGATTTCTATGTAAGTTTAACCATTAAGGCTTCACACGCGACGGAAGCTTAAAAAATGGAGTTACTTCTCCCGTTTTCCCAAATTTCCCAAAATTCCCCTTTACTACTCTGCTGGAAAGTATACAAAAACCTGCGCAGGAGTATGAAGAATAATTGTACCAAGTTTCGTTAAAATCCGTCGAGTAGTTTTTGTTTCCATAAGGAACATACAAACCGACAGACAGACAGACAGACAGACAGACAGACAGACAGACAGACAGACAGACAGACAGACAGACAGACAAAAATTTTACTGATTGCATTTTTGGCATCAGTATCGATACCTAATCACCACCTGATAGTTATTTTGAAAATATATTTCACTAGCGACCCGCCCCGGCTTCGCACGGGTGCAATGCAAAATATACCTACTACAGAATGTCCTTATACACAACGTTCACAGCTTTTTTTGTCATTAGCCAATACAAACATGTTTTGCTTAGACGTTACTCTTGCTGGCTGAGGCGAGCCTCGCGTTCCGTTGACGATTCTTCATCTCTTGCTGAACGTGCTCTTCTGGCATTCACTGTACTACGACCTATGTTCGCACGACGACGTCTTCCGGACATGACTTTGTAATGTCTGTTCAAAATTTTATACTTAGGTACTCAGTACTTGATTAAACTCACAACTTAAAACTATACGTATGATTATGAACTAATTTCACTAATTATTGGTTAGTGCTGGAGTAAAAAATATTTACTTACTATTCGTTCGACTAAAAACAAAAGATTATCAACAACAAAATATACCTATCCTATTCAGTTCTTCTATGAACTTAACTATAATTTTCAATAATTGAAAATGCTCGCCCTAATACTAAATTGTCTTAACTCTAAATTCAAATCAAAGTCTTAATGGAAGAAATACCAAGAAATATGGTTTTAAACTATTTATAGGCACGCGCCGCCCGGCGCAAACAACTACGACCCTGCATTTTAAATTTGTAATATCTTCGGTAATATTCACTTAAATTACATGCTGTAAAAAGCATATTGATCTATAATAAAAGCACAATTTATTTAAGGTACTTAATTGGATAAGGATTAATGCTGTATTGATTAAAATCACTTCGTAAATAACCATTTTTTAGTAAAGAATAAAAATGGTTATGCTGGGTTATCCCTAAGAGATAGACATATACCATCGCGGACTTTTTTGGTGAACTTTTTAAGGTGAACAATACTGTAGTACATTATTTTGGTCTATCTCGTAGGGTTCAGCCAGCGTTTGCAATATAAGCGCAAAAAAACGTGCTTATTTACGACATCACATTAGAAACCTTCAAATTTATCAGTGTTTCTCTACTATATTATGCATTTATTATACATACAAACCTTCCTTAAGAATCACTCTATCTATTAAAAAAAACCGCATCAAAATCCGTTGCGTAGTTTTAAAGATCTAAGCATACATACGGACATACAGCGAAAGCGACTTTGTTTTATACTATGTATTGATGTACAGAATTGACCTCTCTACAGATTTATTATAAGTATAGATTTGAAATTGAGAACTCAACTCGTTGCATAAACTAATATCTATCTTCTCTATTTTCCCTTCTAAAATTAAACTACTTAATTCATCTAATAAGCTATTATATCGCTTAAGTATTATAGAACATTCCTCAAACTTTTTAATTAATATCTGTCCTTGTCTCCTACTTGGACCTATTTTTAAACGGTTTTTTTAAACGGTTTTATTTAGCTCACCCCGTTTGTTTCTTTATTCTTGGGTCAAATTTAGTAATTGAAATTTCACCCTCTTCCTATCAACCGATTAATCTGAAATTTTGTATACACTTTGGATTTTGGTGACAATACAATTATATTTATTCATTATCATTATAAATTCAAGATGGCCGCCGCTACAAAATGGCGGATAATTTAGGTTTTATTTATCCCATCAATATGGGTATCAAATGAAAGGGCTCAACAAGCAGAATACAATATACTATAAAAAAATGAAATCCAAGATGGCGGCCGCTACAAAATGGCGGATAACGTAGGTTTTATCAATCCCATCAATATGGGTATCAAATGAATGTGCTCAACCAGTAGAATACAATGTACTATATAAAATTAAAATCCAAGATGGCGGCCTCTACAAAATGGCGGATAACTTAGGTTTTATTTCAATCCCATCAACATGGGTATCAAATGAAAGGTCTCACCAAGTAGAATACAATTTACTATGCAAAATTAAAATCTCAGATGGTCGCCATACAGTGCACTATACCAAATCAATATTTTAGATGGGCGCAGCCACTAAATGGCATATAATAATAAGATTTAAATTTGGAAAAGAATAATGTTGCCTTTAATACTATCATCTTCTACAATACATAAATGCAGGGCAGCACTGTTAGGTGCGAAACTGTTTGAAGAAGGTCAAGCCTACGTGGCTCTTAAGAGAGTCAGATCTTTGCAGGGACTACGTATAGAGGAGTTGGACTGCAATAAACTAACGGGCAAGACACCTTGCAATAATGAAGCACTATATGAATTAAACAGAATGCGAAATAAAAACTAAAAAGTATAAAATAAAAATAGGTAAAAAAACTTTTTAAGTTAAACGGTTTTATTATTAACATACAGAGAAATGTTTAAGATAAATGTACTAAAAACCTAAAAATAATAATAAAATAGATACAGTCGTGGGAATTATATACATATGCATAGACAAGACTAAAATAAAACCGTGGGGCACGTCAATTGTCTACAAATTATCGACTTATGTGCGATAGAAGAAACGTTTAATTCGTCCTTGGGCAATTGGCCCGCAGACGATTTTTATTACCGCAGAAATTACTTACTATTTTCTTGCTCATGGAAATTCCAATAGTCATACACTCCATGTAAATAAAAGAGATGTTTCAACTAATTTCTCGTTGGAAATTTACACTGCTAGCTGGTGATGAATCGGATTACTGCTTGCAGTTTTTCTTTAATCGACAAAACATATGATATAAGTACTACTCGCTCAACACTATGAAACCCTAAAACTCGCTTATAATCGAGCTTGCTAGCTTGTTTCCACATTCTGCCCTATTTATCACATGTCCATCGTTGTCGGTTGAACAACTGCCCAATTATAGTGTAACATTACAAAACAAACATTTTAATCAACGATTGTAGACAATTGACGTGCCCCACGGTTTTATTTTAGTCTAGTCTATGCATATGTATATAATACCCACGACTGTATCTATTTTATTATTATTTTTAGG
Organism: Bedellia somnulentella; assembly: GCA_963576735.1. Classification (NCBI taxonomy): domain Eukaryota; kingdom Metazoa; phylum Arthropoda; class Insecta; order Lepidoptera; family Bedelliidae; genus Bedellia; species Bedellia somnulentella. The sequence goes on along the minus strand of OY755173.1, from coordinate 18,956,213 downwards.
TTTTTAGTACATTTATCTTAAACATTTCTCTGTATGTTAATAATAAAACCGTTTAACTTAAAAAGTTTTTTTACCTATTTTTTTATTAAGTAAGTACGTATCTCTTTTAGTTCCTCATATATTTTTCTTAGTAGTATTAACATATTATTATTAGAGTAAGTTGCATAATAAAAGCTTTATAATAAAATATACATTTATATAAATTTGATTAAACAAAAGATTTATTAATGATTAAATAACAGTAGTTTATTTTATTTTTATAAGCAATTACGAAAGCTATTTTAGGATCAATAATTATGAATATTACATAATCATATCTTTTAATTATTACCAATTTGTACGTCTTAAGAATAGAGTTCATTAGCTCGTAGCGCAATAATTATGGAAGTTGTTTTCATACCAGTGTCCATATTCGTCATACCGCTTCACGTTCCTTATGATTGTTAATATTCGCACTATTCACTTAATTGTTTTTTATACATTATTCATTGCACTTAACACAAATTGTTACACCGTATTAACACCCGAAAAAGGTGCCTCGACTCGTCTCATCTGCATCACGCTCGCTGCTGCTCTCTGTTCAATGCGAAGTATCGCATCATGAAGAATACTCCAAAAAGAATTACTGCATAAAGGAGTCCTGACGTGTATGTCTTCATGTGGCTCGTGTGTTCCAATATTTCTACGTTATGCTGCATCATGGTATTGGTATGCCCAATTTGAGTCAAAATGTCCTGACGACTTATTCCTTGATTTTCTGTTGGCGGTCTCGTAGTTATAGCTGAATTACCCATGGTTACTATATTTAAATTTTACTTCATTATTTAATTAATTGTCCGCACACACTTAACGCGTCAGGCCCATCTCCAATGGCAGGGGTCGCCATGTAAGGAGGTAGCTAGAGGAGAGGAGTGAAACACGCGAGTACTGAGTAGATACTGATTTATTAGTCATAAGGTTACATACGTGCGCACGAATAATATAGATATAGGTAGATAATATATGTATTAGTTACTAAGTAGATCTTATAACTAGGTATACACCACACTACACTCTTCTTGACTTACATACATACATACATATACTCACGGCTATAAATCCCTGAACGGGTTAGCCAGAACTTTGGAATGAGAAATCCCTCAGCCACTTTTGGAAGTTGATTTGGGAAAAGATGGTAATTATAAATGTTTTTGGTGGCGGGTCTCCAACTACAACGCCCAAAAATCACTTTAAAAGCGCTTTAATACCCTTAGTCGCCTCTTACGATCACCCACGGGTAGAAATGGGGTAGTGTTATTCTAAGCCGACACTACACAGCCACTCCATCGATAGTGTATTCATGAGGTGGGCACACTTTAGCCTCATGTCTAAGTATGTATAACTCAGGCATCATTCGTCATTATCTAATATGTAAAATAACATAAACATAACATAAACATAAACGTTCACGCCGAATATCCCCGAAGGGGTTTGGCAGAGGTACTAATACTTCTGAACATCACGTGACATAGTCACCTGGTGTTCAGAGTACCCACGTTTTGCATGGACAGTGTACTCACGTGATAGGGGGCAGGCCTATCGCCGTTTTGTACGAATACACTGTCACATGACTAAGTACAACTCAGCCATGTGGGTTTCCTCACGATGTTTTCCCTCACCGTTAACAACCGTGATAAATTAACCACACATATGTCTTTAGAAAAGACAAATTGGTGTAGGCCCGACCCGGGATTCGAACACTAGTCGTTTGCACGTCAACCGGTGTTCTACCCACTGAGCTATCACGTCGCGTTAATATGTAAAACTCGCGTATTATAGTGTTTGTCACACAACTCTTCAGAAACGGCCTAACATATTTGGTAGGTCTGAAAATAGGTTTATAACTGTTTTCATACTCCGAAGTGATAAGGGTTGTACACCCCTAACATTTTATTTTAATCTTTTTGGCTAGACATTTTCTACAAATAATTTGAATAGCAAAACGTTTGCCGGTTTAGCTAGGTATATTATAATGACGTGGTTAATAGGTTGTTCGTATGTAACACACTTAGTTTACTTTATAATATTATGACTTATCAAATATTTTAAAGTCCATCACGTTCTCACCAAGGGAGTTCGTCAATTAATGCTGACCTAATTCAGCCCGTGGCCGCTTATCCCTATTTTCAGAATGGCGGAGGACCTCTTATTATTCCACAGCTCCCGGTAATAATTCACATCCCAATTTCAGACCTTAATCAGTTTCGATATCGATCTAAATTTGGTTATATTGAGTATCTGGGAATAGGGTGACAAATTAGACAACTCAGATTGTGTATTGACGGCTTTATTATCAGAATTGCGGTTTTTATATTTATAGTTACTTAGTCACGTGGACTCTAAAAATGGGACCTCTGAACAGATGGTGACAAAATTTTTACGTTTTGTACAGGAGTATGAAAGGATTTTTATGTTTATTTGTTTAAAAAAACTTAATTGCATACAAATACACAACACACTAACAGTATTAAAAAATTACAAAACTGTAAATGTACACAAAGGCGGACTTATCGCCTTAACGCGATTTCTTTCAGTAAACCTCTACTTATTTTTATTGTAGTAACAGGACGCTTACCTTTATTCTTAACAAAAGTAAAAGCCTCTGATTTTCTTAATGATTTTTTCGATAATAAATAAAATCATATATAAACTCAAGCCAGTAGTTTCCATTAGGGCAGGCAGAGACTATTAATAGCTAAATCGTATGATCCCAGCAAACCTCTCTTCGTTTACATCCACCAATCTTTTCATACAAGCTCTTTTATTCTTCACGCTTCGAACGAAAAAAGCAGGTATGCACGATCAATTCAAAATATCTACAGCAGCAGATTACCGCTGAGAAATAACCTGAGACTAATTTAGTTATAATGCAATAAATCGGTTGGAATTGCAGCTCTGGTTTTTAAATTAAAATCTAGTTAAGTATGCATCGGAAGATACGCTGCCAATAAACCAACAAACTCAGCAATCAGATGAGATATAGTTAGTTTGTTTTTCAATATCTAACATAGTTATACGATCTAATTTTTGATTTAAATTTGCTGTGTAGTGTCGGCTTAGAATAGCACTACCCCATTTCTTCCAGTGGGTGTACGTAAGAGGCGACTAACGGTATTGGGGCTTTTAAAGGATTTTTGGGCGATGCGGTTGGAGACCCATCACCAACAACCTTTATTTTACCATCTTTTCCCCAAGCAACTCTCAAAAGTGGCTGAGGAATTTCTAATTTCTTAGCTCTGGCTACCCCTTCTAGGGATTTATCGCCGTGAGTATATGTAAGTATGTATGTAAATTTACTAATTTCAACTTTTCTCAACTTTTACCTTTGATGACGCAATCAATCGAAAAAATAAATAATTAGTAGGTGAAATGAATAGAATAAAAAAGAATAGAAACTCTTTACATAAATTATGCATTGCATGAAATAGCAAATAATGATTTGTTGAAGTGTTGCTGCTAAAAACTATTCCCAGATTTCAAGATTTCATATATTTCACGATGATTACCACATTTTATGTAGTTTATATGTCAATAACTTTTAAAAATGTTTGCTAGGGTTACTTTCATTTGAAAGATAAAGGAAAAGTTTGAAGTGAAACAAATCGAAAGAATCTGGTGGATGTGGAAGCGTAGCTCCTACTAGTGCAGAACCGTTTTGAACAAAAGGATTTATCTATAAATGCTAATTGCATTTTATTATCACACAAAAGTATGAGATTTATAAGATTTTACATATCTTTATTTATTCTACCATCATTAGATGGTTGTCTCATAGTGTATCAGTTATGGTTTCTTATTATTGTTTTAAAACGTAGAAATATTTACGTACACAAAAAAATGCATAACCCAACTTTTGAAGCAGTAGAATTCACCAGATTCAAAAATAACATACATATATAGATTAACGCCATTAGTTTCCATTAGGGTAGTCAGAGACTATCAATCGCAACTTTGTACGATCCTGACAAAGCTCTCTAGCTTCGTTTACACTCATCAATCATGCTCTTTTATTCTCCTCTCCTGACTTAGGACGCCTGTTTTTTTGAGCACACTCGCTATATGGTCCAAATGTGTCCTTATCTTCTACTAATATTACTACCATCCATGCTCTCTATTTCATGTGCCCAAACCAATATTAACATACTTTTACTTACTTACATACTTTTACTACTTAACATACCTTTTTTTATCTTCTATCATTCTATCATCTTTCACCGCATCGTATAATCTAATATCACAAACTTTTCAAACTCAAAAATAACTGCAAGACTAAAAGCTCTTACCTCGAAGTATGTGAAACAATAATCCGTTGGACAGTTAAAAATAACACACTTACATCTCTCAGCACGAGCGCTATAAATGTTTCGAACAGAGAAGCTCTACAAACGTAATTGTATTTATTGAAATCGAAGATTGCTGTGCAATATACTTGCAATTCGTTTGATAATTGAAGCTCATAGTCTTGTGTATTGAAGCCATGAGAGGGTATAGGGGGAAGGAGGGGATATTCAATCGAGTTGTGTCTCACAAGACATAAGTGGCACGCTGCAAGGAATTAGGGAGACGTGAATAACTTCGGAGAAAAGCGAAGGAATCGATATTTGACTACTTAGGAGTGGGAAATAGTTACCTACTTACTTGAACTTGTGTCTGTGATTTCAATGAGGGATTGATTTGAAACAGATTATTATTGATACATACATATACTCACGGCTAAAAATCCCCTTAAAGGGGTAGCCAGAGCTAGGGAATTAGAAATTCCTCAGCTTCTTTTAGAAGTTGCGTGGAGAAAAGATGGTGAAATAAAAGTTGTTGGTGATGGGTCTCACGTGGGTCTTACGTACACCCACCGGAAGAAATGGGGTAGTGCTATTCTAAGCCGACACTACATAGCAATATTATTTATATTTTTTAAATTTTCAGCTTTAATGAGAAAAGCAGAATGAATGTTATGGATATCCATTGGTCTTATTTAGATATTTAATCTAAGATTTCTAAATTTGAGTTCAAAAACTGTGTCACTGAAGTAACAAAATTGTTACAAAAAATTGTTATAGTATTAAATAAGCCTTTGTTTTTTTCGAATTTATTCAAGAATTATTTAATGGTAATAAATAGAACAAATCCAATCAAAAATCATCTTCTATTATACTTAAAAAAGTTACATTGAGATAATTCATAAATAGTCACAAGTTTAAAAGAACCTAAATATTAACTTCTGATATTTATTCCACTGATAATTTAATGGCTAAAATCATTTTACTACATTATCAAACAGTATTTATTCATTTAACCTCAAACGTCAAACAAGATCTACCGAAAATAAATACAATTTATATTCAATTTCAGCAATATAACCTTTTCGTTATTAATAAAACATATGTATGAAATTTTAATTGACCACACACTTAATTAAAACGTCCGTTTGAGGTTTTGTTAATGATATTCGTTTAACTGTGAGGGACCAACGAATGAAACTATTTCAGAAACTTAAATACGTAAACGATATGAAAGGCTTGCTTATTTGTGCCTGATATTTGTAATAACACTGGTTTATAGAAACGTAAAAATATTTTGATATTGTAAAGATCGAACTTATATATTGCCGGCTTAAAATGTCACTACACATTTCTACCCACGTGTGTCGTAAGAGATGAAGAGGTTACTGGGACTTTTTGAGGAATTTTTGGGCGATGCAGTTGGAGACCCATCACCAACAACTTTTATTTTATAAGCTTTTTCCCCCTAAAGTTCCATAAGTGGCTAAGGATTTTCTAATTCCTCAGCTCTGGCTACCCCTTCTAGAGATTTGTAGCTGTGAGTATATGTATGTAAGTATGTATGTTATTATAAAGTTCGAACTTATATAATTAAAGCCATATCTTTGTAATCGAAAATCCTGACCTCGTATCATTTGTTTAACAAATTATTGTCAAATCCTAGTTGATTGGTAGGAGATACAATAGTAATAGTTCAGTTTCTAAGCACAATGGCGTTGCCATGGAGATCAATACAATAACAGCTGATGAAATAGGAGGAATCTCTATGGGTGGGCCCGATTCAACCAGTCCTATAGCATTTAGTAAAATTTAAGGGGCTTCTATATGTTTTGTAAATTGTTATAAAGCTTCCATTTATACTGTTTTAGATATTATTTTATAATTATCTCTCGAAATTTCTCAAAATCATCCCAAAATTATAGTAGGCGCAATTTTTAGGGTTTCATAGCAGAGTAAAAAAACGGAAATCATTATAGTTTCCTCATTTCATCAACTAAAGCAAGAGAGATTTGTCAGGATCGTACAAAGTGACGATCAGTAGTGCCTGTCTACCTACCTACCTAACTAAGTAAGTTAATAAGTCTGTTTGTCTGTCATCCTATGTATCACAGCAACTTATTTCTGATTCGACGTAGTTGAAAACTGATAGGTAGGCGTAAAATGGTTAACCCTTTGAAAGTTTAAAAATATTAAAAATTGGTTGACTATTTACACATGGTACTAACTAAAAAAAGAAACTGGCGACTGTCGATATATGGCAAAAATAATTAGTTGGTCATACAATCAACAAGAAACTAGGACTTCAATGAAATTTCGATTTAAATTAATTGATCTGAGCGAGTTAGTTAATCTTCAGTCTTCTTACTATTTGCAGTCGGTCTTAAGCTTTATAGCAACATTAACTTTTTTCTATTGACTTCAATGAGAAAATAGTTTTTCAGTGATTATTCTTCAATGGTACGTTCGATTACGAAATGCGCCCATTACGCCTCTTAGCAATGGCCGTTTGATCACTGTATTTTGATGATATTAAGTTAGCATTGATCTTATTCCAAAAGTAAGAGACAGGATACAATTAATATATATATATATATATTCTTTTCTGATTCAAACGTTCACGCTGTATATCCTGAAATGGTAGCTGTGGTACCAATAACTTAATAAGGGTTAGGTCTATCGCCATTTTGTACCAATACACTGTGAAATGATCAATTACATGAAAAATATAAAAAAGAACGTCGGGGGAGGGATTTTTTGAAAAACACAAGCACAGATATTAAGTATTGATATTCAAAGCAAACGCAAAATATCCTTATTGACATATGAATATGACTAATTTGAATAAAGGCTGGCATGTAATGTTACTGATGTTAAGTCAAACGGATTTGATTTAGATTGGAACAATAGCCTTGATCTATTCAAAATTTGCATAATAATAATTTACTCAACATAACGCGTTTGTGTATTGTAAGGTCGATTATACACTGATTAACTAGGATCCTGAATGATATCATACAGTTTTCACAAACTGAGACCATATTGAGAAGTAGTATTCATCCATCACCTAATTAATCCCATAATATCAATTATTATATACTTTATGAATGAAACTTTGATATGAATTACACAAAATAAGTTATCAAAGACTACCGAGTTTAAATGCTAAGATGTGTAGTGTAGTTTAGAATAGCACTACCCTCTCTTTACCCATGGATGTTCGTAAGAGGTGACTAAGGGTTTTGGGGCTTTTAAGACGTTGCTGGGTGATGTTGGAGACCCATCACCTGTGACCTTTATATAACAATCTTTTCCCCACTTTCATTATAAAGCTCTGGCTACCCCTTCATAGAATTTATAGCCGTGAGTATATGAATGTATGTATGTAATATAGCTATAAAGCAAGGTACATGTTCATTATGAAACAAGCAGACTAAGGCCACAGGAAGTTAGTGTCTTCCACTTCCTAGCGCATAATGTGAGTTGGTTGATCGTAATGGCAGCTAATTTGATACCCCGAATATTTTTATTTCTGATTTCCGGTGTAGTACTTGGTAATTTAGCCTTGATTACATTTTAGGTTATTGTGTTGTTATAAATCACGAATAAAAAAATATGCTATAATTATAAACGTCTGTTTATGTTGTATAATATTTTTTTGTACAAGGCGCACCGCATCAACACGGTGCATACACTTAACAATAAAAACTTCAAATTAAAAACTAAACAGAAAAATTAAATATTATTATTTTTTATTTAAAAAAGAACCGCCTTCAAAAATCCAACTGAAAAGTATAAAATAATTTTTATTTATTTTATTATGTACAACTCTATTCAACTTCTTCTTTTTGAAGTCGGTGCCAAACCAATTTTCATGACAAAGAAGAACGAATATTAGTGGCCCGCCCAAGTTGAGTGAGTTCTCCACCCCATCAGCGTATGTCATCCTTTCATCCTTCCTTTTTAATCAATTAATAAAAAAATCGCATTAAAATTCATTTCGTAGTTTTACAGATTAAAGTATACATAAGGATGTCCGTATATCCCAGACAGGGAGAGAGAAAGCGACTTTGTTTTATACTAAGTAGTGATTTAGATTCTCGATCGTCTTTTTACAAAGTGTTAGAAGTATTGGTTGTGCCAACTCGGTGCATGCATGTCTCTGTCGAATTGTTAATTCCGTTAGTTTGAAATCTGATAATCTTACATAACCTAACCTAACGTTAGTTTACTATCTCGCTATCTATCTAAAATTATAATTTACTAGTATTTACAGTTTTACGGTGACATGTATATTATGATAATTTCTCTGCGGAGTGCGACGCATGCACACCAGGCTAAGCACCGCTCACTGTCCCCCAATTCCATCCTTTATAAAGCGACGTCGTCGTTGCGAGCGGAAGAAATTTCTTGATTTTTGAGCGCGATTGTGTTACCTACTGTTGTTGAGGCACTATCGATTGATTTATTATTCGTATGGTTTTCTCTATGTAGCAATTTTCATTTTGGATTTGTCTGTTTGGCACCGACTTCAAAAAGAAGAAGTTGAATAGAGTTGTACATAATAAAATAAATAAAAATTATTTTATACTTTTCAGTTGGATTTTTGAAGGCGGTTCTTTTTTAAATAAAAAATAATAATATTTAATTTTTCTGTTTAGTTTTTAATTTGAAGTTTTTGTTTTTCTTTTTTATTTTATACTTTTTAGTGATAAGTTCTTAAATCACTCTGAGTTTTTTTAGTGAATTAGTGATAGTTTTTGAGAGATAAGTTTTACTGTCCGTTTATTTTATAGTTTTTTTAACAGGTAGTTATAATATTTGTTATTATGACTTTAGCTTACTTGTTACTATTTTGTTTACCTGCGGGCCTAGATAGAAAAGCAAAGGATGCATTAAGGAAAAGTCGCGTAAGGGAGAACGAAACACCCATCGAAAAAAAAACAAAGACTTCAGCAGGGCAAGCACGAGCCGTATTTAAACTAGTTATCGCGGGGGATAAAGCAGCCATCTTTTACGCACTTACTTAGTATCGTATACTGCCATCTCATTCTAACCGTTATCGTGTCGATAACTCGTGCTTGCCCTTCAGAATGAGAGAGATCGTCAGCGTGCTGCTCTTGCTGCCGAAACAGATGAGCAAAGAGAAGTTCACCTATCACAAATGCGAAGAAACACTCTTATATATATGTAGCGTTGAGTCGAGTAAAATCCCTTGATTAGATGGCTTTAAGTGATATAGATTCAAAGAAATTACTTAAATGGTTAAGACCATTCCGAAAGCGCGAAATTCCCCATGACGAAAGCGCCTTGATTGAAATGACCAGGATGAAAAACATGATGTTGCAATATATATTTTTTTCTTTAATATAATTAAGAGTAATTTATTCATGTTTTTATATTCTTTTTTGTTCAATAATTTAGTAACTCTGTGTATTACTAATAAAAAAACTTTATTAACATATATTGATAAATTTCTGTCTAGTATTGATAACTTTACATACATACTTATATTTCAAACTAAGAAACCTCCTTTTTTTCGAGTCGGTGAAATAACTTTTAACCCATCTTCTAAATGTAACGAATACTTTTCTGAAAACCGCATCCAAATAGCTTTAGCCAAACGTGAGATAATCGCGGACCAACACACATACATACAGGTCAAACACAGAACCTCCTTTCTTTTTTGGTCGGTCAAGGCACTAAAACCTTCTCCTAAATGTAACGAATACTTTTCTGAAAACCGCATCCAAATAGCTTAAGCCAAACGTGAGATAATCGCGGACCAACAGACATACATACAGGTCAAACACAGAACCTCCTTTCTTTTTTTGGTCGGTTAAGGCACTAAAACCTTCTCCTAAATGTAACGAATACTGTCCTGAAAACCGCATCCAAATAGCTTAAGCCAAACTCGAGATAATCGCGGACAATTATACATACATACATACAAACAATCGAACTGAGAACCTCCTTTTTTGAAGTCGGTTAAAAATGGAAGAAAATGGTGTTTGCACTATATTCTACTCAAATATTTTTTAGATATTTATAAACCTCACTTTTCAATATTCCTCATTTTCTTGTAATCATCGTTTCAATTAATATACTTTTGTCTTATTTTAACCGAAATAGTAACGATCAAGTAACGCTCGTGCTGGGCCTGAAATGGTTTACCGACATACATCAACACATTTTCTTTTGAAATTTTAACGGTGTAGTCAATAATTTCAGAAATAAATGACTAAGACAGTAGTAATGAATTTTTAAAGATGTTGTTTTCTGCCTTTTGGCTACCGATACCTTAAATACGACCCACTAAGTGAATCACCCTTTTACACACTTGCCTGAAATCATAGATCATTACGTCATAACGCTCACGTGTTCAGCTCCAATATCTTCCCACACCCACACCCACACACACAGCTTTGCGAAGGCAGAAACTTTACGGAGGAAAAGATGAAAATTTGTTGAATAAATGTATGTATTTAAACGAATAATTGTAACGCCAACTTATTTTAGTGGTTTGAATCCAAAAGCAAAATAAAAGGTTTGGAACACATTAGTCAAACTCAAAAGATAGTCGAAGTTTGAGAGGTTGCTTAGGATCGTACAAAATCACGACCGATAGTCTCTGCCTACCATATATCAAACTAACGGGAACTAACGAGATGAGAATATGTATGTAAGAAAGATCTACTAATAAATAAAGAATAAATAAAGGAAAGAAAAATTTCGACACAGGCGGGATTCGAACCCGCGACCTCGGGTATACGTCCCCGTCGCTCTTGCCAATTGAGCTCCCGTGTCAATGGCTGCCAGCGCGAAATTCTTCCATCCTTTATTTCTTTTACACGTTTTAGTAGTATTTTTTATTTATTAGTAATAATCCCCACATGAGGTTTTCATGAACAAAAAGATTTTAATTAGAAAGATCTACTGTTGGACATAGGTCTCCCTATTCTACAAAACGTTAGATTACCTTGCAATCATCCACCGGTTTCCTGCAACATACAAGATGTAATTGGTCCACCAAAGGTACATTTACCCATATTGTTAAAAGAGGACTGTGATAGCTCATTAGGTAGAACACTGCTTATCGTGTAGAGGATGACAGTCGAAATCCCGGTTCGGACCTACACGAATTTGTCTTTTCAAAAGTCATATATGTAGTTAATCTATCATGACTGTTAATGGTGGTGGAAAACATCGTGAGGAAACCCATATGGCTGAGATGTAATTAGTCACTTGAGAGTGTGTGCTCAAAACGGCGATAGGCCTTACGTGGGTGCACTGTCCAAGCAAAACCGGGGTACTCTGAATCCCAGGTGACAATGCCATGTGATGTTCAGAGTATTAGTACCTCTGCCAACCATTCCCGGATATACGGCGTGAACGTTTGAGTTGTTAAACGAGGAATAAAATGGTAAAATAACGTCCATTTATGAAATAGCTTTCAGGTCCAATCAATCACTTAAGTCTCCTTGCTTTACAGCCTCAGCCCAGCTAGTACGAGCCGTGTTTAAACTAGTTATCGTGTGGGATAAAGCAGCCATCTCTTACGCACTTACTTAGTATCGTATACTGACATCTCATCTAACCGTTATCGTGTCGATAAAATAGCGCTCGTGCTTGCTATACAGGAAGATATAGATATTAAAAAGCTTTGATGGAAATTGATTTGATTGGCCCCAAAAGGTACTGCTATTAACGACGACGTCCGTGGCCGATTGGATAGATGAATAGCTTCTCGGTTCGGAGAGCGCGGGTTCGATCCCCGCTGATAGCAACATTTATGTGATGAGCAGAAATCTTTCTTAGTCCTGGGTGTTATTAATTTGTGTATTATATAATACTAAATATATAGTTGAGTTAGTATCCCATCATACAAGTAAGCTTGATGCTAAACTGATCTGTGTATAATGTGTCCATAAATATATAGTATATTATTGCCGTGTAGTGTCGGCTTAGAATAGCACTACCCCATTTCTTCCGATGTGTGTACGTTAGAGGCTACTTACGGTATTGAAGCTTTTAAGGGATTATTGGGCGATGCGGTTGGAGACCCATCACCAACAACCTTTATTTCACTATCTTTTCCCCACTCAACTTTCCAAAAGTGGCTGAGGAATTTCAAATTCCTTAGCTCTGGCTACCCCTTCTAGGGTTTTATAGCCGTGGGAATATGTATGTATGTATGATTTGATTGTTTCCAAAAGGTAAGGCTATTAAATAAGAGGGCAAGCACTTAGGACCTATTGGAACTTAATTTATAGTTGATTTATACCATGCACGCAGTCCTGCCCATTTAATCCGAATTTTATTACCTAATAAAGTTTTTGAGTATATCATAAAATCGTTTATTGACTGGACATGGCTAGGACTTGAACACCAGTGCTCTAGCTAAGGTCATTTAAATATGATGAGCATATGGCAATATTGGTTTTGACGGTGTTTTTTTATCTTTATATATTATTTCTGTAAGCCTCTTACTTGCCCGGAAGCCTGTGACGCGATGAGTTAAGCTAGAAATTTGGTTCACGTATCGTTTTGTACAGTTCACGGCCGTGGTGTGCACAAAATTCAGACATCTGATGTAACTGGATTAAGTTAATTGTTACAGAATTTCAAAGTTTCGATTTTGGCCCATAGACTTTGCTTGAGTATCATAAGCGCGCGCAAACTTTAGTCGATCAGAGATGCTCTGTGATTGGTCGGAACTTTTTCAAACCGGCCAATCAGAAAAATTCGTTAGAAGTTCAAAAGAGCTGCGCCATGATTGGTCGGAAAATTTCAAAATAAACTCATTTTATAGGACGCGACGTAGTCGCGCCAGGATTACCCACTAGTTATTAAAGTATTTTTAATAGAGTTTTGTTTTATTTATTTTGTTTTATATTTATTTGGGTCGCGTCGGCTTAGAATATCACTACCCTTTTTGGTACCATGTGGGTGTTAGTAGGAAGCGACTAAGAGATTTTTCACCTATTACCTTTATTCAACAAGCTTTTACTTATTAGACTACCCCTTCTAAGGATTAATAGCCGTGAGTTTATGTATGTATGTTGTTTTGTAACCAGAAATACAAATCTTTCAGCAGTTAATTTCAAACAACCTTCACATACATACATACATATACTCACGGCTATAGATACCTTGAAGGGATAGCAAGAGCTAAGGAATTAGAAATTCCTCTGCCACTTTTGGAAGTTACGTGGGGTAGATAATGAAATAAAGGTTGTTAGTGATGGGTCTCCAACCGCATCGCCCAAAAACCCTTTATAAGCCCCAATAACATTGGTCGCCTCTTACGTACACTCACCGGAATAAATGGGGTAGTGCTATTATAAGCCGATCCTACACATACATACATACATATACTCACGCCATTAATTCCCATTGGGGTAGGCAGAGACTATCGATCGCCGATCCTACACAGCTTCAATAACAATAATTATCATCAAACTGTCTTTTAAACCAGTGGCTATCGATAGTCTTTATAATAACCAACGCTTGCGCATGGAATTCGGTATGCAAAGTTTTACTAAAGTGGTGCTGATTACAAAACCATTTCGAGATATAATGGTTATAAACAATATTTTCTTGAAATTGTATCAATTGAAGCTAAGATGACTGTTATTTTATCAAAAAACTGTAACAGTGTTTGACCTTCAATGTTGTTTCAAAGACATACGGTTTTGCAGTTTATTAATAAAATATCGAAAATCATAGGTTTGTTTAGTATAATATCGTAATAATTTCATTTGACATCACAAATTCTTGATATGTTTTGCAATCAGCAACATTTTTATATAAAATTTGGCTTCATTTGCATGTCGCTACGTGATTTTATCGATCGATGACGTCATTAAATACAAAACTTGAACAATCTTGAAAAAATCATAACTTTACAATTACTCATTTTAAATGAAAAATATTAAAATTAGTGATTTGGAAGTTGATAGGGACAAGATGGTAGAAGTAAAGTATCGAATCGAAATATAGTAATGGGTCTCCAGCCGCAACGCAAAAAAAAACATTCCAAGAAGCCCATACCCTTTTTCGCCTCTGACGAGATCCGTGGGTAAAAGGTGTAGTTATATTCTAAGCCGACAATAATAATAGAACGTGTTCTTCAATTACTTTGGCGCGAACTGTATGTAAGGAATATGTATATTATGAATACGTTAAAAGCATATCCCAAATCTGAATTTTAGTTTATAAACGTATGTCGAAATGTAAAATACCGAGGGTAATTGGAGAAAATGAAAACTAGTTCAATTGTTCTTTGGTTATAGTTAAAAGGGAGCTATGAGCCTTTTTAAATTATATATCTGTTTAGTTTGGGCTTAAAATACTACCCTATTATTATTCCCGGGGGTGATTGTAAGAGGCCACTTAAGGTATAGGGGCTTTTTAAGTGATTTTTCGGCGATGTGGTTGGAGACCCATCACCACCATCCTTAATTATTACTATCTTGTTCTCATTCAGGATTCAAAAATGGATTCAAAAATGGATATTATAATAAGAAATTGCATATTCTGACGCTCTGACCACCCTTTTCAGAGATTTATAGCCATGAGTATACGTATGTATTGCGGCACGAACGTTAAATTAAATTTAATATTCTAGTACTGCAACTAATAGTAGAGCAGAGTAAATACAGTAGAGATGAGGTCCCTCAGAAAAAAAATAGTGTTACGTTACGTAAACGTGTAATAAATAGCGTGATTCGTGAAAAGTACGGTGTGAAAAGATTATATTGTAAAAGACAGAAAAAGGAACATTGAGATGGTTTGGGCACATAGAGAGGTTGGATAGTAATAATATAACTTCAGATCAGGCAACAATAGGCCGAGGGTGGTGCGCTTCGTCTTAACACTGAGTACTTGCACAGACACAACCAAGCAGCCAAAATCCTGCATCAGGAGCTCGCTCTGAAATACGGACTCTTGCAACAGAGGCTGCCGTATTACAAGTATCTGCCGGAGCCAATCCTAGAAAACGACCGTGCCAAAATCTATTGGGACCGATCCGTTATCACGGACAGAACTATTCTAGCGAATAAGCCTGACATCGTGGTATGGGATCGGTCGCAGTCGAGGGTATTTCTAGTGGATGTCACTATCCCTCATGACGAGGGTCTCGTGAAAGCTGAAACCGAGAAGCGTCGGAAGTATCTCGATCTGGCTCACGAGATCACCGACATGTGGGGTGTGACTTCGACAGAAATAATCCCAATTGTTTTGTCCGCGAATGGGTTAATTCCAACCAGCCTCGCGACCAACTTGAGGCGGTTGGATTTCTGTGGCATATCAGGGGCCCAATTCTACAATTTTAAGAAACGTCACCGTTTTGATACAGTCTGTAGGTCAAATAAGTACAATACTGTATCTCTATTTTTAGTCGTTACAACGTAATCGGTTCTATTATCTTAGCTGCCGGAGCATGGTTTTGTCAATTTTGACAGTCCAAATCAGTCATTTATTCATTCTTTAATAAGTCAAATAAGTGTTGTCATTTCAGTGATCTTAAAAATCTACCGCAATAACTGTACCTATTTCTGTACCATCGCCCAAGACTAAAGAAATATCATTTAAATTTTATGTACAGTTTATGAGTACTTTCTGCTAGAAGATTCGACCGAAATATTTTATTATAGGTTAATTCTTTACATGGGTGTCGTAAGAGGCGAATAAGGGTATGGGGCTTTTTAAAGTGACTTTTAGGCGATGCGGTTGAAGACCCATCACCAACGATACTTTATTTCTACCATCATCTCCCATATCAACTTCCAAATGTGGCTGAGGAGTTTTTAGCTCTAAAGCTGTGGCTACCCCTTTTTAAGGATTTTTGGCCGTGAGTATATGTATAGCAAAATTAAAAACCTGTAACAATGTACCTACAAATACATTGTCACATGACAGGACTAAGTATAACTCAGCTATAATAGTTTCCTCACAATATTTTCCCTCACGGTTAACGTCCTCAATAAATAAAAAAGACATTGGTCAAGGCCCAACGAGAATTTAAACTCAAACCGATGAAGTGAAGTCTCAAAAAAAAGAGCTGAGTTTTGATTTCATCGTTATAAAAATTTAAAATTGTATGGGTACGTAAATGGTTAAATTTATGCGGGTACCTACTCCATGGCGATCGATAGTCTCTGCCTACCCCAATGGGAACTAATGGCGTGAGTATATGTATTTATGTATGTATGTACATACTCCGTAACTATCATTTATTTTAATGGAATGTCTTCTAGGCATGACAATATTACAGAAGCCGCCTGCCTTTTAGAGAAAACTCTCTATTTGGTCCGATTGTGTCCTCTGTAGTCGTCCTATACTAACACCACTTTCCAGTGCCTTCCACATTGGGTTTTTACACATCCAATTTACCTATTCATCCTTATCATGCCCAAACCGTCTTAAAAATATTATTGCCTTAGTATCAGTATATGGAAAAATACTAGTTTTCATTGAAACAAACCTATCCCTAATTTTTTATTGATGTACAATCGCGAATTTAAAGGCTGTTTTCAATGTTAGTAAAAAAATTGTTTTTTCTTTTCCTCAAAGTCTCTATAGGTACCCTGCGTTTTGAAAATGACACCTCTCTTTTGCTCTGTTTTATATTCTACAGATAAGTTAGTAGTGAATTGTTATAATTGTGCCGGTGACAAATTGGTCAAATAAACAAAATAAATACATTTAAATTTTTCACACAACCTGTCAGACGTCCGAAGTGTAAAGAATAAAAAAGCATGTATAAAAGATTCATTAAACTAGAAGAAGCTAGATAAGTTAGCCAGGGTCGTACAAATCCAACAAAATTAATAGTTTCTGCCTACTCCGATAGGAACTAATCTCGTGAGTTTACGAAAGTAGGTTTGTATCATTTTCTTTTATTTTATTTTTTTATTTTGATAGAGAAAATCTCGAAATTATTATTTTTATTGAATTATTTATCTTTAATTAATGATGAAATAAATATTTGTTAGATAAAATGTGGCACGTTTAAGAGTTTTTTGTGTTTTGTTTCAAGACCTTTTTTTTCTGAAATATTAGACTTTTTTAAGTTTGCCTTATGTTTGTTGATAATAAGTCGTGATTATAAGATAAGATTTTTGCGGTCTGTTCAAAGTAAAGTCAAACTTTTTCTTACAAACTCATTACGCAAATTCTTGGCCAAACACGAACTCGCTTTAAGAAAAAAAACTTTTTCCAACTGTCATAATTTGACATAAAACCGTCAAAATTCTGTCACATGTCACTAAACGTCACAATGCAAACTTAATAGAACTTTTTACAGATCCACAATCTTTTCTTGGCCGGCGGCGACTACGGTACTACCGTCGCCATTTTGAAATTTCGGCCTGTCATTGTCAGTTAGTTCTCAACTAAATAAAAATTATAGGGTGACCTACGTATATAATAAATTATCACTTTCATTAATATTTTTGTAGTGGAAACTTTTTTTTAAAGACATTTATTTTTATGATGTATCTTTGCTTATTAATAAACGCTTTTATTTCCTGTATTCAATAAAAAAAATATGAAAATTATTATTTATTTTGTTAAATTTTATTTAAGTAAGCTAACACCGTCCGAAAAGTTGTGCGCGCATGACTATAGCAGTGCGAGTTACGGGAAGTGGGGAAATGCTCCCGAATAAGATTTCACTTCGTATACACTGATGTGTGGGTTCTAATCCAAATGCGGGGATGTACCAATGTGTCATTTCTTAAGTCATAACTGTCTGACATATATATAAAAATACAAGGCAAATGCGTGATAGCTTAATGGGTACAACACCGGTTAACGTGCAAGCGACTAGTGTTCAAATCCCGGATCGGGCCTACACCAATTTATCTTTTCTAAAGACATATGTGTGGTTAATTAATCACGGTTGTTAACGGTGAGGGAAAACATCGTGAGGAAACCCACATGGCTGAGTTGTACTTAGTCGTGTGACAGTGTATTCGTACGAAATGGCGATAGGCCCGCCCCCTATCACGTGAGTACACTGTCCATGCAAAACGTGGGTACTCTGAACATCAGGTGACAAAGTCACGTGATGTTCAGAAGTATTAGTACCTCTGCCAAACCCCTTCGGGTGTATTCGGCGTGAACGTTTATGTTATGTTATATGTTACAAGACTGTTAACAGGAATAAAAAAGGCCCATAAATTCACTGACCCAGCAAAATGAATGACCCAAACGATATCTGATGTTTAGAATGATTTTTTCTGTGTCACCTTTTCAGGGGATCTATATATAAAATGTAAAAGACATATGTGAATATGAAATGTAAAAGACAGTACACGACAAGGTAAGCCTCTGATTTACAGGATTAAAAAATGATTTTATGTAGTTACCCACTTATTAACTCTTGAGTGTCACAAATAACAAATCCTTGAGTATAAAATAATGAAACAGTTTGCAGAGAAGTACAATTGGCAGTGTTATCGCTAAAAGCGATCTCTTCCAGACAACATTTGGGAGGTGAGTTCAGCAAATTTAGGATACACAGTCATTCGGGTAGACATACCAGACAAGGGCAAAAATAAATAAATATAATTAGCTTACATTAAAACGAACTTGTTTACTTACAATAATAGTTATTACATACATGCATACATACATATACTCACGGCTGTAAATCCCTAGAAAGGGTAGCCAGAGCTGAAGAATTAGAAACTCTCAGGCACTTTTGGAAAGTTGAGTGGGGTAAAGATGGTAAAATAAAGTTTATTGGTGATGGGTCTCCAACCGCATCGCCCAAAAATCTCTTAAAAGCCCCAATACCGTTAGTCGCCTCTTACGTACACCCACCGGCAGAAATGGGGTAGTGCTATTCTAAGCCGACACTACACAGTAACTAGTTATTAATTAAATGAATATTATATAAATTGTTTTATTAAGACATTTCAATACATAAATAAATTAGCCTGAATGATGTAAAATTATTTCCCTTATAATGATAAATTTTTATTTACTGGCAATACTAATATCGATGACAGCGACGCCCTTACCGGCCAAGAAATGTATGTGGATCTGTAATGGGTATTCACAATCTTTTTAAGATGTATCTTAGGTGTATGTCTCTGGTATGGTGATCCAAATTTGACTTTTTTGCCCAGTTTCTTGCTCATTCGGTCATTGAGTTGAATGATTTTAAATCCAGTATTGCCATTTTTATTCTAATATTGATATTGCAAATACCTACCACTTTATTTATTATGTACCCTATGCTCTTAATCTAGAATCATCTCCGATTTTGTAACTAGATATCAATTAGTTCTTCAAAATTTAATCGTAAATGATTTAAAATATGTTTCCAATGTTTACCAAGTATGAATTGTCAGGTTATTAAATAAATTATATTTAAATTGAGCCAAAAAGGCTGCTTGTAAATATACCCAAAGCTAAAAAGAAAAAAAATAGAAGAAAGATCTTTTTTGGAAAATAACAATAAGCATGACATAATTAGTTGGGATTCGCGATAATGGGATTTCATTATTATTTTTTCTTTAATTTTATGTTCTTCCCAAAATATAAATAACTCTTAACTTAGTCTTTATTTAACCATTGATTAAATACCTTCAAGATCTAATTGTTTAATAATTTCATTCTTTATACATATTTTTTTTTCGCTTTAATGATAAAAATCCTTACAACTAAAATTCACATGCGAGACTAAATCACGCTGTTTGTGGCGAAATTGCTGAAAAAATATTCGGCAGATACCGCCAATAACAAAAAAATAAAAAAAAAACAATAAACAAACAAAAAAATTATAATTAGTCAATTTTCGTTTTCATTATTACATATTTTAAAAACTAATGAATAAATTTCTTATACCGAATAATAATTAATTTAACGGACTGGTTAATATGAAACATTATTTGTTTGCGGAACTATTCGTACGATACGAACTTAACGATGAATATGCTATCAGTGATTTTGGTACCAATTATTCGTGACGATGAAGTTTAATTAAAGTTTTCAAACTGGAACATTCATATGGTGTCTCTATTTTATAAGAATTCCTTGCGGAAGATATCAACCAACTGAAAATAACCCAAAATATACATTTATATTTCAAATCATGTAGGAGAAGCTAACAAATAATAAAGCGTATATTTATCATACCAAAACTTGTATTAAAAGTTCTTTGCTCGTCTTAGTGATTATACTTTAGTTACAAATATATAATAAATGATATGTTCTTGATACTTGTTTCTTTATTAATTTACTAGTGGACCATTTCGGATTTGCACGAGTATTGTTATACTTTGAATATACGTCTGTGTTTCTTAGGGCCAATATTTACTGGCATGAAAACTGTGATAATTTAATTAGGAATAACTTTTTTAGAGGGCTAACGGCAACGTTAATAAATATAAAACGAAAAGCTCAACTGTTTTCGCTTAGACTTTATATAGTCGTTACCTAGCATAATTTACAATGCATACGTTTAGTACATAGGCAAACTATGATGTTTTCGGTTTTCGTAGTGTGGCCGCACATGATCCTGACTTTTATTTTACCTTAAGCCTATTAATATATACAAAGTATATATACACTGTAGTATAATATATATAGTGTAGTGTATATATACTGTGTAGTGTATATTTGCTGTGTAGTGTCGGCTTAGAATAGCACTTCCCTATTTATTCCGATGGGTGTACGTAAGAGGCGACTAACTGTATTGGGGCTTTTAAGAGATTTTTGGGCGATGTATTCGGAAACCCATCACCAACAACCTTTATCTCACCATCTTTTCCCCACTCAACTTTCCAAAAGTGGCTTAGGAATTTCCAATTCCTTAGCTCTGGCTACCCCTTCTAGGGATTTATAGCCGTGAGTATATGTATGTATATATATCCGACTGTACACTAATCAGCCAATCATCTCAAAATCTCTTGTCTATAATATCAAATTTCCAAATTCCCCAATAGCTCAACCGATATAAAAAATATTTTTTTAAATTAAACGTTGGAATTATTCAAGTTACGTAGGCTATATATCATCACACGAAATATCATAGGGGTGTTGGTGATGAAACTGACATGCATACATATAAACTGGTTTCCCATAATACAGACCTAGCCTAGTTTGGGAACCTCTGCTTAGGTCTGTACTACTGTAAATGCCTTAAAGGCTTTGGAATGAGAAATTCCTGAGTGACTTTTGGAAGTTGAGTGGTGAAAAGATGGTATTAATAAAAAAATTGTTGGTGCCGGGCTCTCTAACCATATCGACCAAAAATCTCTAGAAAGCCCACGCGAAATCATTAAGGGTAACCCATACACTCCTATTATTATGACCACCCACCGGTAGGAATGGGGTAGTGTTATTCTGCTGTTTTGCTATAAAAACATAAACATAACATAAACGTTCACGCCGTTTATCCCCGAAGGGGTTGGCAGAGGTACCAATACTTCTGAACTCACATGGCAAGCGCCATCTAGTTTCCAGAGAAGGGACCCACGTTTTGCTTAGACAGTGTACTCACGTGATAGGGGGCAGGCCTATCGCCGTTTTGTACGAATACACTGTCACATGACTAAGTACAACTCAGCCATGTGGGTTTCCTCACGATGTTTTCCCTCACCGTTAACAACCATGATAATTTAAAAACATATTTATCTTATATCTACTTTGACTGGGACCTCATAATGAGTTAACGTTTTCTTGAATAAGTGTAACTGCATTTATCATATCGATTTTCATTGAGCCACATTGAAACGAAATCTACTTCGATACATTTGAAATATTTTCGAACTTTGAATAAGATATTTTTATCAGAAAAAATATTGTCATAAAAAACGCATATTTTATGGATATCTTTAAATTTTCAGTAAAATGTAAATAAAATCCAATAAAATATGTGTAAATACATTCAAATAAATATTCATAATCATTTTCCACAAAAAAAATTTTTTTTCGAATGTATGAAACAATACACAAAAAGCTACTGTTGTTTTTTAGGAGAAAAACTGTAGCATTATGGTGGATTGTAGCTTCAGACAGCTGTCAAAAGAACTCTTAAAAACGCTTAGAATACCGATTTGGTGAATCATTCGTTCAATCATCATAACGCTGAAAAAAATCGTTAATTTGCAGAATACCAAATACGTCAATGTGTCAAAAAGTGACGTAAAATGGCCTTGTAGAATAGCAAATAAGATCTTAGCTGTCTCACTATTGTGACAGTGACACAAATGACATTTGTCAATTTTGCTTCGAGAATGCCAAAACCACAGTTTTGATACACCTAAGACCGACATACAGAAAAGATGGTCGTGTAGAATTGGGCCCCTGTTCCAGCACAAATGCAGAAGGCGGTGCTGCTCGATACGGCTCGGATTGTTCGTCGGTTCTTGAACCTGAGTCCCTGACCCCGACCGACTGTTCTTTGGTCGGGGAGTACCGCCTCTCCCATTTAAAATTTATAATTTTCTTTCTCGGCCATGGGAGAGGCGAGGAATTAAAAATCATGCCTAAAATAATAATAAAAACTCTTTAGTGCACATCACAAAAAAACAACAATTACAAAAAAAAAAGATCGGTACAAAAGCCAAAGTACAACTGGCGGTCTTATCACTAAGAGCGATCTCTACCAGACAACCCATGAATGGAAAGATTTGCTGGATTAAAAACATGTTCGGTAGATGTCCAATAAATTAAACTGATTTGCTTAAAAACTAAAATTATTCGTCAAACTTTTATTTATCTATTTTAAATATTACTAAATATTTATTAAGTTCTAACACATTTTTATATAGTATTCCATAAAATAAATAATATTCAATAAATACAATACATATGCAATATACATAAAGATTTTTAAATAAAATACATATACTCGTATACATTTTACGACATATATAATAGAATATATAAACTTTTGTATGCAACACAAATAATATTATAGTGTTTCGGAGAGGAAGTGTTTTTTTACCATGTTCTTGAAAATAGGGAGAGACTTGGCTAATCGCACCTCTACAGGAAGACCGTTCCATAGTTGTACAGCCTGGACGGTAAAGGAGGAACTGTAAAAATTGGTGGAATGCGAAGGGGTACTCACTCAACAAAAGATTGTGGTAAGAACGCAGATTGAGGTCATGTGAAGTGTGAAGGAATTGGAAACGCTCTTTAAGGTAG
Source organism: Bedellia somnulentella (assembly GCA_963576735.1). Lineage (NCBI taxonomy): Eukaryota > Metazoa > Arthropoda > Insecta > Lepidoptera > Bedelliidae > Bedellia > Bedellia somnulentella. Next base: position 18,932,724 of record OY755173.1, on the reverse strand, counting down.
GAGGGGGTGGCAGGATTAAACAAGATAGAGTACAGGAGAGACAGAGTATGTGCATTCCGGTGAAGACGAATTGGAAGCCACTGAAGTTTATTGCGATACGCAGAGACATGGTCGTATTTACGCAGTCCGAAAATAAACCTAATACATAAATTTTGATAGTAGTAAATTGGTAAAAGATATCTATAAAGCCAATGTGGAAGGTAGTGTTAGGAGATGACGACCACGGAGGACTCATTTGGACCAAATAGAGGTCTAATTGAAATCAGAAAATCATTCATTCAAGTTGCGTTAATTAAAGTGTCTTCTGTACATCTTGACATTGCATTTTTTGCGCAAATCTTCTGGAGAAAATAAGTCTACAATAATTCCGCAAATAATATTTACTATATAAATAACTACAGTGTAGCTATTAAAAACGGTAACATTTCGAAAATTCGAATATCTCAAATCCGAAATTCACTATTCAGAAAACTGTTCACATAATTTACGTATCACAGATGCTTTATTTTCCACAACTTCATTAGTACATAAATACATTTTCTAGAAGTATCACTTCCCAGAAAAACTAAAACCAGATTATTAAAATGAATTTTTTGCTTTTACCAACTATATCTTTTACTATAATCTCGTTATTCCAAAGGTTTAAAAGACCGAAGTAACTTTATCTATAGTCTTACATATCGTAAATCTCTTTTACCAGATATTTTTATGTTAGAAAAATTTTATCAATAGAACGCGGATGCATGCCTGTTTGTATGTATACTTGCTTGCTTGTTTGCATGCTTGGTTGCTGCTTGGGGGTGTCGGGGGGCGAAAGCCCCCTGCAGACAAAAAAAAGTTAGGTTACATTCAGTTAGGTTAGGTTAGGTTAGATTATGTATAAAACGAGCGAGCGTAGCGCAGCGGCGCGAGCACCTAAATGTCTGATGCATGGTATACTACTAAACGGGGTATACTACTTACTTAAAATATGCCTGCAAAATTATTCATAGTAGTAGGTATCATTCAGTATATCTGTATTTCAAATATATGGAAAATGATTTTTTGGAATAGTGATTATTCGGAAAAGCAATATTGCGGAATTAAGGTATATCTGGTTTTCGATTCTTCGGAAATCCGTTCTAGTGGTTAATCAAAATGATAGTAAACAAAAACAAAAACCAAACGATAATCTGGAATGTAAGAATATGGTATATGAAATTTCGATGAAACAATATTATGGCAATTAAAAAAAAAGCGAATAGTTTTCGGTAAAATAATATTCGGGTTTAAAAGTTTCGGATATACAGTATGTAACCATTAAAAACTCACTCATTACATAACCACGGAAAGTAGGTTTTGGTTGCTTAATGATTGTTAAACACAGCCTTCATCAGTTCTATTCAGCAGAATAAATTGCTAGTAATGGGCTGCTAATTACATTGCCCTCTACAGATGAAGGGAACTTAGTCATCGAACATCCATTTGATAGGCTTTATAAGTAAAAGAGCTTAATTATGTCTTATACTCACGGTTTTGAATCTAAAACAAGGGTAGCCAGAGGTTTGTAATTAAAATTGGCCCGGTGACTTTTGAACTTCAGTGGGGAAAGGATTGTAGTATATAAGATAGTTTGGTATGGTAGGGAACACCTTTAACCTCAATTTTTTCTTTCTAATTTTATTGCATACATACTTACATATACTCACGTCTATAAATCCCTAGAAGGGTTCGCCAGAACTAAGGAAGTAGAAGTTCCTCAGCCACTTTTGGAAAGTTGAGTGGTGATGAAATGGCAAAATAAAGGATGTTGGGGATGGGTCTCCAACCGCATCGCCCAATAATCCCTTAAAAGCCCCAATACTCTTAGTCGCCTCTTACGAACACCCACCGGCAGAAATAGGGTAGTGTTATTCTAAGCCGACACTACTCAACAATTGCAATAATACTCAGCAATAATTTTATTGGTCATAACAAAAATGTTTTATTTTATAACTATGTCATTACATTACAGTTATTTAAAATGAAAAGTTTTAAGAATAATGATTTGTAGTAGATACTATTTTACACAATACTAGAAAGGTAAACTAATATTTTACTGACAAATATATACATTCAAAAATAGTTTCATGTGCGGTGGGGCGGGGCGGCCCTTGGGCTATACTTAAAATGCATGTTTATTATTGTTCTCTAAGTAGTAACATACATAATGCTGTTTAGTGTCAGCTTAGAATAGCACTACCCCATTTCTTCCGGTGGCTGTACGTAAGAGGCGACTAACGGTATTGGGAGCTTTTTAAGGGATTTTCGAGCGATGCGGTTTGAGACCCATCACCATTTATATTACTGTGGCTGAAGAATTTTGTGATTCTGAAACTCTGGCTTTTAGGGATTTATATCCGTGAGTATACAAATTAGTTACACAAACAATGTTATGTCTTCACAACATATCTCCTACCATAACCTAAATTCATACTCGTAACATATAGAACAAGTCTAACACGTGAGCCAACAAACCCAGCCCGTATCGTCATTGCCAGACGGACAATTTCATCTGATTAGCAATAGTTTGGACCCAATTGTTAATCCTTATTGCCATCGATGGAACGTGACGCATCCGTTTGTAGCACGATTTGTGTTTGTGACAATATAACACTTAGAAGGTTAAGTTAGAATGTTGGGACTTAATTATTGAATTAATTATGGCTGTATTATTTCAAGAATATGATTCGTTAGTTGGCTTAGAATATCTTCTCTATATCCACGGTTGTCGTAAGAGGTGAGGTAAGGTTATGAGGCTTTTTAAAAGGTTTTTGGGCGATGCGGTTGGAGATCCATAAACAACGATACTTTATATCTACCATCTTTTCTACGTTTCTAGCTTTGAAGCTCTAGTATGGTTTCCCCTTTTTGGGATTTATGTCCGTGAATATATGTATATATGTATTTTTATTGTCTGTGTGTTGTAAGCTTGGAAGGTAATTTTTTCATCAAGCATTCATAGGTGACCCAAATATTACATTATCATCATACATCTTGCAAAAAATATTTGCAAATAGTAATACACGTAGTTTGAAAAAGAAAGAGTTGTTTTGTAGTTTCCCGACACAGTATAGAAAAATTATGTACATTTTATGCATAATTATATTACATACATACATAAACTCACGGCTAAAAATCCCTTGAAGTGGTAGCCATCGCTAGGGTATTAGAAATTCCCAAGCCACTTTTGGAAGTTGCGTGGGGAAAAGATTGTGAAATAAAAGTTGTTGGTGATGGGTCTCCAACCGCATCACCCTAAAATCCCTTAAAAGCCCCAATACCGTTAGTCGCCTCTTACGTACACCCACCGGAAAAAATGGGGTAGTGCTATTCTAAGCCGACACTACACAGCTAATAATTATATTATGATGACTAAATTCGTTCGAATTAGTTTTCCAATGTTTTATGTCCAATTCACAGTAAATAAAACAAAATATGATGAAAATAAATAAATGCATTGTTTATAAAATCCAAGTTAGTACAGTAAAGGTCTGTGGGAACAGCAAAGATACTCTGGCCAGTACACCCTGCTGTGTACCAACTTATAATTTGTATCTATGCTTAACTCGAAAAACATTTACACTCCGCGATGTAGGAATATGAGTGAGACGCTGCTATGTGCGTTTGAGTCCGCAGTAGTGTGCGCTCTAACATGACTCCCACAGGTCTTAAATTGAACATATTCTCAATATAAATGCGATAGAATATTAAAAAATAAGTAAATATTAAATTAGATTGGCATACACTGATGTATTCTAAAAGCAATAATGAATCAAATAATAAATAAAATTATATTAATAAAATATGAATACTTGGCAATGATTCAGGCAGAGGTTTCATTCCATATTATATTAAGTTAATTAAAATATTTTTATTATTTGGCATACAGCGTTTGATCAAACAAATAACTAATATTGAAATTGTACATACATACATACATAATATTCTCACGCCGTTAGTTCCCATTGGGGTAGGCAGAGACTATCGATCGCCACTTTGTACGATCCTGGCAAACCTCTCTAGCTTCATTCACATCCATCAATCTTTTCATACATGCTCTTTTATTCTTCGTACTTCGGACACCTGCCTTTTTAAGCACATTTTCTATTTGATCTAAATGTGTCCTCCGAAATTGTATTCCGATTTATTATCCAATTATGCTGTGTAGTGTCGGCTTAGAATAGCACTACCCCTATTCTTCCGGCGGGTGAACGTAAGAGGCGACTAAAGGTATTGGGGCTTTAAAGGGATTTTTGGGCGATGCGGTTGGAGACCCATCACCAACAACCTTTATTTTACCATCTTTTCCCACTTAACTTTCCAAAAGTGGCTGAGGAATTTCTGATTCCTTAGCTCTGGCTACCCCATCTAGGGATTTATAGCCGTGAGTATATGTATTATGTATGTATGTATATTCCGATTTTGTTTGGCTGTTATATTCGGAGTTTATTAAATTATTCAAAGGGCATTCCGATATTTAGATTTTATACAAGTTACAACAATTTATGGATAATAGTATTGTTCAGTATAATACATTAAATAAGAGGAGATAGTGTTGAACAAAGTAGGTTTAACTTGACTAATTTAAAAAAGAAAAAGGGAGAAATACATTTGTTCATTGCTTGCTGCACAGTTAAAAAGTATATATAAAAACCAGACTCATTTTTTTCTACATAACAAATAAAAACAAAATAAAAAATTTAACTAAACAAGAGTTGATAATAAAAACTATTTCAAAGATTGCCATAGCCTGCGTAGCAATAAATTGGCGGCTGACTCACTGATTTCAAGTGATTCCAAATAAATCAATAATAAATATATACGGACATATGACACAGATCAAGTTAGCCCTAAACTAAGCAAATGGGATACTAACTTAACGATATATTTACATACATACATACATATACTCACGGCTGTAAATCCCATGAAGGGGTAGCCAGAGCTAGGGAATTAGAAATTCCTCAGCCACTTGGAAGTTGCGTGGGGAAAAGATGGTGAAATAAAGGTTTTTGGTGATGGGTCTCCAACCGCATCGCCCAAAAATCCCTTAAAAGCCCCAATACCGTTAGTCGTCTCTTACGTACACCCACCGGAAGAAATGGGGTAGTGCTATTCTAAGCCGGCACTACAGAGCAATTTATTATTATATAATAGGTACACATATAAATAACATCCAAGACTAAGAAACACTATTTATGCTCATCACATAAATGTTGCCCTCAGCGGGGATCGAACCCGCGACCTCCGGACCCAGAAGCCAGTCACCTAACCACTCGGCCATGGACGTCGTCCAACGTTCCAAGACTGAATGATTTAGCCATATTTAGAGTTTCGTATCAAAAAGACAAAACTCTCACAGATTCATTATATCTTTGTGTCTGTCTTATACGTATGTCACCGCAATTTATCTGCAAAACATGTTTAAAACTCAAACAGCTGCCTCGTCTCGAGGCAGTTGTTTGACACCCGCTTTACTTTTCTTGTATAAATTAAATGAAAATTTGTATGAAGATGTACGTTTGAGTTTTTTTTAGATACGTCTTTCAAAATAATAATGAATTTTACATACATACATATACTTACGGCTAAAATCCCTAAAAGGGGTAGCCAGAGATGAGAAATTAAAAATTAGAAATTCCACAGCCACTTTTGGAAGTTGAGTGGGGAAAAGATGGTAGAATAAAGGTTGTTGGTGATGGGTCTCCAACCGCATCGCCCAAAAATCCCTTAAAAAGACCCAAGTCCGTTAGTCGCCTCTTACGTACACCCACCGGAAGAAATGGGGTAGTGCTATTCTAAGCCGACACTACACAGCAAACCAATAATTAACAAGAATAGGCTTAATACAACGCGAATAAAAGGGGTTGGCTTCAACGACAGCCACAAGTTTAGCGGATTGGGTTATTGCTATTCTAAGCCGACACAACACAGATTAGTTATTATTGATATCGAAATAATAGATATATAAAATCTACTATATAAATGTCTGCCTTTAGCCAATGTTTACCATGCCAGCTTTATTGCTATATAATATGTGAGTTTCAATGAATTTGTATTTTGTACCGTATCACAATCATTAGTTGTTTGATTTTTGGGCAAAGTTATTTTCAACTTACTGAAACTCATGCCCATTGTATGATCGTGTCCAATGTATTCTGCATGTATTTTTTTGTCATATTTTTTATATTTTTCTCACTTAAGTTAAGTTGTATTAGCAATATAAAGTAGATGGATGAAAGTAAAATGTTGGGAGAAATATATAGAGCCAATATGGAGGGTGTTGGTAGAAAATAACGTTGGCAGATTGTGAACGTTATTAAAAAAGCAGGAGTCAGAAGAATAAAACAGAATGTTACCTTAAAAGCGTATTTCCTTTGATGAAAACGTTAGGTTTATTACGCAATAATTACAAAAACAATTTACAAAATTACAAAAAGGTTCATGTTAACGTTTCATTCACGATAAGATAAAATTTATTAATTAAGTCGGAAATGCTACGTTCTTATCTATATTCACATATGTTAGATAAGTGTGATTTTCATTTCCGACATAAAAAACTGTTTTACCATCAAAATAAGCAAGAAATGCCGAATTTGCTGGATGGATTTTCGTGTACTTATAACACTGAACCGGTCTTTAAATGGTATTTAACCTACAAATTAAATGTTATTTAGCTTCTAAAAAACTCTTTACTTAATGTTTTTTTTAATATAATTAGATATTATGATACTTCTAAAATTCTGAATCCTTCAGCTACTTCCGGAAGTTGAGTGGAGAATTATTTGTAAAATAAAAGTTGTTCTTAATGAGTTTCCAACCGTACATACATACATACATACATATACTCACAGCTGTAAATCTCTAAAAGGGATAGCCAGAGCTAAGGAATTAGAAATTCCCCAGCCACTTTTGGAAAGTTGATTGGGGTAAAGATGGTGAAATAAAGGTTGTTGGTGATGGGTCGCCAACTGCATCGCCCAAAAATCCCTTAATAGCCCCAATACCGTTAGTCGCCTCTTACGTATACCCACCGGAAGAAATGGGGTAGTGCTATTCTAAGCCGACACTACACAGCAAAAATTATTTTTATTTATTTCCAACCGTATCACCCAAAAATTACTTGCCCCAATATCCTAAGTCCCCTCTTACAACTCACGCGAAATAAAAGCATTAGTTATATTCTTCTGTCAAAACTACCATGCAAAGTTTGTTCATCATACAAACATACACTTACGCCATTGGGGTATACAGAGACTATCTATCGCCAATTTGTACGATCCTGGCAAACCTCTCTGGAGTCGTTTACATCCATATTTTTTTAATACATGCTATTTTAGTCTTCTTACTTAGGACGCCTGCTTTTTGAGCACACTCGCTATTTGGTCTAAATGTGTTCTCCATGGTCGTCGTCTACTAACATTATCTCTCTTTGGTCATCATCAACATAATTGTCTACAAAGAGCTTGAAAAGGACTGAAATGAAAATATAGTAAGTGAAATTGAAATTCGTTATAATTTTCGACAACTAAATAGAACTTCAACCAATAACCGGTTCTACGCCGAAGCTATTACTTAACAGCATAAATATTTGTCGACAAATTTAGCAAATACTTATATAGCTGAGTTGATATGCGAGAGTATATATCCTTTTAGGTTATGTTGTGCAAAATAGAGTACAGAGGTCGGAAAAACGGTAAAATGTTTACTATAAATCAGACCTTTCGCAAGGGCTTTCGAGTTAAATCTGGTACATTTTGGTTGAATACAAATCAATTTGAGGTCGTAAAAATTCAAATTCAGTAGGAGTGTATTTTTTGTATCGTAAACATTTAGGATGTAAAAGGATCACCAGTTAAGTGGTTGCCCAAAACATGCGTAACAGTGAGTGAGTGTTTTTTTAGAGACAAAGCGTTAGAAAACTCAACTCACAGTACAAAGGTCTCGGGTTCGATTCAAAAATCTATTTGGTAGGTTAAACGCAGTAAAAAAGTCAACTATCATTTACGATGTCCCTTACTTCCAATGAAATGAGATCCCTCAGAAATATATGTAATTTAAGGCTGTGAGATAAGAGCTTATTCCATTTGTCTGAATGAAGACGTCTGAGAGCCACAGAATCTGAATTCAGACTAGTGGAATAAGGTTCAGAACGCTAGGCTTCTGAAAAGTAGACAAATTTGTGTAGTGGAATAACAAGCATCTGCGGCAGTAAATTCGAAGGACGTCTGAATTCAGAAATGACAAAGTGAAATGGAATAAGCTCTTTAGTCAGAAATATTGTGATCCGTGAACGAGTAGGTTTGAAGAATGACGTAGTATGCCATATAGAAAAAGGAATGTTGAGGTGGTTTGGGCATATAGAGAGGATGGATGAAAATAAAGTAGCGAAAGAGATATATAGAGCCAATATGGATGGGATTGTGAGTAGAGGACGACCTAGTAAAACGTTTCTAGATCAGATAGAAAACGTTCTTATGGGGGTCCGAAGTGAGAAGAATAAAAGAGCATGTATGAGAAGAATAATAAATGTAAGGGAAGCAAGAGAGGTTTCTCAAGATCGTACTAAGTGGCGATCGATAGTCTCTGCCTACCCCAATGGGAATAATGTTAATTATAACGTTATGTAAAGTAAGTTACTTCCAAAACGTACTAAAGAAGTAAAAGCTGAAAAGTTTGAGTCACATGATGGTACAGTGCAATTAGCAATAGGTTTCGGTCAAAACAAAATTTATGATCAGAAAAAATAAATTACCGAATCAGTCTTCATTTCATTTACAATAAGGGTGTTGGCTTTTAGATTGTTTAATTCATTGCAACTTACCATTTATAAGTCTAAAGAGTCAGTATACCGAGCACTTTTAAAACAAAACTAAAATAATGTATTCTTCTTTGTTCACAGACCAAAACAATTCAGATTAACAATCAGCCCGGATTTCCAGCACGTTTCTCTGTAAGTAAACAAATGTTATGATAGCATTCATTTACATCTCACAATAAAATCCAATCAACACATACAAAGCAAAATAATTAAATCACTGAAATAAATAAAGTGCAAAGAGAAAACTGTAAGTTATAGCAGTTTTTGTTTGCATTTTTACAACTGGCAATTTCACGGGAATATTTTTTCAAAATGGCGGACACGATGTTCGTTGCATTTGGCTCGTTCCTGCCATAAAACTGGTTACGTCCGGATCCTAGAAATACAGTTTCTATTAAAATCGTCGTTTTTGTGTATCATAGATGGAACTGCGAGCTAAGCTGTATATTTTTTATATTTCCGCTTAAGCTCCTGTGTGAGGTTTTTATGATAAGTTGTAGCACTATATTTAATTTAAATAAAATGAAATATATTCTCAATCTCAATTGATAGTTTTTAGCTAGGTATATAATTCTTATCAGTTGTAGCTGGAATGGAATACATCCGTGTTCCATTCCGGACCTAGCTCAGGAATAGGAAAAAGGTCAGATTTACAAACAGATACTTCCAGCTATACGTATAAATGATACATATTCTCACGTCATTAATTCATTTCGGGGTACGCAGAGATTATTGATCTCCATCGCCACTTAGTATGACCCTGGCAAACTTTTCGACATTTTTTTTATACATTTTTTATGATTCTTCAACCTTTTAGAGTATATTCTTTATTTCATTATATATACAAAAGGAGCATTGAAAAGAGAAAATATCTCACTGGTATATCATTATTTCTCACTGAAACCATTAATGCTGATTCAACAATCTATGTCACTTTAATTTTTACCCCAACCTATAACAACGCGTACACAGGTTTATTCAGCGGTGCAATTCGGTATGCAAAGTTTTTTTTTGGTATTTATAAAATATTTTTATTCTATAGCAAATACGAAAATAAAAAACTGATTTGAATATTTTTCATTTCAAATAAGTAATTGCAAAGTTATGATTTTTTAAAGATTGTTCAACTTTTGTACTTAATGACGTCATCGATCGAAAATATCACGTAGCGACATGCAAATAAATCGAAATGTTTAGTAAAAATGTAGCTACTTGCAAAATATTTCACGAATTTATGATCCCAAATGAAATTATTACGATATTATACTAAACAAACCTATGATTTTTGATGTTTTATTAATACACTGCAAGAACGAATGTCTTTGACATCACGCTGAAGGTCAAATACTGTTACAGTTTTTTGCTAAAATAACGGTCATCTTAGCTCTGTTTGATTTAATTTCAAGAAAATATGTTTTAAAAACATAATATCTCGAAATGGTTTCGTAATCAGCACCATTTTTCTAAAACTTTGCATACCGAATACTATGTGCTACAATCTATTAACATTGTACTGCTTGCAAAATTTTAACTTTGTCAAATCAATATGATATTATTGCAAAATTGTGCGCCCCTCTGCAGATTTTAATAGTACGAAACTAACAGTTCTTTTGCAGCAGGTGTCTTAAAAAGCGACTTAAAGTTTTGGGGTTTTTGGGAACTTCTGAAATTGGCTAAGTAATTCCTAATTTTAAAGATCTGACTTGCTTTTAGATACAACCAAATTTTGGCTCTCTATTTTTAACACATTTTAGTCATATAATTCTGAAACTTTTATCACTCCATAATGAAAATATAGTTCTGAATTTAAAATTCACACACATTCAATATGAGATTCCCTAGAAGCTTACAAACTAAAACTAAGGATTTAATAAAATACACATAATACATATACTCACGACTATAAATCCCTAGAAGAGGTAGCTAGACCTAAGGAGTTAGAAATTCCTCAGCCACTTTTGGAAGTTAAGCGGGGGAAAGATGGTAAAATAAAGGTTGTTGGTGATGGGTCTCCAACCGCATCACCCAAAAATCCACCAAAAAGCACCAATACCCTTAGTCACCACTTACGTACACCCACGGAAAGAAACGGTGTAGTGCTATTCTCAGCCGTCACTACACAGCTTTAAGATTTAATCATACACATGAATCCTACCAAGTTCTGTTGATTTGATTAATTACTTACACGCTTCAATTATAACTTCAGTAACATGGCTTTAGTTTCGTTAAGTGCGTTTATTGTTTGCTAACTTGCATGCTCCTTGACAGGCGAGGTTCATTAAGACAAATGTCTGTTGATTTACAACCTTGTTTATAGTTCAAGTTCATGTTCATACAAATACTAACGCCCGATTTCTGAATTGAGTATTCCAGCTGAGAACAACATAAGTATCGTTCTGTCGCATTAAAATCTTAAAAACTGAATGAAACAAAACGATACTTAAGTCGTTCTCAGCTTGAATACTCAATTCAGAAATAGTACCTAAGAGCTATAAATGATTTTGATCACCAGTTAGTAAGGCCTTGATTTGTATTCTTAGCGACACCTATATACTTACTGACTTATACTCACCCCCGTTGCTCTTATTGGGGTAGGCAGAGACTATTGATCGACACTTTGTAAGATCCTGACAAATCTCTCTTGTTTATGTGACATTTATGATTTTTCTCATACATTAGCTTTTATTCTTTTCACTCCGGACTTTCAGCTAGATATAAATGAATGTAATGTAGCCGTAGTAGTCAGAAAAAACTAATTTTACTTATAATGATCTTTTGGACGCCGTATTCTTTTCTAGTCCTTAATCTTAAATTTTCCATCGAACTTCTATTTCAAACTTTCCGTAGAATTAGTTGCAGAGTATATGTTTTCAACACGATAAAAGTTATTTGCATATCTCTGCAAGGCAAGCACGAGCGTTATTTTATCGACACGATAACGGTTAGAATGAGATGGCAGTATACAATACTAAGTAAGTGCGTAAGAGATCGCTGCTTTATCCCACGCAATAACTAGTTTAAACACGGCTCGTGCTTGCCCTTTTGAAACCAAACCTATATTGATTAACTATATCAGTTGTGGGTCATCATTCCCCTATGTTTCATTTACAGTGAAAGCAATACTTTTTGGAGTTTGTCTACAACTAGAAACGTTGTATTCACTACACAATTCCTAATGACATTTTACATTATACATAATAATCGGGATTAACCAACGAAATGTATTTAAATCCCTTACGTGATATGTTTGCCCGACGTTTAATTCGGACGTGTTAATCCCGATTATTATGTATAATTTCTACAAACCACGAGAATTTAAAAAGACATTTCAAATTTTGCAAAATCTATTTCAAAGTAATGATCTAACAAAGTTAAAAAGTTTATAATCTTTATCATTATGTTAAAAAGAAGTCTTTGGTGTCATCAAGGATCTTGACGTTAATATTCAGTAAGCCGAGCAACCCACGCTTTTTCACTACATATTTTTGACTTTTTAGCCCTGAACCAACTGAAACTATTTAATCCTGATGAACTTATGAAAACCTATGAATTATTATATGCTGTAATACAAAGTTTGAATCAAATCTGTCCGTTTAAAGTGGGTCAAAATCGAGTCCAAAAGAGTCGGCGATAAAATTTACGCCACTCAAATCAAGCGACAAATTCAAGAAAAAATAAAATACACAGTTTTATTTCCTTTTAAACAACATTTATAAAAGTACAAGATTATGTGATATCTTAATTCAGGTTAGAGCCATTATTTTAATAGCGGCTTTTAAAGAGGCTTTAAAACGGGTGTAAAACATCACGATGCGTTCATAAAGTCAGAAATTGAAATACCAAATGGATCACAAAGGCAGAGAATGGATGGTTCTGTTTATACGACATACATACATATACTCACGGCTATAAATCCCTAAAAGGGGTAGCCAGAACTGAGAAATTAGAAATTCCTCAGCCACTTTTGGAAGTTGAGTGGGGAAAAGATGGTAAAATAAAGGTTTTTGGTTGTTGGTTGTTGGTCTCCAACCGCATCGCCCAAAAATCCCTTAAAAAGCCCCAAGTGCGTTAGTCGCCTCTTACGTACAACCACTGGAAGAAATGGGGTAGTGCTATTCTAAGCCGACACTACACAGCTTATAGCTTATATATATTTATACTAATTGTAATTGTAAACATTCATATACTCACGCCGTTAGTTCCCATTGGGATAGGCAGAGACTATCGATCGCCACTTTTTAAGATCCTGGAAAACCACTCTATCTTTGTTCACATCCATAAATCTTTTCATACATGCTCTTTTATTCTTTATACTTCGGACAACTGGCTTTGTAATAGTATATAATTTCAATGCTCGAAAGCTTCATGTTTATAATTAAGGCTGATATTGTATTTAAAAAAATATGTTTTATTTGGAGAACTAACAGGACAGAAAGTATATAAATTTAACCTATTAGAAATGCTATGCTATTAATAAGATCTCACATTTACACAATAAAAAATATCACAATAAATAACATTGACAGACAGTCATTACATTAGCTGTGTAGTTCAGGCTTCAGTAGCTGTATAGTGCCGGCTTTGAATAGCACTACCCCATTTCTTTCCCCGGGTGTACGTAAGAGTCGATTTAGCGTATTAGGGCTTTTTAAGTGCTTTTTAGGGTTTCGTAGCCAAATGGCAAAAACGGGACCCTTATAGATTCGTCATGTCTGTCTGTCTGTCCGTCCGTCCGTCCGTCCGTATGTCACAGCCAGTTTATTCCGAAACTATAAGAACTACATTATTGAAAATTGGTGCGTAGATGTATTCTGTAAACTGCATTAAGATTTTAAAATAAAATCTGAAAAAAAAACCAAAACTTTTAGGGTTCCCCATACATAGAACTGAAACTCAAATTTTTTTTTTCATCAAACCTATACGTCTGGGGTATCTATCAAAAGGTATTTGAAAATGATGTTGAGGTTTCTTATATCATTTTTTTCAAAACTGAATAGTTTGCGCGAGAGACTTTTCCAAAGTGGAAAAATGTGTGTCCCCCCCTCCGTAACTTCTAAAATATGGGCATGATAAAACTGAAAAAAATATATGATGTGTATTACTATACAAACTACTAACGAAAATTGGTTTGAATGAGATCTAGACAGTAGTTCTATTTTTAAACGTCATATATCAAATTACTTACCTAATTTATTAATTTCACTGAAATATGTAACAATAATTTTACTATCACAGGCCTTACGCATAAAACGTGAACCATTGTTTTCTTATAGTAAATCAGTGATAAGTAAATAACATTTTAAACTAAACATTTTAAACTTGTATATTACTATGTTACCTACCTGCTGCTAGTGCTGCTACGGAACCCTTCATTAGCGAGTCCATCTCGCTCTTGGCCGCTTTTTATTGTATAATAACATATATTATACAATCTTTTCCCCATTTAATTTCCAAAAGTGGCCAAAGAATTTCCGATTCCGAAGTGTACAAATAAACAAGGTATATTTGATTCTGATTACAAGGAAACGGGTGTCGTAAGAGGTGACTTAGGGTATGAGGCTTTCTAAGTGATTTTTGGGCGATGTGGTTAGAGACCCATAACCAACGATACTTTTTTCCTACCATCTCGTACCCCATCAACTTCCAAATGTGGCGGAGGAGTTTCTAGCTCTGAAGCTCTGGTTACCACTTTTTGATGTTGATGTTGAGATGGTTTGGGCACATAGAGAGGATGGATGACAGTAAATTGGTGAAAGAGATATATAGAGCCAATGTGGAAGGTAATGTTAGTAGAAAATGACCTCGGAGGACATACTTGGATCAAATAGAAAATGTGCTCAAAAAGGCAGGTGTCCGCAGTATGAAGAATAAAAGAGCATGTATGAAAATATTGATGGATGTAAACGAAGCCAGAGAGGTGTGCCAGGATCGTAAAAAGTGGCGATCGATAGTCTCTGCCTACCCCAATGGGAACTAACGGCGTGAGAATATGTATGTATGTATGTATGTAAATACACGAACACAAATATATACATAAAAAAGACAAAAAGACATAAAACGTGAATGAAATCATAATTAAATTTTATTATTATATCAGTACTTGTACCTGTACTCGTAATATTAATTTATCATAAAACACAGAGTAAGGTAAAGTATTCGCTGAAATTTGGGTTATTTTTGGATCAAAAAGGCAAGGTAAAAGGCCTAAACTAACAAAACCTTGTCACACTCATCTTCTACTCACCGTGAAAAGTGTTCGAGTTACATGAAATGGCTCGGAAAATATTGAACCTCTGCAAATACGAATTGGGGTTAATTTCGGTTATGGGACCAAGGTTCATTTCATTCAGTTTTATTGAATTGTGAATGGTTCACTAGAAATACAACTTTGGTTTTAATGTCTCGTTTCAGTTTCTATTTAGTTTAAATCTTTTTGTTCATGAAAACCTCATGTCATGCGGAGGTAGGAAACGCAAACACTACTTAGACGTGTAAAAGAAATAAAGGATAGAAGAATTTCGCGCTGGCAGCCACTGACACGGTGGCTCAATTGGCAGAGCGTTGGGGCGTATACCCGAGGTCGCGGGTTCGATTCCCGCCTGTGTCGAAATTTTTCTTTCCTTTATTTATTCTTTATTTATTAGTTCTATTTAGTTGTTTAATATATCTCGGTTTGATAAAAGTATACAGTTTAGTGCCGGCTTAGAATTTCACTACCCCTTTCCACCCACGGGTGCCGTAAGAGGCGGAGGAGTATTTGGGGGACCCATCACGAACATTGTTTTGATCATCCCCTATCAACTTCCAAATCTGGCTAAGGACTTTTCAACTCTAAAGCTATGGCTACCCTTTTATGGAATTTATGTTCATGAGTATATTTTTGAAAAATATTTTGTATGATCGGTTCATCATATCTAAAGATCAGTCGTCATTGGATTCAAAAAATATTAGTATAAAAACAGCATTTTTAGTAGCTTGATAAGAACTACAGCGAGAGTTTGATATTGACACTAAAATAGATTTTACATGATAGAAGTTTATCAAACCTTTGATCGAATTACTCTCGGTTGATTGAAATGACGTAAATCGTAGAAACTTGACAGACAAACTTTGTTGAGTTTCCTATTGATATTAAAAAATGGGAAAGTTTAGATGTTTGTGTGTTTGAGGCGAATAGGCTCCGCAAGTACATAATGTATATGGATGAAATTTAGCAAAATGCTAAGTAACTACTCAAATTGTGACATAGAATATTTTTCATCCCGGAAAATAAGAGCAATAAAATATTCACGCGTGATTGAACTCAGAGTACCGGAAAAAACGCCTAATGTTTGGCATAAGCCAATTAACAGCAGAAGTCCGTCGGATAAGCTAGTAGTTAGATATATTAAATATTAATTAATATTTGCTGTGTAGTGTCGGCTGAGAATAGCCCTACCCCATTTCTTCCGGTGGGTGTGCGTAAGAGGCGACTAACGGTATTGGGGCTTTTTAATGGATTTTTGGGCGATGCCGTTGGAGACCCTTTCACCAACAACCTTTATTTTACAATCTTTTCCCCACGCAACTTCCAAAAGTGGCTGAAGAATATTTAATTCCTTAGCTCTGGCTACTCCTTCTAGGGATTTATAGCCGTGGGTATATGTATGTATATATGTAATTAATATCATTTAACAAACCCTTACGAGCACGCACGGAAAGAAATGGATTTGTACTTTTCTAAATCCATACACAGTGAGGAACCCATCACCAATAACCGTTGTTTTGCAATCATTTCACTTTCAGAAAAGGCAGAAGAATTGCTTGTTCTGAAGCTCTGGCTAACTCGTCTAGGGATTTATAGCCGTGAATATATGTATAAATTTTTTAACAAGTAACTAAAGAAATATTACATTTACGGATTAAAATAGAACATGTTATTTCCTTGTTTCAGTGTGGGCGCATTTCTTAGAAATTACATGTGCCCCTCCACAGGAAACGCTCGTTTCTAAAGAAACGTTATTATAAAATAATTGCGTTTCAATATCCTTTTAAATTATTTGTAAAAGAAAATATATACGCTAGTTATCGGCCTTTTCATATTCATATTCGTATTTCACAAAGACATACATACTCACGGCTATAAATCAGGGTAGCCAGAGCTAAGGAAATAAAAATTCCTCAGCCACTTTTGGAAAGTTAAATTTATTAAAGCTTAAAACCCAAGAGATTAATTTTGTTTCGTTACAGGAAAAACAAGATTTTTTTAGATAAACATACATATACTCACGGCTATATTTCCCTAGAAGGGGTAGCCAGAGCTAAGGAATTATAAACTCCTCAGCCACTTTTGGAAGTTGAGTGGGGAAAAGATGGTAAAATAAAGGTTTTTGGTAATGGGTCTCCAACCGCATCGCCCAAAAATCCAATAAAAAGCCCCAATACCCTTAGTCAGAGAGATCTACTGCATAACACTTATCAATGTCTCATATAATATCATACATACATACATATAATCACGCCATTAGTTCCCATTGGGTAGGCAGAGACTATTGATCGCCACTTCGCACGATCCTGACAAACCTCTCTAGCTTCGTTTACATCCATCAATCTTCTCATACATGCTCTTTTATTCTTCGTACTTCGGACGCCAGCCTTTTTGAGCCCACTCTCAATTTAGTCCAAGTGTGTTCTCCGTGGTCGTCCTCTACTAACATTACACTAGCTCTATAGATCCCTTTTACCAATTTTCTATCATCCATCCTCTCTATGTGCCCAAACCATCTCAACATTCTTACAATATCATCTTTCACACCACACTTTTCACGAATAACACTATTTCTCTAATATCATAAAATGAAAAATAAAATAATCATTTATTTTAAATTAAAAGATAATTCTTCGTTTCTTGAATGTTAAATACTATTTTAATGTTAAGTTAAAATATACTTCTACTTCGGATTCGGAAGGAACACCTTCCCTCACACAAACAAAAAAATGTTGAGAGAAAAACCTGTAAAAAACTCATCAATACACATCTTTTTTACGCCCATTACAATTTTGGTGTTAGCCTGGAAACATCCTGCTCAGAGCCTTGATGACCCAAGCCTAAAATAAACAAATCAATAATCATCATAAAAATGTTGCCCTCATTGAGGATTAAAAAACAGTGACTTTCAAATCAACAAGAAGCTGCCTTTCTAACCACTGCACTACGGAATAAAAATTTTGGCATCAAATGTGAAGAATTGAGCTTGAAACAATGTTCTACGTATTAAATTGGCAGCTATTGGCGTGATTGTAAAATAAAAAAAAAATAAAAAAAATCAAAAAAAAAATAAATAAAAAAAAAAGTTTATTTCAGATCAAACACAACTTAACAATTACTACATAAAGCCTACTCCCTAAAAAAGGGCAAAGCCCTGTAAACTTAGGATAAGTAGTAAACTAATAATACATATTGGCGTAAGTTACATGACAGAAACAAGTAAAATTAAAAACATAAAGTTAAAAATTAAAATCTAAAGTTAAAAACTAAAATTAAAAAACAATATTAGAAACAATATATATAATTATAAAAATGTTTACAGAATATGTAAGTGCATTTGGGCTTGTATGTGTGTGTGCGTGTTTGTGTGTGTGTGTGTGTGTGTGTGTGTGTGTGCGTGTGTATGTATGTGTCTATGCATATGTGTTTGATTCAGTGCGAGACTGATATACACATGTACATAGACATACATACACATACGTACATAAATATATATATGTCGTAGGATGATTTGATGTTTAGGTTTTTTGCAAAAAACCTAGGGATTTTGCAAAAATCCGGATAATTAGACAACGGTTATTATAGTTTCTAATCTTACTAGGTTTTTTGCAAAAAAACTAGTTGGTTTAGTATAACTCCGAAACGAAATGTCAGTTTTTATGAATACTGTACACTCATTGGTCGATTGCAGTACCCCATAAACACGTCATCTCTGATTGGTTGTTAATTAAGACGTACTTACCTCATTGTTCCTACCTACATTTAATTTGATTTTAGTTTCAAAAAGTTCCTAAGTAAAAAAACAGTATTGTCATTTTCTTTTATAACTCTAGATATAATACCTCAATACTACAATTTAAAACGAACTTAATTTATTGTTCCTACCTATATTGAAGACGTCCGTGGCCGAATGGCCCATAATACGAGTGTTACTTAGTTTGGGGTAACTTGATCTGTGTATAATATGTCCGAACGAGATTGTAATTTTACTCCAACAAAATAGTAAAAAAATATATTTGATTCCAAGTATCAAATAAGTATTGTCATTTCTTACCCTTTATAACTCTAGCTGTAATATCTCAATACCACAATGACGAACCAATCAGAATAAGTGTAGGCGAGCAATCAGAAATCAGCCAATCAGCATCAAAGAAGTACAATCTTACTAAACCAACTAGTTTTTTTGCAAAAAACCTAGTAAGATTAGAAAATATTACAACCGTTATCTAGTTATCCGGATTTTTGCAAAATCCCTAGGTTTTTTGCAAAAAACCTAAACATCAAATCATCCTACGACATATATATATATATATATCCACATATATACATGTGGTCCAAGAATAAGTTATGATTATTTATTTATTTATTTAACTACTTTCAGCAAATATTCAGTTTCATCGTAAGTTAATTTACTGAGCCATTCCCTTACTCTGAATTTACAGTCGTAGTTATTTAATCCATAAATTTGCAAAAGCCTATTAGAATAATTGTACAAATGTGGACCCAAAAACAGGAAAGACCTATGGCTGAAAAAGGTATTAAATTTCTTTTTTGCGCAAACTAAATCTGATCTTCGCTTAGTCAACACCTCTGTATTGAATGGCGTAATCATGTGCTGTTGTTGGATAACTGAAAGAACAAAAAGTTGTCGGACTGTAAGGACTTCAACGTTTGAATATAGGAGCCGAGTAGAAAATAAAAACGGTTTGAACGTAGCTACCTTAGAGGAGCTCGTAATAGAATAGAATAACTTTTTATTGTACATCAAACACAAATTTTCAAAAAAAGAGATCAAACAGTTTACAGTGAGGTACAATTCTTATCACTAAAAGCGCTCTCTTCCAGACAAACTTTGGAATAGAATAACTCTTTATTGTACATTAAACACAAATTTAAAAAAAAAAAAGAGATCAAATAGTTTACAGTGAGATACTATTCTTATCACTAAAAGCGCTCTCTTCCAGACAAACTTTGGAATAGAATAGAATAACTTTTTATTGTACATCAAACACAAATTTAAAAAAAAAGAGATCAAACAGTTTATAGTGAGGTACAATTCTTATCACTAAAAGCGCTCTCTTCCAGACAAACTTTAGAAGGTGAGATCGGTAAATTAGTTATTTGGATAGATGCGCCAAACAAGGGCAAAAAACAATAATAATCTATTAAGCTTATTTAAAACTAATTTACATTATACATATGTATGGAGCAACTATGTTTATTTTAAAGCTCCAACTTGTGTTTTTAGAATAATGATGCAATGAATTCAATAAATTTAATAAAATATAATAATTTTCGCCTTGTAGTGCCGGCTTAGAATCTCACTATCCCTGTGGCGTCGTGAGAGGCGACTAAGGGTATTGTGTTTTCTTCTGGCTACCCCTTTGTGGGATTCATAGCCGTGATTTATGTATGTATGTAACATAAAATGAATGTAAGGTAAATAATACCTATCAGAAAATCACCTTTATGAAAGTAGTTTCTAGCGCGACTGATAAAATGAGCCAATGAAACACGATCCCTTATTAAGTGAGTGATTTACGTCATCTCAGCCGCAACTGGGACAGTATTCCCCACCGGCTTGCTCGGCTTCTAAGAACCAATTTACTCTTACTCGCCTTTTAAAATGTTTAAACCTATTGCATCCTTTGGGATGGTTTTGCTAAATTATTACAAATATTGATATACTTACGGCTATGAATCTCGAAGAAGGGTAACTAGAGTTTCAGTAGAATTATAAAGTTACATACATACATATACTCACGGCTGTAAATCCCTAGAAGGGAAGCCAGAGCTAAGGAATTAGAAATTCCTCAGCCACTTTTGGAAATGTGAGTGGTGAAAAGATGGTAAAAATAAAGGTTGTTGGTGATGGGTCTCCAACCGCATCGCTCAAAAATCCCTTAAAAGCCCCAAATCCGTTAGTCGCCTTTTACCTACGCCCATCGGTAGAAACGGGGTAGTGATAATCTAAGCCGAAACTACACGGCGAATTATAAAGTTCTCGCCAGCTTTTGTGTAAAATAATGGTGGGCCATGGTTCATTGCCCAACAATCACTCAAGAGCTCCAAATTCACTTATACGCCTCGTACGATACCCAATGAAAGAAATAGGTGATTGCTATTTTAAGCCTAATTCTCTCGCCAATCTCTCGCCTCTACAAATTTGTCTATATTGTGCAAAATAAAAATATATTATTTCTAACTAACCTAATAGGTAGAAAGGCGTGACTAAAGTACATAAGTTTATCTCAAGTGTATTATTCACAGTAAATTTGTTCAACTTATTTATACATTTCTTTAAAGCGTAGCAAGGAAACTAGCTTTACTTAGACGCGGAATACTCGCTTCAGGACAAAATGCCAGTCGTGAAGGTTAACATACGAGGGTGTGCCTTTTAGAGTAGGGTTGAACCTTCCATGTTTATTGACCTAAATAATGATCTTCCCTCAACTGCACAAAAAGGTAAGAATTTTGATAAATGTATTTATGATGCTGTTTAGTGTTGGCTTAGCATAGCGTTACCCCATTTCTTCCCGTAGGTGTTCGTAAGTGGCGGCAAAGGGTATTGGGAAGCGATTTCGTAAAATTTGTCTTAACCGTTGATACATATTTTGATCTGATGGCATTATGTCAGCGGTCTTTGTTACAGTTGAAGAAATTAACGAGAGATTTGTCTTTTGGTGTTGTGGAGAGTATTCGTTTTATCATTTTCTCTATTATATATCCAAGAATATTGAGTGACGTGAACGTACTTCTAATTATTTATTTAGACAGATATCAAACAAGTATAAATTGTTTTTTCTTTTGATTAATAGATCAAATCAGAACCCATATCATTTTACAATTATCCCAAATAGCTGAAATTTCTCAAAATTCTTGGCAGATAAACTGGACAAGGGTGGTAAATAAATAGTAACGACTTAAGATAGAAGACAATAATCTAATGCAAAAGAAATACCAGAACTTCTGACAGGATCAGAAATTACAGAATTATTATTACAGAATATTGCTGAAATACTTATTGTTGTCTCAAAATTTTTATTTCATGCTGATGAAGTCGTGGGAAAAAGCTAGCTTAATAAAAAAATAACTTAATTTTTTATTCTCAAGTCATAAGTAACAATTGCTAGCCCTGCTTGAAAAGAAAAATATCAGCGATTCTCCAGTGAATTGTGTCGTCTGGTAACATATACTCTTTTCTGGTTGCTTACATTACACACACCCCGAGGCGATTATACATATTTATTTTTATAAACATACTACCCATAAATTCAATACGGTTTTATTTTAGAGTTAGCCACTTATTTATTTATACAACTGAAGCTGATGTATCTTTATGAAGTCCATTACAATAAACATATTAATTTGCTAAAAAACAATAATACATTTTGGCAATATTAAGTGCCATAAAAATCGTCTTTGAAAAATATTGCACATTTTTAATTTATACAGAACATACATACATACATATACTCACGGCTATAAATCCCTTGAAGGGGTAGCCAGAGCTAGGGAATGAGACATTCCTCAGCCACCTTTGGAAGTTGCGTGGGGAAAAGATGGTGAAATAAAGGTTGTTGGTGATGGGTCTCCAACCGCATCGCCCAAAAATCCCTTAAAAGCCCCAACACCGTTAGTCGCCTCTTACGTACACCCACCGGAAGAAATGGGGTATTGCTATTCTAAGCCGACACTAAACAGCAATAGAACGTGCTTGAATTAATCGTAAGATGTTCGTAAATGTAAGATGTCTTCTGAGGTGTCTTTGGTCATCCCTTTTCAGAATTATACTCGCGAATTAAATTAGAAGATAGGTTGTCTCATTTGGGAATAACAGAGAATTCCAATTAAGCACTTAATGTTTTCATTACAGATCTAAAATACTTGGTTTCCGAACTATCCTATTAACAAAAGACTTGCTTTTCTTGACGAATTGTTTGTCTGTTGAGATTGCTATCTTCTTAATTGACGAACGGTATCAGTATAATACAAAATGACCTATAACTAACAAACTTTATTTTACTTTCTTTCCCCACTCAATTTTCAAAAGAGGCTGAGGAATCTATAATTTCTCGGCTCTGGCTACGCTTTTTAGGGATTTATAGCAGTGAGTATGATGTATGTATGTATGTATGAATTTTGAAAAAACAATTTTTTTTCGAACACAGCCACCGCATGATGTGTGATAATATTAACGTTACTTTATAACGCTATGCATACGACATGTATCACATGATTTAGTTAAAACTCACCTTATGAGGGTGTTACTTCATGCCTAGGTAACCCCAAAATCATATGAATAACAAACAAAAAGAAAACCGACTTCATAGAAAAACAACCGAAAATAAACAATCTAGTACTAAAAAGTACGAAATAAGTTTCTTAATTGAATATGAGTGAGTACTGTGATTGATACCTTAGCAATTTCTTTATTCCACACGCGTCAGTTCAACCTACCTAAATATTACAATTCTCTTAAATTAATTTGTGAGCCGGTGCCAGCCTCGATGATTATTGATAATAAGAAGTGTGTATTTCGCACTTCATATACATGTAAAATGTAGGGTACCTTGTAGTTGTAGGGTAAATTGATTTTTGTACGATATAATATTTTTTAGATTGTAATAATCAGAGATAGATAGCAGGGTGAATTTACTTTTGTTTGTCTGGCACCGACTCAAAAATTAATTTAAGAGAATTGTAATATTTAGGTAGGTTAAACTGACGCGTGTGGAATAAAGAAATTGCTAAGGTATCAATCACAGTACTCACTCATATTCAATTAAAAAACTTATTTCGTACTTTTTAGTACTAGATTGTTTATTTTCGGTTGTTTTGCTATGAAGTCGGTTTTCTTTTTGTTAAAAATTATTTTATTTTACGAGTTTTAGAGATGGGTAGACCTGGCAAAGATGCCTCTCGGATGAGGAAGCGACAGTTACTGTATTATTCTTCGTATTTACGGTATTTCTATTATAGTACGATATTAAATAGGCTCAACCATATGTAACCTTACATTGTTCTTAAAATCCTTCGAAAGGCGATGGTCTTCAATTCTACATCTCAAGAAAGACTCAAACGCTCACGCCGAATATCCCTGAAGGGGTTAGCAGAGGTAGTAATACTTCTGAATATCACGTGACATTGTCGCCTGTTGTTCAGAGTACCCACGATTTATTAGGCAGTGTTCTCACGTTATACAGGGCAGGCCTATCGGCGTTTTGAACAAATACACTGTCACATAATTGTGAGTTTCGACAGTCCCCTCGATTTCCTGGGATGCCATCATCAGATCCTGGTCTCATGGTTCTTTCTCGGTAACAATAACATAACAAAAGAAATGTTTAGTGAACCTGTACTTCTCTTCATAAAAGCTACGAAGAGGAGTATAAATCTATATAGAATGTGGAAAGAACTGTTTCCTAATACCTAGTGATTGAGGATCCACACCTTCTATCATCAGTGCCAATATAAGTTCAGAAAATATGTAAAACGCGGTACATTTGCCTATAATAAATTACTTAACCATCCCCATGACGAAAGAGCCTTGATTGAAATGACCAGGATGAAAAACATGATGTTGCAATATATATTTTTTTCTTCAATATAATTAAGAGTAATTTTTTCATGTTTTTATATACTTTTTGTTCAATAATTTAGTAACTCTGTTTATTACTAATAAAAAAACTTTATTAACATATATTGATAAATTTCTGTCAAGTATTGATAACTTTACATACATACTTATATTTCAAACTAAGAAACCTCCTTTTTTTCGAGTCGGTTAAAGAACTTAAACCTTCTCCTGAATGTAATAGCATAAACTGATAACTCTTTGTCTAATAATAACTAAGAACCTTCAAACTTACATACATACTTATAGGTGAAACTCAGAAACTCCTTTTTTTGAGACGGTTAGATCACTAAAACCTTGTCCTGAAAGTAACAAGTAGTTTTCTGAAAATCGCATCCAAATAGCTTAAGCGAAACGCGAGATAATCGCCGACCAACATACATACATGCAGGTCAAACACAGAACCTCCTTTCTTTTAGAGTCGGTTAAATCACTTAACCCATCTTCTAAATGTAACGAATACTTTTCTGAAAACCGCATCCAAATAGCTTAAGCCAAACGTGAGATAATCGCGGACCAACAGACATACATACAGGTCAAACACAGAACCTCCTTTCTTTTTTTGGTCGGTTAAGGCACTAAAACCTTCTCCTAAATGTAACGAATACTTTTCTGAAAACTGCATCCAAATAGCTTAAGCCAAACGTGAGATAATCGCGGACCAACAGACATACATACAGGTCAAACACAGAACCTCCTTTCTTTTTTTGCTCGGTTAAGGCACTAAAACCTTCTCCTAAATGTAACGAATATTGTTTTGAAAACCGCATCCAAATAGCTTAAGCCAAACTCGAGATAATCGCGGACAATTATACATACATACATACATAGATACAAACAATCGAACTGAGAACCTCCTTTTTTGAAGTCGGTTAAAAACGTCCCTACCTTTAGTCGCCTCTTACGACACCCGGGGGTAACAAGGGTAGTGACATTCTAAGCCCGGCTCTACGGCTCTATCTTTATGAGTATAATATTATATTATTTGGGCTATATATAACAAAAAGAAAACCGACTTCATAGAAAAACAACCGAAAATAAACAATCTAGTACTAAAAAGTACGAAATAAGTTTTTTAATTGAATATGAGTACTGTGATTGATACCTTAGCAATTTCTTTATTCCACACGCGTTAGTTCAATCTACCTAAATCTTAAAATTCTCTTAAATTAATTTGTGAGCCGGTGCCAGCCTCGATGATTATTGATAATAAGAAGTGTGTATTTCGCACATGTAAAATGTAGGGTACCTTGAAGTTGTAGGGTAAATTGATTTTTGTACGATATAATATTTTTAAGATTGTAATAATCAGAGATAGATAGCAGGGTGCATTTACTTTTGTTTGTCTGGCACCGACTCAAAAAATAATTTAAGAGAATTGTAATATTTAGGTAGGTTGAACTGACGCGTGTGGAATAAAGAAATTGCTAAGGTATCAATCACAGTACTCATATTCAATTAAAAAACTTATTTCGTACTTTTTAGTACTAGATTGTTTATTTTCGGTTGTTTTTCTATGAAGTCGGTTTTCTTTTTGTTAAAAATTATTTTATTTTACGAGTTTTAGAGATGGGTAGACCTGGCAAAGATGCCTCTCGGATGAGGAAGCGACAATAACTGTATTATTCTTCGTATTTCCGGTATTTCTATTATAGTACGATATTAAATAGGCTCAACCATATGTAACCTTACATTGTTCTTAAAATCCTTCGAAAGGCGATGGTCTTCAATTCTACATCTCAAGAAAGACTCAAACGCTCACGCCGAATATCCCTGAAGGGGTTAGCAGAGGTAGTAATACTTCTGAATATCACGTGACATTGTCGCCTGTTGTTCAGAGTACCCACGATTTATTAGGCAGTGTTCTCACGTTATACAGGGCAGGCCTATCGGCGTTTTGAACAAATACACTGTCACATAATTGTGAGTTTCGACAGTCCCCTCGATTTCCTGGGATGCCATCATCAGATCCTGGTCTCATGGTTCTTTCTCGGTAACAATAACATAACAAAAGAAATGTTTAGTGAACCTGTACTTCTCTTCATAAAAGCTACGAAGAGGAGTATAAATCTATATAGAATGTGGAAAGAACTGTTTCCTAATACCTAGTGATTGAGGATCCACACCTTCTATCATCAGTGCCAATATAAGTTCAGAAAATATGTAAAACGCGGTACATTTGCCTATAATAAATTACTTAACCATCCCCATGACGAAAGAGCCTTGATTGAAATGACCAGGATGAAAAACATGATGTTGCAATATATATTTTTTTCTTCAATATAATTAAGAGTAATTTTTTCATGTTTTTATATACTTTTTGTTCAATAATTTAGTAACTCTGTTTATTACTAATAAAAAAACTTTATTAACATATATTGATAAATTTCTGTCAAGTATTGATAACTTTACATACATACTTATATTTCAAACTAAGAAACCTCCTTTTTTTCGAGTCGGTTAAAGAACTTAAACCTTCTCCTGAATGTAATAGCATAAACTGATAACTCTTTGTCTAATAATAACTAAGAACCTTCAAACTTACATACATACTTATAGGTGAAACTCAGAAACTCCTTTTTTTGAGACGGTTAGATCACTAAAACCTTGTCCTGAAAGTAACAAGTAGTTTTCTGAAAATCGCATCCAAATAGCTTAAGCGAAACGCGAGATAATCGCCGACCAACATACATACATGCAGGTCAAACACAGAACCTCCTTTCTTTTAGAGTCGGTTAAATCACTTAACCCATCTTCTAAATGTAACGAATACTTTTCTGAAAACCGCATCCAAATAGCTGAAGCCAAACGTGAGATAATCGCGGACCAACAGACATACATACAGGTCAAACACAGAACCTCCTTTCTTTTTTTGGTCGGTTAAGGCACTAAAACCTTCTCCTAAATGTAACGAATACTTTTCTGAAAACTGCATCCAAATAGCTTAAGCCAAACGTGAGATAATCGCGGACCAACAGACATACATACAGGTCAAACACAGAACCTCCTTTCTTTTTTTGCTCGGTTAAGGCACTAAAACCTTCTCCTAAATGTAACGAATATTGATTTGAAAACCGCATCCAAATAGCTTAAGCCAAACTCGAGATAATCGCGGACAATTATACATACATACATACATAGATACAAACAATCGAACTGAGAACCTCCTTTTTTGAAGTCGGTTAAAAACGTCCCTACCTTTAGTCGCCTCTTACGACACCCGGGGGTAACAAGGGTAGTGACATTCTAAGCCCGGCTCTACGGCTCTATCTTTATGAGTATAATATTATATTATTTGGGCTATATATAACAAAAAGAAAACCGACTTCATAGAAAAACAACCGAAAATAAACAATCTAGTACTAAAAAGTACGAAATAAGTTTTTTAATTGAATATGAGTACTGTGATTGATACCTTAGCAATTTCTTTATTCCACACGCGTCAGTTCAATCTACCTAAATCTTAAAATTCTCTTAAATTAATTTGTGAGCCGGTGCCAGCCTCGATGATTATTGATAATAAGAAGTGTGTATTTCGCACATGTAAAATGTAGGGTACCTTGAAGTTGTAGGGTAAATTGATTTTTGTACGATATAATATTTTTAAGATTGTAATAATCAGAGATAGATAGCAGGGTGCATTTACTTTTGTTTGTCTGGCACCGACTCAAAAAATAATTTAAGAGAATTGTAATATTTAGGTAGGTTGAACTGACGCGTGTGGAATAAAGAAATTGCTAAGGTATCAATCACAGTACTCATATTCAATTAAAAAACTTATTTCGTACTTTTTAGTACTAGATTGTTTATTTTCGGTTGTTTTTCTATGAAGTCGGTTTTCTTTTTGTTAAAAATTATTTTATTTTACGAGTTTTAGAGATGGGTAGACCTGGCAAAGATGCCTCTCGGATGAGGAAGCGACAATAACTGTATTATTCTTCGTATTTCCGGTATTTCTATTATAGTACGATATTAAATAGGCTCAACCATATGTAACCTTACATTGTTCTTAAAATCCTTCGAAAGGCGATGGTCTTCAATTCTACATCTCAAGAAAGACTCAAACGCTCACGCCGAATATCCCTGAAGGGGTTAGCAGAGGTAGTAATACTTCTGAATATCACGTGACATTGTCGCCTGTTGTTCAGAGTACCCACGATTTATTAGGCAGTGTTCTCACGTTATACAGGGCAGGCCTATCGGCGTTTTGAACAAATACACTGTCACATAATTGTGAGTTTCGACAGTCCCCTCGATTTCCTGGGATGCCATCATCAGATCCTGGTCTCATGGTACTTTCTCGGTAACAATAACATAACAAAAGAAATGTTTAGTGAACCTGTAGTTCTCTTCATAAAAGCTACGAAGAGGAGTATAAATCTATATAGAATGTGGAAAGAACTGTTTCCTAATACCTAGTGATTGAGGATCCACACCTTCTATCATCAGCTCAGCAGCATAACAATATGATTTTTAGAAGCAAATACCAATATAAGTTCAGAAAATATGTAAAACGCGGTACATTTGCCTATAAAATTTAAGGGTTCCCCTCGATTTCTCCAGGATCCCATCATCAGACCCTGATATCCTCATCATGGTACCAATCCGGGAGTATCTTCTTTCGAATAAAAAAAAAATAATTAAAATCGGTTCATAAATGACGAAGTAATCGGCGAACATACATAAAAAAAAAAAAAAAAAAAAAAAAAAAAAAAAATATACCGGTCGAATTGAGAACACTCCTTTTTTTGAAGTCGGTTAAAAATAGTTCAAAACTAAATCTGGGCATCGTAAAAACGTGTTCTAAAACTTTAAAAAGAACTTTCGACTTCAACCTACCAATTTTTTGTGTATATCTGTTGTCGATGTCTACGTAATGTCACCTTGTAACATTAAATTATTGTCAGAAAATAATGCCTACAAGTACGTCTTCGGGTATTCATAGAAAGTTACTAGGTTCGAGTCAAGAGTTCATATAGTAAACCTTGCGTTGGTTCTTGAATGAAATAACATTGATATAGTTAATAATTTAGTCTTAGCACCTTATCATATTATGTAACATCAAGTATTAAAGATACATAAAATATATATTGTCGTTGAAACTCGCCTTTATATTTTCGTTTGCCCCGAAATGTCAAAAAAATATATGTTTATCCTCATCCAAGATATTCATCGGCAAAAATGTCTCATACATTGCGAGCGAACTCAAACTTTGCCAGAGTTTATTTACTTGATATTATCATAAACGCTCCAAGAGCTCGCAGGGTAAATATTGAACACTAAACTAAAGTGGAAACTTGGGGACTTGGTTACGAAATTGAAAAGCATAGTTTTTTCCCGGGAAAGTGATGTGTTTCTTAGGAAGTATATTTGGCTTGTTTAACCTGAGTTAGAAAAATAAATGAACATTATGAGAAGAATTTATGATAAAAGAAGCAAAATAGTTGTTTATGAGGCCTAAATGTGTCAGTATAAGTAAGTTAATGTCTGATATGTATTGACATAAATCTTTTTATTTACCCCATTATTTCTCGTGGTTATAAAATGACGATGTCATTCCCTCTGGCATTACTGATATACTCTCGCTTCTCTCATAATCTCAAATTTCAAGTGACATTAATGTATTATTTTTTTCTTTTTAATTATGAATAAAAGGAAACAGTTTTATTCAAGAATAATTAAAAATACTTACATAGACAATTCACAACCTAAATTAAAATATAAAACTAAATATTAACCTACTAAAGATGGAAAATTTCATGAAATTCATCGCTCTCGCAGAACGGTATCGTGCCTAAAATACTGGCAGCATTTCCTCTTTGAATGGCTGGCTATGCTAATTCGTTGGCCGAGGTAACTGCCAGCCCTAGGATCACCACTGACTTCCACTAGGCGGGCTGAGAGATCTTTTAAGAAAACCCGCGCCTCATTGCCCCATGTGCCGAGAGTTTCAACGGCGAATGGAATAAAATGATAATCATTCAATAATCCAGAATATTTTCGACGTTTGAAACTCTCGGCATTGGCTGCAGCAGCACCTGTTCGCGATGCCGACCCTGATAAATGGCAAGGCGCTAGGGTATCAACACACGTTGCATCCCCTGCCATTCCTCCAAGGCAACAAAGTCATACCGTCCGGTCTCTTGCCATCGTCCCGTGACAAGCCAGGGGGTTCCAAAACAGCTGGTACATGGACGCTGACAAGAGCCCGACGGATGATATCGTTGAGGGCAGCATGGCGTGACAAGCGACCTGCACTGTGGGGGCACGAAAGACCGTGGTGACCTAGATGATCGACTTGCACTCCACAGCGACAGCGATGAATTTCATTGATTTGGGCACCAATTCTCAGACAGACCCCCAAACAAAAAGTAGACCTATCGAGAAGGGTACCAATCGCCTCAGATGGTAACGCATTCAACCAATAACCCGACTCAGGCTCTGTAGAAGCCATGAGACGAGCACGCTGTGCGGGGTCGGAAGCAGAGTTCAAAAGGTTTAATTGAATCCGTCCGCACAGTATGTCACCCCATGACCTCTGGCTAGCCAATTTTGTCGGGATAGAAGAATTGGAACAAGCATGGAAATCCAAGCAATCTTGGCATCGCTCATTCCACTGACCTCGGCCTCACCTAAAGAGGGACTGATAATTTGATGGTAAAGGGTCATAGTGGAATGCACAGATGACAAGAAAGCTGGTAAAGCAACATCGGATGTTTTGCGAATACCCAGGCCACCAAAACAAACTGGAAGGGAAGCCTGAGCCCAGCTGTTGTCATCGAATTTACAATTTAGGATTTTGCTTAAAGTATTTTGTATAATGTTGTCCAAATCATTTAATGCCGAAACATGCCTCCAGATGTCGCAACACCTTAAAACATATGTAAATTTAGGAACAAACAAACAGAATTTAATAAGCGTGTAGGCCAAATGTGGATTGATAGTTTGCAGGCGTTCTGAAGATTGATTTAATTTTGAAATTTTATCTTTAACAAAACCGGGTACTGAATCCTCGTTCAAAGGGGCACCTAGAAGATGGAGCGAATCATCATTAAGGATTGTAATATTTGGGGCTATTTCATTGAATTTTTGTATTATCTGGGATTTATCTTTGTCTGTAAGGCATTTATTTATATATGATTCGCATTTGTCAAAATTTAAATCAAGGCCAATAGAAGAAAAAGTCATTTTTAAAATTTCAAGGTCTTTTAAAACTATGTTTGCATTTCCACCTAAGGTTCCATCGTCTAGGTACCACACATTGAACTTGGAGGCGAGAGATTCAATGAGTGGATGAATGGCTAGGCTGAATATTGCTGGCCCCAGGGGGTCACCTTGTTGGCAGCCGACACACGATTTTATTAAATTTTGTTTATATAATAAATTTGAGGGTTTTTTATAGCTCTGCCAAACATAATTAAAAATTGAAGGTGCTTTTTCTTTCACTTGAGCCAATAAGGCGGCCCGATCTACTGAGTTGAATGTGTTTTTCACATCCACCTTCAAAAGGACTTCGCCGGCGCCATTTGCGATGTACGTCCGAGCCGAATGAACCGCGGCTTCACAACCACCGCGTGTGCCAAATCCCAGTTGTACTGGTTCAAAGTATGTTCTTAGATCTACTAGAATATATTTACAACAAATTTTTGACACGACGCGGCGAATTGTGTTACCGACAGCAATCGGTCGTATCCCTCCATCCTTTTTTTTTAAACGCATAGATTCGCACCATATAATAAATCCAATATATCGTCACAGACAAGGCCAGACGACATAAGGTTTACTAAGCGGGTCAACTGTCCAAGTAACGTATCCCTGTGTTCCCCGACGGCCCCACACAAAAGATCTTTGAGATGTTGTGGTGTGAGACCATCGAGGCCACCTGCAGACCCGTTCTTAAAGGACAGTATCGCCGCCAGCGTATCTTGTGCCGTCGCCTCGGGTGTGACGCTATATTGGTTTGGAGCATCTGGCAAGTTGATGTCCCTCCTTGAAGGCGGATGCTTAGCCTGAAGCGATAGCAGTGTTTCTGGCGTCTCTGGTGCTAAGGTATCGCTTGAAAATAATAATTGTGCAGCACCTCTGATATCTCCATCTGAAATTTTGTTTTTGATTTTACGGTTTATGTCGAAAGCTTGTTGTGGGTATTTTTTGATGATGGTTGTGTCCAAAGGAATTGAGCAATTATTTTTAATTGTCTGCGTGAGGGATAATTTTGAACTTTTTGGTGTGTAAAGTTTTGAAACAAAACAAGAATAGGTTTTTCCAGCTTTGAAAGTCATTGTTGTCCACCACGGCCTTTACAGCTTTGGTGAGTGATAAAGTAACTGAATATCGGGCTCCTCGGGGTATTCTTTTAACTATGGGAAATGATGATTTTAATTTTGACAATAGTTTCCAAAATGATTGTGTATCTTCATGGGGGCTTGTATCAATTAATTCATTAAGAGATGGTGATGAATCTTGCAAAATGACTTGAGATGTAATGCGCTGACTGTGGCATTTTGATATGTGTATATTAAGCCCACGTTTTCCCTTAAAAAACCGTGGTTCACAACAATGAGGACATTTTTCTAACTGTGACGATACCGTAGCTCCAGTTTGAGAATTAGCACTGAATTCATCTATAAGCATACCAATTAAAAAACATATAAAAAATAATATTATAAAATCTTCATGGACTTGTTTTCGTGTTGTTCTTTGCAGGGTTTTTTACTTTTCCGTCAATTGCTCAGCCGGTAAGTGACAGTTTCTATGGAGATGGCAATAATTTGATTATAGTCGCCTAGGAGATCGTATAGTTGCCATGGAGATCCATAAACGACAATACTGCGCAACTCAAATTGTTTATTTTCAGTTGTCAATAAAATTTCACTATTTTGATTTTAACGAAAATATCTATGTGGCTCGCCAAATATCCAACAAATTTTATGTATGTTCAATTCTCGGTCTTCGAACTATATTTTTATATGTGTCAATTATCACAATTTACCGCCATATCATCAGAAATAAATACTTTTAGTGGGCACGATGTGTACGTGACCTAGTTAAGAAATAGTAGTCAATATAATAGTATTTTTCTTTACTTTGGTTATCCCTTTTTCATAATGTTTCTTTTATCTTTCCATTTCATGTGTTGCTATTTAAATCATATGAACGCCATCTTTCAGTATATACATACATAAGACTAATCAGGAAAAGTAATCAGAGCTTTAGAATTACTAATTATTCAGCAGTAACAATTTTCTTCGGACGCCGCGGGAAATAATAACTAATAGCAAATCTAAGTTGACTATACCTATACACGCTGAAGTTAAAATATCATATAGATATTGCCATGTAGTGTCGGCTTAGAATAACACTACCCCATTTCTACCCGTGGGTGATCGTCAGAGGCGACTAAGGGTATAGAGGCTTTTTAAGCGATTTATTATTACCATCTTTCCCCCAATCAACTTCCAAAAGTAGCTGAGAAATTCCTCATTCCAAAGCTCTGGCTATCCCGTTAAGGGATTTATAGCCGTGAGTATATATATGTATAATATATTAATGTTAAAATATCAACATATCATCCTTCTGAAGCAATCGAGTAGGATACTGCTAAAAGTAATTGATAAATATGGAACATAACTTTTCAGCCAATGCTGTGTCAATAAACCAGAGATTTGAACCTTCCCATATCATTTTATTTTCATGAATTTTCAACAAACGAACATATATTTCCACTATTATTTTCGCAGTTCCGAATGTGCTACTGAATTTTTACGAGCAGTTAGCATGTTATTTAGAATAGTGTGTTGTGCAAAGACAATGGGAACGGGGTGTGAAATAAACACAATAACAATAATGCATTTTTATTTTTGGATATTTTGCTTGTACATACATATACTCACGGCTATAATTCCCTAGAAGGGGTAGCCAGAGCTAAGAGATTATAAATTTTCTCAGCCACTTTTGGAAGTTGAGGGGGGAAAACATCGTATAATAAAGGTTTTTGGTGATGGGTCTCCAACCGCATCGCCCAAAAATCCAACAAAAAGCCCCAATGCCCTTAGTCGCCTCTTTCGACACCCGTGGGTAGAAAGGGGTAGCGACATTCTAAGCCGGCACTACACGGCAAACTTGCACTTTTTCTTGTACACGAACTAATATAAATAAAACTTATATATCTATACATATACTAGTGGACTGTCCCAACTCCATACGTAATTTTATACTCTGAATATACGCGTGATGTTCTTTTTAGGGTTGTAGATCACAATTGGTAAAAAACGTATAAATATATGTCCTTTGCCTAGTTCTAAGCTTCGTCACCAATTTTCAGCTAAATCAGTTCAGCCGATAGTGGGTTAAAAATAGAATAACTAACACAATTTCTTATATAATATCACAAAGAGTAAGTTTTTTTTTATTATTACCTTTAAAATTGTTTTAATTTCTTTTACACTGAAATGTACAGCCCTAAAAACATATGTACTACAACATCAGCAATTGAGTATACAAGTGAAGAAAGGAAAAAATCTACTAATTACACATGTCGCGTGTGCCGCAAAATGAAAGATATTTGAAAATAACACTGCCCGTGCAAAGCTGGTGGCGGACTTCTGATGTTTTGTACGAATAATACAGATTTTGTATTAACATTACACCATGGCATCGCAATGCATTGTAGAAAGTACCAAGCTGTACTACCATTTGCTTTTGTATTGACGAAAACCGCCTTTAATTTTTTTAACAAGCTTTACTATTAGTCTTTCAATATATAAATTGGCAAAATGTGACAAACGAATAAAATATGTTTTTTTTATCTTTGTGTTTAGAATGTGTTTTATATTCTGTTTTTGTGTGTGTGCGTGTTAATTTGCCAAATAAATATCTTCCTTACATACATATGCATATACTCACGCCATTAGTTCCCATAGGTTGGGTAACAATACGTTTCTTTTTTTTATTAATAATTGATTATATGATGGCTGAGTTGTACTTAGTCATGTGACAGTGTATTCGTACAAAAACGGCGATAGGCCTGCCCCCTATCACGAGTACACTGTCCATGCAAAACGTGGGTACTCTGAACACCGGATGACAAAGTCACGTGATGTTCAGAAGTATTAGTACCTCTGCCAACCCCTTCGGGGATATTCGGCGTGAACGTTTATGCTTATTATTATGATTATATGATATATGATGCCCGTTTAAAATACCATTGACTCACTACAGGCGTTTTCAGTAAGGGGTGAATTAGGATTTCTAAGAAATTTTGGGTAATCTGACTTTAAATCCGTCTCCATTCATCCTTTATCTTACAATATTTTCCTAACTCATCTTCCAAATTTTGTTCCTCAAGTTTTGGCTACACCTTTTTGGTATTTATAGTCGTGATTAATGATGTATATAAAATTTAAACATAGTTTTATATTCAGAGACCTTCAATGAAAAAATAAACTTAATAGAAACTATGGTACCCAAGCTATTGAGCACGTTGTTAGCTCTCATTACATCCACATAGTTTCCCAAAATGTCCTTTCAGCTGCCGTTCCCACCGCTTAATGAGTAATTCTACACTTGTGTCGTTATTAGCTTACTTTGAAACAGCTTTTATACTAATTATAGGTAACTCAACAATTTATTAAATTTGTTCAGAAAATTTTACAGTAGAATTGTTGTGATTGTGATGTGAACCGTTTTTTAATGATTTTAGTTTTATTATTCATTGTATGATGATGATATTTCTTTAAAAAATAAATACTGACGATTGCATAATTTTAAACGATTATGTGTGTAGCAAGATCTGTATAAATATGTATTTTTTAAATTTAATATTATCAAATTAAAAAAAACTAATAGTAACTTAATTACATACTTAGCGACATGATAGTCCAGTGGGTAGAACACCCGCCCGAAAACAGTAGGGCGTGAGTTCCAATCCTGGGACGGGCCCACACCAATTTGTCTTTTCTAAAGTCATATGTGTGGTTAATTTATCATGGTTGTTAACGGTGAGGGAAACCATCGTGAGGAAACCCACATGGCTGAGTTGTACTTAGTCATGTGACAGTGTATTCGTACAAAACGGCAATAGGCCTGCCCCCTATCACGTGAGTACACTGTCTAAGCAAAACGTGGGTACCTTCTCTGGAAACTAGATGGCGCTTGCCATGTGAGTTCAGAAGTATTGGTACCTCTGCCAACCCCTTCAGGGATAAACGGCGTGAACGTTTATGTTATTTATGTTATGTAATAGTAACTATGGTATCCCGGGCAATTGAGCACGTTGTTAGCTCTCATTACATCCAAATAGTTTCCCAAAATGTCCTTTCAGCTGCCGTTCCCGCCGCCTAATGAGTAATTCTACACTTGTGTCGTTATTAGCTAACTTTGAAACTGCTTTTACACTTATTATAGGTAACTTAATACTTTAATTATGTCGTTGTGAAAATTTTACAGTAGAATTGTTGTAATTGTAATGGAAGCCGTTTTTAATATATTTTGGTTTCGTGAGGAAATCCACGTGGCTAAGTTGTACTTAGTCATGTGACAGTGTTTTCGTACAAACGAACCATCTATTCGACGTATTTGACGATGGGCATGCCCCATATCATGTGGGTACTCTGATCACCAGGTGATAATGTCACGTGATGTTCAGTTGTATTAAGTACCTCTGCTAACTGCAACAGTGTGCCAACTACTAGAGCAAACCCCTTCGGGGAATGTGAACGTTTGAGTTGAGTAGAGAATATTGACGAAGATATTGCTATAGAAAGTTAGTAATGGTAATTTTATAATATACATGATTAAAAAAAACTACGAGTTTAACGAGATCTTAGTAATACGATCATTAGTTTAAATATATATTATTATTTAATTTACTCATAAACTAAAGAAACACTGATAGATATATTTAAAAAATACCTTACTATTTTGGGGGACTCATTGTTAATACTCGGTCAATAGATCATCATCAATACTATTTGATACGGGTCAGTTTATCTATATTTCTAGTTAACCACGCACAAATTTAGAAGCGCATGAAAAATGCTTTTGAACTTACGTTTCACAGACAAAATGAACTTCAACGAAACAAAGCTTCACAGTAAAGTGGATGAATAATAACATCGGACCAAAAGCCATCGCACAAACACGCCTTCGTACAACGTGACTTCGGCTAACAATGTTTCCTAAAAAAATGGGTGCAATATTTTCTTTCTGAAATAGAAAACTGGTTCACAAATCCCACCCATATTTATTTACATATACATACATACATATACTCACGGCTATAAATCCCATGAAGGGGTAGCCAGAGCTAGGAAATTAGAAATTCTTCAGCCACTTTTGGAAGTTGCGTGGGGAAAAGATGGTGAAATAAATGTTTTTGGTGATGGGTCTCCAACCGCATCGCCCAAAAATCCCTTAAAAGCCCTAATACCGTTAGTCGCCTCTTACGTACACCCACCGAAAGAAATGGGGTAGTGCTATTCTAAGCCGACACTACACAGCATTTATATCCAACATACATACATATATTGGGATAGGCAGAGACTATCGATTGCCACTATGATTCACACTTCAGACGCCTGCCTTTTTGATTTTCTATTTGACCACGGAGATTGTCCTCAATTACAATCCACGTTGACTCTATGCATCTCTTCCCCAATTCAATTATATTTATCCTTTTTAAGTGATTTAATAATCCCATCATTTCTTTTTATATTATTTTTATTCAGAGAATTCACCAAAATTTGCGATCAAATAAATTTGTTACACTTTCTAAAAAAGTATATATACAAATCGCATTAATTTACTAGAAACAACTATGTACACACAAGTGGTTGAGTATTGCGCATAAATTTATAAGAAAGGAGATAAAAATAAGTGATAATAATATAATGAACAATTATTGATGACAGATTAAGCGCATCACATTAAAGATTTTTAACATCTTGTAAAACTTAAAAACGCAGAGACTTATTAAAACAAGACTTATATTACTAACTTACAAAGCCACAGAAAATGAAATTTATACTTTTCAAATTAGAAAAATGTTCACTCAACATGCGGGTAGCAGGAAAAAGTTTCATACGAGTCAGTTATGTGTCTGTGGTTCGGTCACCCGGTTTAATCCGGTTCTTATGACCCAGACGGGGGGCATTGACCTCCAGTGTACTCAACTTGACGTAGATTAATATACTGTTTAGTTTCAGATGGTTGGATGAAAACTCACTTAGTTTTATGAGCTGGTCACTCAACTTTACTAATTATTTGTGTATGATTATTATTTTACTATTATTTCCATGTCAATTGTGATGTTATTGAGGCTCAATTTGCAAAATACATTATGTGCCAGCTAAGATAGCACAAGACAACCAATTTTCACATGTAAGTGTCGTGAATGGTGATGAAGAATTATGTTAGAAAGTTATTTCTAACCGTGATAGCTCAGTGGGTAGAACAATGCTGTTCGAGCGGACGATGAGAGTTCAAATCCCAGGTTCGTTCATTCCACTCTGTTACCATCGAACTCAATAAATATTCTTTAACAATTTAATCTCTCTTAAAAATCACGTATATAGGGTAATGTTCATGATTATACAAAATATAATTTATGCGATAAACATGAACACTTTTTACAAAAGATGCACATGCAATATAAACATCTGTTGCAACTCTTGGAGACATTATTATAACACTAAAACATAAGAAAAATACGGAGTTAAGTAATACAAAATATGGGATAGAAGATTTAACACCATATTTATTTATTTAGCCGTGTAGTGCCGGCTTAGAATGTCGCTACCCCTTTTTACCCACGGGTGTTGTAAGTGGCGACTAAGGGTATTGGGGTTTTTATTGGATTTTCGGGCGATGCGGTTGGAGACTCATCACCAAAAACCTTTATTTTACGAACTTTTCCCCACTCAACTTCCAAAAGTGGTGGTGAATTTACAATTTCTTAGCTCTGGTTACCCCTTCTAGGGAATTATAGCCGTGAGTATATGTTTGTATGTTTTGTTATTTATTAGGTTTTTCAACAGACACACACTTTACATTTATTTATTTATTTATTTATATGCATCACACTACAGACATGAAACAGTACATGATAAATAACATGCTTAATGCCTTATGTTCTAGTTACAATGTCCTTAATTGTGTGTTGACAGCTTTTTTTTTATTTATTTAATTTATGCGTGTAAACGTTAAACTCTTAAATATTTATAAAGTACCCTAGTTAATAATAATAATAATATTGTGAAAAAACCTAACAAGACAGAGTAAAATAAAAGTAAAAGTAAAATAAAATAACAACTAAGGAAGTAGAGTAGCAGTATCAACAATTTAAATTTTGTAACTTTACTTTTGTTTGTTTTGAGATACATTTCTTATTTGTGATCTAAAACGGTTGAGACCCACAAAAATGTCAAGTCTATTGTTCAAACTATTATATAGGCGTCTCATATGAATGAATGGAATTTACGGAACACGATGCAATATATGAAACCACGGTGAGAATTGAATAATGGAAAAACGCAGCATTCACAATATATCATCATATTACTTATTATACTTCATTATACTGCATATTACTTCTCATACATGTGTCAACACTTAGTGGGTTACTTACTTATACTCACGCCCATTGTTGCCATTGAGGTAGGCAGAGACTATCGATTGCCACTTAGTACAATATTGACAAACCTCTCTTGCTTCCCTTATATTCATTTTCCTTCTCATACATTATTTTATACTTCTCACTTCAGACCGCTTTTATTACTTTTTTACGAGGTTTTTTGTCATCATTTATGTTTTCAGACAATCCTCAGATAAAAGCCTCATTTTATTGACATAGGAATAATAGACTATACCAGGAATTAATTTAATTTGCTGCAACTTTAATTATAGTGGTAGTATAATAAACTCATTCAAATTTTGGGTTATATTATCCCGTTCATCTCTCAATAATAGCAGCACGCTCTGCAATTGAATTTCAATTTGTAAATGCGCAATAAAATGTTCGTAAACAAAAAGCTCGTACACGAATTATTCGAAGAGTACGAATAAAGATAACAGCTATGGTAATCCGAACACGGGCTTTGTATTCGAAATATTTCTGCAAATGATGCTATAACAATAAATACGTAGATACGCGGGGTAAAAGTGACCATTGTAGTGGCATTAACGGCTTACGAATGTGTTGTTTTAACTGCATTTGATAATTTTATACAGACTATTGATCCTACATACATATACACGGCCATAAATCCCAAAAAGAGGTAGCCAGAGCTACAGAGCTAGAAACTCCTCAGCCACATTTGAAAGTTGATAGGGTACAAGATGGTAAAAATAAAGTATCGTTTGTGATGGGTCTCCAACCGCATGACCCTAAAACTACCCTTAGTGACCTCTTAAGACACCCGTGGGTAAAAAGAGGTATTTATTTATTAAAGAGAAAAAACAGAAATAGCAAAAAGAATATAAAATAACAACATTTAGAACATAAGTCATATAAATAAAAATAAAAAAAAACATTGTATTCTAAATATGTAAATAAATTTTATAGAGTGTAATTAAAATTTTCAAACTAAATAATAATAATATGTAAACTGAATTTGAGCTTAAGCTTAAATTAATGAATATTGTATAATTTATGTTAGAGTTCCTGCAATACAGGTTTTTACCTAGTGTGGGGCTCGCTAGCAAACTGTATTGTACTTATGTTTGAATGCTAAATAAACGTTTTTTATTACTATTATTAAGTAAATAAATTTGAATAATTTGGGTAGTGACATTCTAAGCCGGCTATAGATCCTCTCAGTGTAAAATATATTCGGTATGCTCGTATGCAAACAAGCTGCACCAGAACCGCTGGCATTGTTGTGGCACAGGGCTTTGTTCTACGTAAGACTCTCGGTACAGCATTATGCAGTTAGCATACGCTACTCGTACTTTGCTACCACTTGAAATACCTTGCAAAATGTTATTTGCCATTTTAGGAAATACTCTTTATATTTTTTGTATTTCGTTAATAGTTTAAATTTATAAAAGTGATTACTGTCCCAATATATTAACTAGACGATATCTTACAAATTTTCTTTTTCTTGATTCGTAAATAGAAACAAGACTAAAATAGGGATACTATGTAAAATGGCATACATATATAAAAAATACATATACCTAAGCTGTTAGAATAAAAGTAGCATGTCCATACAGTTAAAGTGATGAATATTACAAAAAACAAAGTTTATGTAGTTAATTATTCTGATTAATACTGACTGATATCTTTTCTTACATACATATACAAATTATTGCTTGAATACCTTAGACAGGAAGACAGAGCTTCAGAAGTATGGATTGAAGTGGAAAAAAGCAGCCTTTATATTTCTGTCGTTATGGTTTTCCAATCACATTGCCCACTATTTTCACTACTTAAAAGACCTTGAACTACTATATAATCACTTTGTATTACACCAACGGAAAGAGATGCGATGATGCTATTTCTAGCCCACCCTGTGCCTCTACTGTCAGACTACTTACTTCAGGAAATAAATTAGCTCATTTCAAACAGTAATGTAATCATGTCATACAACCTGATCATTTACTTAGAAGGTTCTAGTTCCATGATGAACTAATAAACCAATGATATTTCAGTCCAAAGATGCGTAAGTTTTAGATTTCCTGTTTCTATTGTTGGTATTCTTAATTGCTTGCATGTAAAGGCTTCCTAAAAACTATAACTTAACGTGACGTTATACGAAACTGTAAGATAAATATGTTGCTAAACGGTTTACTTTGAAGGTAGGTTGTGTGGTGTTACAGGCTCCCCTTCTCGGACTCATTGGTAGATCATGATTTTATGTCGTTTATTGTTCGATTTTACCCGGAACCCATTATTTCTTAAGTGCAGCCGGTGTTCATTGATTAATAATTATGTCAATAGGACTAATATCAAAAATAAAAAACACATTTATTGCAGACTAAGTTTGTTAGTAACAATAAACTTATAACTATGTTAGTAAAATTAAAAATTAAAAAAAATAAGAATTAAGGCAGAAAAACAAAAAAAGGGTAAAAGCAACATAATACTGAGCAAAAGATTTTAATTATTATATACACCTACCTACCCTAATGAGATTTTTTACACTTCTAAAAGATAAACTAGAGCTGTACTGTCATGAATGTCTCGAACCATGAATTTCAAACCACACCAATTCCAATTAACACTCATTTTGCTTTAGATATAATATCATTGTTTCAGTAGTTTCATTTACAGCTAGGTTCCCATATATTTTCCGTGCCAAGCCCAGTGTCTGGTCACTACTCATTTCTACTGTAAACTAATTTATTACACGTAGTGTCTACTCGTAGTTTTATTAAAGGTTATTTTTATATTCTGCTTCAGTATTCATTTGCTGTCGCAGAAGCTTGGATAAAAGTTATTTTAGAAATTTCAATTACTTTTGTGTAAGCTTTTTCCTTTCCTGTTTGCTATTTACTTCTGCTAAATAAAACAGTGATATATTACAGAATGTATATATATATATATATATATATATATTAAGTATTGCCGGCAAAGGCCAAGTATGCCGAAATTCTTTCAAAAGGTAACCTTGCTTACAATAACAAAATTCAACACTTTTAAATTTAAATTTTAATTCAAGATTGATATCTCTCTAGGCCGTGTTAGTTTCCACGATCATTGGCAGACCTCTGCCTTATAATTGAAAAACTCTCATCAAGTTATATCGATGACATTGCAACCTTAATCTATTCAATTGACATTTTAATATTAAAATCAATTCACAGCTTTAGTTTTTATCATAAATCATCCGAAACTTTGCACACAGTATAATTTTAAAAACTGAAAGTTTTCCACATCTAGAATTTATTAAATGTGCTATTTCAATTAATGTAAGTGCCAATATAGTGTGAAGGCAATCACAATGCATTTGATTGGTTTTATTCGGCTAACATTGAGCGCTGAATTGTAGTGTGGTTCTATTTGTTTTACCTCTTCTATAATTCATTTGGAGTTACGAGTATCCGGAACCAAATGTACGAGTGTAATCTTTTTATATGATATTTTGATATAGTTGTAGATTGAGCTTTTTAGTTATGTAAAATCAAGAAAACACTAAGTTAAATTTATTATTCT
This sequence comes from Bedellia somnulentella, assembly GCA_963576735.1. NCBI lineage: Eukaryota > Metazoa > Arthropoda > Insecta > Lepidoptera > Bedelliidae > Bedellia > Bedellia somnulentella. The sequence goes on along the minus strand of OY755173.1, from coordinate 18,888,845 downwards.
GATCAATATAGTTAGGATATTTTTCTAAATTAACTAATGTGTTAGATAACTTCAAGACCCCAAAAAAATCATGAAATATTAAAATGATTTATAGAAAAAGATTAAAGATTATTGAAAAGTTATATAATCTCAACGAAGTTTGTTTTTCTATCATACTACCTTGCTACTCTGCAGTATTTGAACATCACTCTCAACTTCTTGGTTATTTATCAGCACTTTGTATAACCCCGATAAACCTCTCTCGTTTCCTCCACATTTTTCAGATACATGCCTTTCTATTTGGCTTACTTTAAATAACAAACTTTAATAAAACAATACTGAAACGTCTTACGTATCCGATCTCTACTAACAATACTATCCAGATTTTATACAAATTCGTGCAAATTCTTATATCATACATACATACATATAGTCACGGCTGTAAATCCCTAGAAGGCGTAGCCAGAGCTAAGGAATTAGAAATTCCTCAGCCACTTTTGGAAATGTGAGTGGGGAAAAGATGATGAAAATTAAGGTTGTTGGTGATGGGTCTCCAACCGCATCGCCCAATGTTCCATTAAAAGCCTCAATACCGTTAGTCGCCTCTTACGTACACCCGCCGGTAGAAATGGGGTAGCGCTATTCTAAGCCGGCGCTACACAGCTAAAATAACAAACTAACAAGCTTTAATAAAACAATACTGAAACGTCTTACGTATCCGGTCTCTACTAACAATACCGTCCAGATTTTATACAAATTCGTGCATATTCATATATCAATATTATTCAATTCATCCATATGTAGCATAAAATTTTCTTTTTCATATAAAATCGTGATCCTAAAAGGATGGTGAAATCAGCGATGCAGATGTTTCTTTATCGGCAGCAATATCGGAATGCTGAGTCACCGACCTTACCCAGTCTGAGAGCAATGCGTGAAAACTATTATTGGAACTATTTCTTTGTATTTTCAGGGTTTTGTTGTCGTTCCTTACGAAGATGAGATAGAAATGTTTCGGAAAATCACAGGCTAAGACCATGAATAGATATTTATATTTGCTGTTAACCTGGTCTCATTATGCTAGAATGTTCAAAAAATTTATTTTTATCATCACTATAACCTATAAGCAAAGCAACGATTAAAATAATAATAATAAAAAGAGAAAGGCATGTATTTGCAGCTAAAGATTTTCGTCTTTTACCAGTATTTATAATATTGAATAATGGCGGTAAACTTTCATAAATACAGTTTAACAAATAAACAAAGCAAATAATTACGAAGCAAGGTTAAGATTACTGTTTATTTAAACTGTTTATTTAAATCATGTTTATTAAAAGGGTGTTGGGGCTTTTATAGGATTTTTGGGCGATGCGGTTGGAGACCCATTACCAAAAACCTTTATTTTTACCATCTTTTTCCAACTCAACTTCCAAAAGTGGCTGAGGAATTTATAATCCCTTAGCTCTGGCTACCCCTTCTAGGGAAATATAGCCGTGTGTATATGTATGTATGTAAACTGAAAAGAGAATTTACAGAAACCTATATTTACAGAATACTGAAAAAGAAAATACATGATAACTAAGACACAATGCATACAAAGAACGTAATTGTAAATACTCAAATACAGAAAAGAGCTCATTAGTTACAATTTAGCACCAACAGAAATAAAGATGATCACAGTTGGTTGTTTAAAGAACAATATTTATTTATTAACTTGAGGCAGTATTCAACAATGTGTTTCAAATGTAAAAAATATATAATAGATACTTGCTGCTTTTATTGAGAATTATTCAATACTTGACTTGACAACGTGATAGCTCAATGGGTAGAACACCGGTTTTCGTGCAAGCGACTAGTGTTTAAATCCCGGGTCGGGTCTACACCAATTTGTCTTTGCTAAAGACATATGTGTAGTTAATTTATCACGGTTTTTAACGGTGAGGGAAAACCTCGTGAGGAAAACCCACATGGCTGAGTTGTACTTAGTCATGTGAACAGTGTATTCGTACAAAACGGCGATAGACCTTTCCCTATCACGTGAGTACACTGTCCATGCAAAACATGGGTACTCTAAACGCCAGGTGACAAAGTCACGTCATGTTCAGAAGTATAAGTACCTCTGCCAACCCCTTCAGGGATATTCGGCGTGAACGTTTATGTTATGTTATGTTTATGGTACTCAGTACCTATAGTTTTCGACGCCCAACGCTATTTCTAATAAAAGAATAAAATATGTCATAATTTCAATGAATAACATTACAATTAACCGCTGAAAATACAATACATAATGTCTGCAGTCCAAATAATAAAACAAAAAAAAATCCACAAGACGCAGACAAAATATATACAAAAGAACGGCAATAGAGAGTTCATGTATCTACTTTTTGTTTGCACAATGATTCCATGTAATAGGTAGCATGCTCGCCACCAATCCTTGGAAGGGGTATCATGACTTTATATATACTCTTATATTTAATTATCCCTACGATTTTTTCTCACGGTTACAAATTACTGCAAGTACAGTAGAATTAGATTGTTGGCGATGAACATTTTTTTACTCTCTTTTCCCCGCTCAACTTCCAAAAGTGGCTGAGGAATTTATAATTCCCTAGCTCTGGCTACCCCTTCTAGGGAAATACAGCCGTAAGTATATGTATGTATGTATGTTTTTGACACTTCGTTTAAGTGTCTGTTAGGAAAATGAACCGCCCCGCCGTAAAAGTCAAACCAATTTCCATTTTAATAGTTTTTCTGGTATCATTTCAATCGATTTCGCTTTGTTAGAACGGATATTTTACTTTGGCAAAGAAAAGAAAGTTCAAGGGTCTTCCTTTCAGACATGACCGACAATTCAACGATACAATCTCCTTATTGTCATTTTGACTTCGATTTTGGTATTCAAATACGCTTGCGATCTTTTTTTGAATAATGGTATCTATTGTGTATGAAAGGATGTGACCCATTTCGAACAATCATACTGTGACTTACATAAATACTACTATATTCATACTACTATTATGGCAAATATCAATGATGAAAAAAGAAGAATAAAACATATTTATGAGTTTTGTAGGTGTAGTGCGATATTATAATACAATATTGTATTGCACTTACATACACAGATTAACATCATTATTTCCCACTGAGGAAGACATAGACTATCGATCGCCATTTTGTAGAAACGTAAAAAACTATCTCATCGATTAATAATATCACAAGTTTACTTAATAACTGTAAAGAAACTTTCAAAAGTTGAGTTGAGCCTGAGGAATTTATTATTCTGAAGCCCTGGTTTCCTCTTCTAAGGATGTATAGCCGTGAGTATATAAATGTATGAACGTAAGGCAAAATTTAACTAGAAAATATATTCCAAAATAATATTTGACACCAAGATTCAGCAAATACATACATACATACATATACTTACGGCTATTAATCCTTATTATATAGAACATTAATTAGAAACTCCTTAGCCACTTTTGGAGATTGCGTGGGTAAAAGATGGTAAAATAAAGGTTGTTGGTGATGGGTCTCCAACCGTATTGCCCAAAAATCCCTTAAAAGCCCCAATACCGTTAGTCGCCTCTTACATACACCCACTGGAAGAAATGGGGTAGTGCTATTCTAAACCGACACTAGCAAATACTACTGCATAAATTGTCTATACATTACACGTCGCTCTTCCTAAATCAATTTTCTACTACTGGTCCAGTAATCGACAATGTCCGCACGAAATTGAGGTCAAATTGAGATGAGGGTGTACGAAGAACCCTTCCACTCGTCTTATTATCTTTATCAATTGTTCTTTCTCTTTTCATTGTATTGGAAACGATAAAGACTTGTTTTCTCTTTTGCTGCGATAGCAATATACTCATGACTTTGAAGGCAGCTAAACAAAGGGAGGCGTAGCACGGGCGCTATTTTATCGGCGCGATATCGGTCAGTATGAGATGATAGTATACGATGATAAGTAAGTGCGAAAGAGATGGCGGATTTTATACCACGCGATATCTAGTTAAAAGGTTGCTCGTACTAACTATACTCTGGAACATTGTATATCGTATTATAATATGTATATCTCGGCAACTCATTCTGAATCACGCAAAGAATAATGAAACGGTTCTCGCTAAAGACAGGGTGAATTAAAAAGGGACCGATTCATTAATATCGATATCTCTTGCTAATAAAAGACAATGATATTTCATTCATGGCGTAGAAGGATAGCTATATTGATTAGTGTACTTTATTCGTATGTGTTTCTTCATTTATTATTATATTAGCTGAACCGACAGACTTCGTTCTGTAAATTTGCTTATGCCAAACTTTAGGCGTTTTTTCCGGTACTCTGAGTTCAATCAGGCGTGAATATTTTATTGGTCAAATTTTTCCAGGATAAAAAGGGATCCTATGTTATAATTTGAAACAATATCTAGCATTTCGCTAAATTTCATACATATACAGTCTGTAATTGAGTAGCCTTTTTACCTCAAACACACATACATCTAAACATCTAATTGCCACTTTTACATTTTATAAGATTAATAGGATATATATTAGTAAATGCCGTGTAGTGCCGGCTTAGAAAGTCGCTACCCCTTTCTACCCACGGGTGTCGTAAGTGGCGACCAAGGGTATTGGGGCCTTTTATTGGATTTTTGGGCGATGCGGTTGGAGATCCATCACTAAAAACCTTTATTTTTACCATCTTTTCCCCACTCAACTTCCAAAAGTGGCTGAGGAATTTATAATTCCTTAGCTCTGGTTACCCCTTCTAGGGAAATATAGCCGTGAGTATATTTATGTATGTATGTATTAGTAGAAAAGGCCATGCAAAATTACAAGCAATACAGAAACATTAGTCTTAACTCAACTCAAATGTTCACGCCGTATATCCCTGAAGGGTTAGGCAGAGGTACAGTACATGATTACACTATCACATGATTAAGTACAACTCAGCCATGTGGGTTTCGTCACCGTTAACCATAATAAATAAACTATACATATCTCTTTAGAAAACGCAAATTGGTGTAGGCCCGACCCGGGACTTGAACCGTCATCGTCTGCACGATGAGTGTATCCCTATCTACCTGACTGAGTTATCACGGTGGGTCAAAAACATTCGTGTGTGTTTGTATTCGATTATGTTGTAGAAATGTCAGTAACATAGTTTTGCTTGACAGCAGAAGTGAGAAAAACTTTTAATTGGGCCGGGTTACACCCACACAGCGGCATCGTAACTTTTACTAACTTGTGAACGCAATTAAAAGTGGAAATAAAATTCTTCTACCTACTCCTCATATTTTCCACATGACTGAGAACATCTATCGCATTTCCTTATGCTTGTAATACGGTAGCTCTTCTGTGGTTGCCGTAAATCCTAGTGGATGAAGTATGTATTAGGTTCTCTGCAAACTACCCTAAAACACCCAACAGAATTAGGTATAATGTTAAATTTGCTAGCAGATATAATGCTACAGCATACATATACGTACTCACGGCGATAGGCCTGCGCCCTATCACGTGAGTACACTGTCTAAGCAAAACGTGGGTACCTACTTTGGACACTAGGCGGCGCTGTCACATGATATTCAGAAGTATTGGTACCTCTGCCAACCCCTTTGTGGATAAACGGCGTGAACGTTTATGTTTTTTTATGATATATACTCACGGCTGTAAATCCCTTAAAGGGTTAGCTAGAGCTTCAGAATAAGAAAATTCTTCATCAACTTTCGAAAATTATGTAACAAAAAGATTGTAAAATAAATGTTGGTGATCCTCAACCGCATCGCCAAAAGATCGCTTAAAAGGCCTCAATACTTTAGTCGCCTCTTACGATCATCTACGTGAAGAATCAAAATCAGAATCAGAATCAGAATTTATTTGCCACATGTTGTATTGTACAATGGTGTTTTAAATTATATAAAGTATCAAACGTGCGCCCTGCTAGAGCATTGCAACAACTTATAAATATTTAAATACCTAATTAATTACTATTACATTATTTACAATAAATGAAGAAATGCGATAGTGCTATTCTAAGCCAACACTACATAGCTTCGACATCGGCTGTAAATTCGGTATGCAAAGTTTTTTTTTGGTATTTATTAAATATTTTTATTCGATAGCAAACACGAAAATAAAAAACTGATTTGAATATTTTTCATTTAAAATGAGTAATTGTAAAGTTATGATTTTTTAAAGATTGTTTAACTTTTGTACTTAATGACGTCATCGATCGAAAATATCACGTAGCGACATGCAAATAAAGCGAAATGTTTAGTAAAAATGTTGCTAATTGCAAAATATTTCACGAATTTGTGATCCCAAGTGAAATGATTACGATATTATACTAAACAAACCTATGATTTTCGATATTTTATTAATAAACTGCAATAACGAATGACTTTGAAATAACGCTGAAGGTCAAATACTGCTACAGTTTTTTGCTAAAATAACGGTCATCTTAGCTTTGTTTGATTTAATTTCAAGAAAATATGTTTTAAAAACATAATATCTCGAAATGGTTTCGTAATCAGCACCACTTTTGTAAAACTTTGCATACCGAATTGAAGTACTTCCTCCTGTTTGTTTGGTAGATAACACAAATAGAAACTTGGAAATCTGTTAGTAGGTGTGAGTGGGCGGGTACACAACCTTTTAATAGAAATTGTATAGAATCAACTTTATACTTTAATATGACTTAAAATATTCCAACGTTTTAGAGATCTTCCAAAATTCTTTAAAAGGCTGACAATATGTATCTAACAAGGGTATGTATAAAAAGTTAATGAACGTCAATTAAGCTTGAGAGTTTGGCCAGGATCGCACAAGTTGGTGATCGATGATAGAGGCTGCCTACACTGATGGGTACTAAGTATTTATTTATTTAGGCACACAAATAGTACTATGACATAGCATTAGTTACTAATACACAATAAAAAAATATAAATTCGGACATAATACCAAAAAACTGTGACCACAGCATGGTTATATAACAATTAATGGAGTTGATTTGAATAGAAAAAAATATTAGTAACATTAATTTAGTATTTTTTTTATTATGTATTTTATGTTTAAGTTACATTTATTTTAATAAACAATTTGAATAAACGTATGTGTAAAAAATATTAAAGTAAATGTAACTTAAACATAAAATATAAACTATCTATTTTATCAAGGGTCCAAATGTGTTGAATATCCCTTCCATAATGTTACATAATAATATGTTGGTTCATGTCGCAAATATCACAACTTTTAGTGTATAATTAGAATTGGATTATCAACCCGATTGATTGAAAGAACGATTGATTGCCGTTTATTGTTGGCTTAGAATAGCACTACCCCGTTTCTAACGGTACTGTGGCTTTTAATGGATTTTTGGGCGATGCGGTTAGAAACCCATCACCAACAACATTTACTTTACCATCTTGTCCGCACTAAATTGTCCAAAAGTGGCTGAGGAATTTTCTAATTCCTTAGCTCTGGCTTAGTCTTCTAGGGATTTATTGCCGTGAGTATATGAATTAGTAGATAGGCAGGATAGTAAGGTTCTCAATTTTATCTGAAGCATAAATTGCTGTCTCAAAGTAACGAAATGTGCTAAGGCATCCAATCATCATTCAGCTTTTCTATGACTAAGAAGTTTCACTCAGAAAATCCGGTAAGAACTAAAGCCATATATAAGTTCAGTTCGTGAAAATATCGTCCAATTCCACATTTTTGTTAACATTGAGACTAGTCTTAAATCCAACATCATAAGACAGATAAGGTTCTTAGTCTACTTCGACAAGGACCTTCAAAATGCCGAGTTGGTGGCAAAGGTTATTTAAAGCAAATGCTCTTTTACATCACGAAACTATATCCAACTCTTTCTGATATTCGGTATTAGAAAGAGATGATCGTTGAATTTGTTAGGGCGTATAAAGAAAATGGTAATCTATTAGTTCATTTCAATGATTCAGCAGAATGTAAAGATTGGAAAGAGTACTTTCTAGAAATTCTTAAAAGGATTTTGTTAAAGAAGTGGATGGTTAAACAAAAAGTGATTTCAATAAAGTACACATTGAAGATTAAGATGTTTGAGGTCTGTATAAAAATGCCTGAATGTTTTTCTTTAATATAATTACGTCATACGTTTTAGAGTGTTTTTGGTACGCACAATTGTTGCCGTGTAGTGCCGGCTTAGAATAACACTACCCCATTTCTACCTGTGGGTGATCGTAAGAGGCGACTAAGGGTATAAGGGCTTTTTAATTGATTTTTGGGCGATGTGGTTGGAGACCCGTCACAAAAACATTTATTACTACCATCTTTTCCCCAATCAACTTCCAAAAGTGGCTGAGGAATTTTTATTCCAAAGCTCTGGCTACCCCGTTAAGGGATTTATAGCCGTGAGTATATGTATGTAGGTATGTAATTATACTGAAACACAACCGCTAATTCAAAGAAATTAAGATAAATTACATACATATACATACATACATGTACTTACGAATATATGTGCCTTGAAGGGGTAGCCCGAGCTTTGGAATAAGATATTTCTCAGCCACTTTTGGATATTGTGTGGGGATAAAATTGCAAAACAAAAGATTTTGGTGATGGGTCTCCAACCGCATCGCCCAAAAAACACCTAAAAAGACCCAATACGCCTCTTACAAACCCCCGCGAAGAAATGGGGTAGTGCTATTCTAAACCGACACTACACAGCAAAATAAAATAAATAAATGACCTTAATTAGTAGAGCTTAATTCAATGACTAAGTAAAATGGGGCTATTCTTTTGATATTTTTTTTAAAGAATTTTTTAATTATTTTAAGGTTATGTGTGTTTTTAGTGTCAGTTTGCTATTGAAAGTCAGGCAGAAACATATGAATAATACCTTATCTCCTGAAAAACGTACCATTTCTAATGTAAAGCGTAAAGCGCAGATGCATAAAAAAGATTTTTATACTATATAGATGTTATCTAGCTGAGCTGTGTAGTGTCGGCTTAGAATTCGCTGGGTGCAAGGTAGGGGGTGGCGGAACTCGAATCGATCACAGCGCGCACTGTGGCAAAAAAAGGAACATTCGGCGGCTAATCAAGTGTAATTGAAATGATGGAAAATATTCATAGTACTAAAATTTACAAATAATGCCAAGTTAATATATTTTCACGTGTCGGAAATGAAGGAAAAACATTCATCTGCAATATTTATGCACATAGTGGCAAAGATATAAATATGTGATTCTGAAGTTCAAACTGAAATATCAAGCAATTTGAAGATTATCAAGTTTGGCAAAAAAACCAACCACCAAGGATGTAATACTATTGTAAAGACTTTCACTCATCGAGCAACCTTGCTTGCAAATGCCGGCTTGCTTTCATCCAAATTACAGTACACTAGAGCCATTATTGATGGTACAGAGTTTTAAGTAGAATACCATCTACAGTTGATAATGGTGTGTGGTGCTACAAGAAAGGATTTACTGCAAAAGTGCTCATAGGTATTACACCCGGAGGCTTCATTTCCTTTATATCAAAAGTGGCCGGTGGAAGGAAAAGCTATGCTCAAATAACAGTTGAATCAGGATTAGTTGATTAGGTATTTAGAAAATGGAGACATTGTTTTGGCTGACAAAGGACTTCCACAAATAAAGAAAAATTAAATGAAAGTGGAAAAGAAATAGGAATTGTTATGCCACCTTTTCAAAGTGATAAAAGGGAATTTTCAAGAGATGAGACAGATGCTACTTACATCGGTATCACTTGGGTTAGGATTCATGTCGATAATGCAACGGCTGAGACTTTATTAAAACTGGTTTGCCATACAGATGATATTTTGCATATTTGTTGTGTATTAGTAAATTTGCAGAACTCAATAAAACAAAATATATAACACAATTTACTTTTATTTAAGAACACAATAATAGAACAGAACAATATACTTTAACAGATAATCAACAACAGTATTCACCTAACTTCATAATTTTTATAGATTTATTATGTTTTTACCAGTAAAAGAACGCTTTGGCAGAATCTGTTTATTATTATTTTCAGATTTAATTTCTTTCCCATCTTGCACATGTTGAGCTAAAACTAATTTTCTTCCTTTTATTGTCGTTTGTAGTTGGAAAGTGAAGTCGTGTGTTATTGCTTGGAATCCAGGTTTTATAATTCATTTGGCCATATTTAACTGAAAATACATAAATAGAGTTCATTGCAATACAGTCATAAATTATCATCTGCAATATTTATAAAATGTATTATTCGATTACATTTATTTATTTCTGTACTTACTTCTCGTCAAGTCAGCGATGAGAAAGTCCGTGTATACTATCTGTAATTTATTTATTGTCACTCTAGACGGGTAATACAAAACATCAGCGTTATTATCGACGCTATAGATTTACATGATCAAATAGAATATATATAAATTACGATACTTTCTTGAAATTATTTGTTTGTTTACAGCCGCCCATTTGACATTTCAATGTCCGCCATAATTGTGAACGCTAGTTGGCGCTGCCGTCGCGCACCTAGCGAATAGCACTACCCCATTTCTTCCGGTGGGTGTACGTAAGAGGCGACGAACGGTATTGGGGTTTTTAAGGGATTTTTGGGCGATGCGGTTGGAGACCCATCACCAACAACCTTTATTTTAACATCTTTATCCCCACACAACTTCCAAAAATGGCTGAGGAATTTCTCATTCCTTAGCTCTGCCTACCCCTTCTAGGGATTTATAGCCGTGAGTATATGTATGTATGTATATTATTGTGCTCGTGAGTTATTGTGAATTATTTTAAAGCTATATACTTTATTATCTTTAAACCGTATTACTTTAATTTTACTAAAAGCTAAGAACAAGGCATTTTATTTTGTTATCATAAAATTGTACGACATGTATTAAACAATATTCTTGTGTTTTATAGCAACCAATACTCATGCCGTTAGTTCCCATTGTGGTAGGCAGAGAACATAGATCGTCGAACTTCGTCTACATTCATCAATAGTTTCACACATGCTCTTTTAATGCGGACTTATACTATAAAAAAATATTTCTTGAATCCAATATACTCAGGGTCATAAATCTAAAAAACGGGGAGGCCAGAGCTACAGAGCTAAAAACTCCTCTGCCAAATTTAGAACTTGATAGGAGACAAGATTTATTTATTTATTAAGGAGGAAAAACAGAAATAGCAAAAAAATATAAAATAACAACATATAGAACATAAGTAAATAAATTTTGGTATCTCCTCAACTTTTCTCACAGATAGGTAACAAAAACAATCAATACAAAAAAGTTATCATTACAGAAATACAACAAAAAAAACAGAAATAAAATATGAAAAAGGATAACAACCACAACGAACATAAATAGACAAAAGTAAATACACAACATTCTAAATTTAAACAATAATTATAATAATTAATAATATACACACACATTAAGGACTTTTTAAAATAAGTAAGATCATTTTCTTGCAGCACTGCTTCGAAAAACAGAATAAGTCCACATCCGTGAAGTAAATATTATATGTAGATGGTAGAAAGAATGTATCGTATGACCCTAACAATAATCTATTTTCAAAAATGTATGGCACGTTGTTGATGGCCACGTCTCACGTCGTGATTTCAATACGTGTCTGCGATTTGATTCGAGAGACAATATACTTTTCATATTCAGATTATCTTACTGATGTGCTCTGTATTCGAATTCAAGTTAAAATATATAGAGGGAATGGATGAGAGAGATTTTTTCCAACGTGGACCTAATATTAATAGATGATGACGCCACGGGACACATTCAAATCAAATAGTGAATGAGTTTAAAACAATGGCAGGTTTTACTTTATTAATTACAATAAATTCCAACAAATTGTGCGAGTATATTTGTCTTAAAAGTTAAGCATAGTTTTGTACCATTTATAACACTATCCTTTATGCAAGGTATATGCAAGTGTCATGGTTTTTTTTTGCATGTTATTGTTGGATTAAACATATTTTTTAAATGTTGCTGATATACACGATAACACCATGTTAGTTACAACATGTTAAAAAAATAAAGTCAAAAACCTTTTTCATGAAACTATAGCCGCATCGTATTCTGCTATAAGAGTCTTCTCAGAAAACGATTGGCTCGCCATAAAATGAATAAACGGTAAATATATTATTTGAGATATGATACTAACTAGTTAGTTACCGTATATATTCATAACTGAGTTTTTAACCTTGACCTGTTAAGGTCAATAAAGTATTTATGATATTTATGCTATCATTTAAAGTATTCCTCGAAGTCAAGAACAATATTTTTAAAAGTGCCGTCTTAGAATGTTACTACCCCTTCTTACAAACTCTAACCAAGCGTTTGTTATAAGCGATTAACGGTATAGGGCTTTTTAAGTGGTTTTTGGGCTATGCGGTCCGTGACCTTTCACCAAAGATGCTTCATTTCTGCCATCTTGTCCCCTATCTACTGTCAAATGTGGGTGAGGAGTTCCTAGCTCTGAAGCTCTGGCTACTCATTATGAGATTTATCGCCGCGAGTATATGTATGTATGTATGTAATTATTTTTGGATTTTTGGGCTATGCGGTTGGAGACCCATCACCAACAACCTTTATTTTTACCACCTTTTCCCCACGCATCTTCCAAAAGTGGCTGAGGGATTTCTAATTCCTTAGCTCTGGCTACCCCTTCTAGGGATTTATAGCCGTGAGTATATGTATGTATGTATGTACGTAATTATTAAGTTCGCCAAACTATATTTTGACTCCATGGCAAGGTTTTAAAATTTAATTAACTAAATATTTTAAATAAGTAAGCAAAAGCCCAAGAGACAAAATTTTCAGCAAATCAGAGCAAGTCTTCGCAATAATGCAAATTTGACAATATCAATATGTATGTTAATTAGAGTCGCGTACCAATCCGAGACTAGCATTGGAAGCGAACGTGTGTCGAATGCAATTGAAGGCAAACCTGTGTTTCTATTCCAGTGCTGAAAGGTACAATTTATAGTCCATTGATGTAACGAACTTAATCACGCAAGTCTTCAAAGGACTAATTCCGGGACAGTTTCTATAGAGTTATCTTTTGAAATGATAGAAAATTTATAGTTTTTGTATTGGTTTTATGTAAAATGTGATTTTTTGAGATTGTTTAATTTAATTTGATACTGATTTTAGTAGCTTGATACACAAGGGAGTGGTTGTAAAATTCTGAGCTTTATTTGATAAAATATTGATAAAAATATAAAACAATCTCCCTCTAGATTCTAGAGCAATATACGCCTCACATACACCATATAAAGTTTTTAACCCGGTCAAAAATACTCCAAAAAAATATATTTCCACTAAGCTCTTTTTTTCAATTTGGAATAGAGTAAAAAAAAAGAAAAAGAAAAGAAAAGTTTGTAATGTAAGGTTATGTGATCGTGTGAGGAATGACGTGATTCGTGAAAGGTGTGGTGTAAAAGATGATATTGTAAGTAAGATAGAAAAAGGAACGTTGAGATGGTTTCGGCACAATGTAGGCAATTGATTAAATCTACAAATTAATAAATATAATGCAACCATATTATTATTATTTTTATAATTGTTTTTTGTTCCATTTTACTTATTTTTACTTTATTGCTCATTTTATTGAATCATATTATTGTTATTTTAATTTAATTGTACTTTATTTAGTTTTATAATTATTATTAATTTGGTGTAATTCTTTGGAGTTTTACTTATATTTATATTATTTGTCATTGTTTTGAGTAGCTTTGATAATAATATTATTTAAGAAGAAGAAAATTACTTACGATAATAATCAATAATGTTGTGTGCACTTTTTTTGGCATTGTAACAGAGCCGAATCAAAAATTTTGTAAAAAGGTAATGTTTGTTATAATGCTGTTTGTGAACGTATTAATTAAATAAATTAATAAACATCGAGGGGATGGATGGATAATGGATACGAGTATGTTTTAATATTTTCATTTAAGAACCTGGGATTATTTTTGTTCAACTCTTTATCGTGTTCGAACTACTTCCTTCTAAGAAATCTTATGATGTCTCTGTAATTTTATTTCAGGAAAGTGTTGATGGCTCAGATAATATGACCTTTAGGGTTATATTTTTATTATTTTAGTAATATTTATTACATGAACCTTTAAACATTTTTTTCAGCTCCCAACTTACTGATTTTATTAGATACTAGTGGATCGTCCCAGCTTCGCACGGGTAGCGTTGTTTTTTTAAATATCTGAGGTTTCTTTCTTCAGTCACTGCTCAAACATTGTGAAATTCAGCGCAATGTTTTCAATTTATTAAATTTATAGCACTCCCTGAACAGCGTAGTTTGTTGATTTTGAATGCGCTTTTATGAACTGAACCGTATTTCCGTTTAATAGCAATTTTCGGAATAAAACGCTATGAAATATTTATAACAATCTAAATAAGAAATCATTACGTGATGAGGCTGCAACTACTGGCACCATCTAGTATGTTATATGTAAATTAGTAAAGATTTGGTTTTGGTCACGGGCGTGATGGCTTATTTTATGTATAATTTCGGTGTTTGTCTATCGATTTCTATGATTATTTTTTTATTGATAAGGTAATAATGTTACCTTTCTTAAATTAGGGATGAGTGAGAGGTTTACAAACGTAAGAGTAAACAAATATAATCAGAATGTTCCGAAATGCTAAGCTATCAGGAATTACACGTGTTATTGTGAGTCAACCGTAAAAGATAGACATAAACTGTTGAAGATTTTTTTTTAGATATTTTTATGAAGAATATTTCCGTCATACATAATTTCTATGTAAGTTTAACTATTAAGTCTGCACACGTAAAGGAAGCTTAAAAAATGGAGTAACTTCTCCCGTTTTCTCAAATTTTTCCCAAAATTCCCCTTTACTACTCTGCTGGAAAGTATACAAAAACCTGCGCAGGAGTATGAAGAATAATTGTACCAAGTTTCGTTAAAATCCGTCGAGTAGTTTTTGTTTCCATAAGGAACATACAAACCGACAGACAGACAGACAGACAGACAGACAGAAAGACAGACAGACAGACAAAAATTTTACTGATTGCATTTTTGGCATCAGTATCGATCCCTAACCATCACCTGATAGTTATTTTGAAAATATCATTCATGTACAGAATTGACCTCTCTACAGATTTATTATAAGTATAGATCATTGCAGTGTTCCGACATAACATACATAACATAAACGTTCACGCCGAATATCCCCGAAGGGGTTGGCAGAGGTACTAATACTTCTTAACATCACGTGACTTTGTCACCTGGTGTTCAGAGTACCCACGTTTTGCATGGACAGTGTACTCACGTGATAGGGGGCAGGCCTATCGCCGTTTTGTACGAATACACTGTCACATGACTAAGTACAACTCAACCATGTGGGTTTCCTCGCGATGTTTTCCCTCACCGTTAACAACCATGATAAATTAACCACACATATGTCTTTAGAAAAGACAAATTGGTGTAGGCCCGACCCAGGATTTGAACACTAGTCGTTTGCACGATAACCGAGTGTTCTACCCACTGGGCTATCATGGCTGTTCCGACACTTATGTTAAAATTCTGACAATAATCTCTTGAGCTTAATATAATCCATCTTTTCATAAATAGGTTTTATGCTTGTGTAAAGCATTCTATTTTTGGTCATCTTCACTATAATTATAAATTACTTACTGTGGCCCTATCCATCCTTCACAACTAAACTACATTTTATCCTCTCTTTTCCACAGCCGTCTATGTATATTTTTAAAAGACCTTAGTTTTTCTGTATACAGATTTTATAACATTTAAAATATAAACTACTAAATATTTTGCACTAAACGAATTGTCAAGAAAATAAAATAGTATTTGAGCAAGTGTCAAATGCGACATGATTAATATATTTCGTCTGATATCAACATAAATATGTTTAAGAAACCACTACGAATGCTAATGTTTGCTTTTTCTAATAAATGACAAATATTTAGAAGTGATCAGACTTGTATGTTTTTAAACTAAACAAATAATGATAGCAAATAGAATCAATCACTAAATAATAAGAAACGGTTCTTGGCAGAGGTACTAATACTTCTGAACATCACGTGACTTTGTCACCTGGTGTTCAGAGTACCCACGTTTTGCATGGACAGTGTACTCACGTGATAGGGGGCAGGCCTATCGCCGTTTTGTACGAATACACTGTCACATGACTAAGTACAACTCAGCCATGTGGGTTTCCTCACGATGTTTTCCCTCACCGTTAACAACCATGATAAATTAACCACACATATGTCTTTAGAAAAGACAAATTGGTGTAGGCCCGACCCAGGATTTGAACACTAGTCGTTTGCACGATAACCGAGTGTTCTACCCACTGGGCTATCATGGCTGTTCCGACACTTATGTTAAAATTCTGACAATAATCTCTTGAGCTTAATATAATCCATCTTTTCATAAATAGGTTTTATGCTTGTGTAAAGCATTCTATTTTTGGTCATCTTCACTATAATTATAAATTACTTACTGTGGCCCTATCCATCCTTCACAACTAAACTACATTTTATCCTCTCTTTTCCACAGCCGTCTATGTATATTTTTAAAAGACCTTAGTTTTTCTGTATACAGATTTTATAACATTTAAAATATAAACTACTAAATATTTTGCACTAAACGAATTGTCAAGAAAATAAAATAGTATTTGAGCAAGTGTCAAATGCGACATGATTAATATATTTCGTCTGATATCAACATAAATATGTTTAAGAAACCACTACGAATGCTAATGTTTGCTTTTTCTAATAAATGACAAATATTTAGAAGTGATCAGACTTGTATGTTTTTAAACTAAACAAATAATGATAGCAAATAGAATCAATCACTAAATAATAAGAAACGGTTCTTGGCAGAGGTACTAATACTTCTGAACATCACGTGACTTTGTCACCTGGTGTTCAGAGTACCCACGTTTTGCATGGACAGTGTACTCACGTGATAGGGGGCAGGCCTATCGCCGTTTTGTACGAATACACTGTCACATGACTAAGTACAACTCAGCCATGTGGGTTTCCTCACGATGTTTTCCCTCACCGTTAACAACCATGATAAATTAACCACACATATGTCTTTAGAAAAGACAAATTGGTGTAGGCCCGACCCAGGATTTGAACACTAGTCGTTTGCACGATAACCGAGTATTCTACCCACTGGGCTATCACATTCTAAGCGTAATGTTATTATTATATAAATCCCACGCATATACCAAGCCACAAATACAAATCCTTATATTACAGTTGTATTATTTTCAAAGAGTCAGAAAAGGTGAAAATTGTATACACCACCCAAGTTTCGCTCTGACAGTTAACTTGCATGTAGAGAGTTATAATAACATAATCAAATAAATCAAATTTACTACAAAGTCAAAGATTGTTACGCACATGATTGCTCCAACTTCACAAGGTGTCTCAATCAGTGCAAAATTATGCATTGAATTGTCTATTCTGAGACATGCTTGAGGCCTGCGAAACTATATGCGAAATCTAAATTACGTTTGTATTGGATTATATTGCTTGATTCACAGCTTGTGGTGTTAGTTAATATTTCTTAGTCTGGTATATTCACTAATGATTATACAAGATTGACATTGAGCTTTAAGGTGCCTAATAGTTTTGTAGTAAGTAAATTAGTAAATCTAAAAGCTCATAGAATACTTTGAAAGCATTAACAAGCGACATTTAAGTTAATGTAATCAGGTAAATATATACATCAGTTTACGGTTACCGCTTCTTCCAATTTAAATTCGGTTGAATACTACGGGTCGTGATGTGGGTCATACTCATAGATGGTCATATTAGAATAACTATGTGCGCAGGAAGGTGCATGCATTTTGACAAACCATGAAAAGGTTTCTGGGATTGGTACAAAGCAAAAAATTGCTATATTGTAAGAGTTTTCTCTCTCATGGAATCCAATGGCGTGATCCTCCTCATGATCAATGTTCGATATACATGTTATATTATATACAAGTGTATTATATTCAAACTTTGAATTTAGAACAAGTATTTGGTTGGTTTCAAATAAATCACCAGGCATTTACGTCATTTAGATCTCAGACAAGACATAAGCAGCTAGTGCAAACCAATGCAAATTAAATAAATCATTTTGAAAAGCAACAGATCAAAATCAATGTTTCTTTTATTCTTAAACCATTCAATATATACAATAGAAAGACGCAAACCAGATTTTTAAACCAACAATGAAAGAGTTCAATAAACAAATGTCAAGATATAGTCCGTAGTTAAAAAGTATTCAAATGAGACCAGATAATTTCATTGTTGAAATGAGATTTAGATCTTTCAGATTTGAACTACTATGTAGACTTCCTGTTCAAATCAGATAACTTACATGTTGGGTTCAATTTTCGCCAAAAGCAATTAATTTTAAGTTACTTCCAATAAATTCAGAGTTGTCAGAAAATTAAAATTAGTCTAGCTAAAACCGTGTCATCCGTGATATGTTGGTTAAGATGCTTTTATGGGTCCAGAGGTTACGGGTTCAATCTATGCTGAATACAAATTGTATATGCTAAAAATGAATTTCTTAATCAAAATCGTATCATATTTTTTAGAATTTAACAAATACCCTTGCTTTCCATCAGGGATACACCACGCAGATATGAGACAGATAATACATTTCACCCTTAGAGAATAATTATGGTAGAACTAATACGTTTATTTTCGAACTAAACAGGTCTCTTATTTTTTCTTATATCAATTTTACTGATTTGTTATCTCTTCTTTTCAGGTACGTCGATACAGTCTTAAACATTTTAATAGTCATTTGATGAATAAAATGAAAAGCAAACACCGCTTCACTTAAAACCGGTAAGTGCTTCCCTCAGATATTTTTACTTAGAAAAATAGTATTTATACACTTACGCATTTATATACTGATTTTGCGATCGCAAGTGTTTTTAACTTACCGCAACACATCTCTCATCTTAATATTATATTTTCTAAGAAGAATAAACAAGTAACGATTTAAGAATTGATTCAGCCACTTAAAAGAATTGAGTGGGTAAAAGATGGTGAATTAAGTCATTGTTGGTAATGAGTGCCGTGTAGTGCCGGCTTAGAATGTCACTACACCTTTTTATCTATGGGTGTCGTAAGAGATGACAAAGGGGATTGGTTTTTTTTTAAGTCGTTTTTGGGAAATGCGTTTGGAGACCCATCACCAATGACTCATAAACTTCCAAATGTGGCTGAAGATTTTCTAGCTTTGAAACTCTGGCTACCCCTTTCTGGGATTTATGGCCGTGAGTATAATGTATGCAAAGTAATGAGGGTCTAGCCACATGCCATCTACTTCTTATCCTACCTAATTTTAAGTTTGTAGGTAGTTTCTGAGGCTTTGTGATAAGGCTGTGAGTAGTATTTCGCTTTTGAACATAACATAAACATAACATAAACGTTCACGCCGTTTAACCCCGAAGGGGTTGGCATAGGTACCAATACTCCTGAACTCACATGGCAAGCGCCATCTAGTTTCCAGAGAAGGTACCCACGTTTTGCTTAGACAGTGTACTCACTCACTCTGCCCTCTATCACGTGATAGGGGGCAGGCCTATCGCCGTTTTGTACGAATACACTGTCACATGACTAAGTATAACTCAGCCATGTGGGTTTCCTCACGATGTTTTCCCTCACCGTTAGCAACCATGATAAATTAACCACACATGGGCATTTTTCAAAAGTTTTGACCAGGCGAAAACAGCATGTCCTCTGACTTTACACCGTAATATTTACATTTTAAGTCATTTATATCAAATATGTGATATATCAAATGAAAGGAAATTTAAACACAAGTAAATGCACAATATAAAAAATACATGAAAAGGTAACGAAATATGAGTAATTAAAATATGACGACATACCCCCCTATTTTTCGATGTCTCACGCAACTTTGCACACTTTCATGTGTCATATCTCAGAATTTATGTAGGGAAAAGTCACCGAAAAACAGGTAATTTTTCTTAAAAATGGCTTTGTCATGCTTTCTAATAAACGTTTTTATAGGGTTTTCAAAGAAAAATATTGAAATAATTAAGAAAAACTGTTGTCCACGAATTCGGGTATACCGGAATTTCCATCAAGTAACGGTAGGTTTTACCGTCTTAAAAAATAAATTTTACCAAATCTAAAACGTTTTTTAGGTCTAGCAACCCACTTTTAACAGAATGAAATCATGACTTCCGGTGTTCTAGGAGTCTATGGTTTGTTAAAACCGTTTTCTAGTTGCGACCTGACCGTGGGCCAAAATTTTGCTCCCGTAAGTACGATTTTTTGTGTAAAGATACTATTGTTTACACACGAACACTTCTTATTACCGTTCGAACGAAGTATTTAGGTATCATTTAAAAGAATGGAAATGATCGAATATATTGTATTTTGATGTATTTTAAGGTTTTAATTTTTAAAAATGGACTTTCGTAACGTCATGATCATAACGTTATATACAAGCGGAATGATTTTCATTACTAACTGGAACCATAAAGCCGCGATCTCATTGCTATAGTTATTGTTTACTACGAATTTGCATTATATGAATATTTTATCTTTTTAATCTTCGTTTTTTCAACTTTTGGTAGGAGGTTTGGCAGGGTATTTCTTTATTATACATGGTGGCATTTGCACCTTTAACGATTTTTTCACCAACGGTTCTTGAGGTCAAAAGCAACAGCTTTTGTTCTACAACTTTTAAAAATTCGTGCAAATAAATTCGCTTCTTCATACAAAGTTGATCAGCTGATTAGCCGTTTCGCTGAAAAAATCGTTAAAGGTTCAAATTCCATCCTGTATAACTGTATCCTTATTGATATTGCTGTACTTTTAGTATTTCGACTGATTATTATTTTTATATAGTTTATTATAGACTGAAGAGAAACTAGTTGACTGATTATTGCTAAAATAATTTGTAATGAACCTAGATGTAAGTTTAAAATATTTTGATAATTCCCTTTAATTCCGAAATAAAAAGTTGTTTTATGTGTAAACTAGACAATACTAATCAAGTCTCGTTCGACTGCAAATTTCGGAATAATTTTGACTTAATTTTGTTTTTCTTTTGTGAAATGATGAATACCATTTTTGTTAACCTGTTTAGTTGTGATACAAATGTTACATTGTGATAACGAAATTCTCTATAGTCTAGGCACGTAATTTTACCTACATACTTTTGAAGTCCGAAACTTAGTTTTTTCAACTTTTGATGGGACAGGGTATTTATTTATTATATAATTGTATCCTTATTGATGTTGCTGTACTTTTAGTATTTTGACTGATTATTATTTTGATATAGTTTATGATAGGCGCAATACATAGCTTTGTGAACGCAGCCTTATATTCCAATTACTAACAAGACATTTCCCTGTCGTAACTATCGTGCTGTGAGTTAATTAAGAAAATACCATTTGTTTTTGTATTTTTATAAGATTATGTCTGATATTGAAGCTTGATGATGCTTATTAATATATTTTCTATCGTTTGTTCCAAGAGCTAATTGTTATATATATTGCATGTTTCTTAAAAACGTGTTAAAATTTGGTCTATTGTCAGAAAAGTGTTGCTTACTGGAGGTAATTTTGTTTTAATTTAATGAAAATAATCATGGCACAGTGTTTATATATGTTAAATTAGTTGATAACAAAGTTAAGTAATATAACTTTAAATAAAAAACATAAAAATATTACAGCTTTTTATTAATATCAATACATTTGCAACGTAACGAATAGGAACTTTTCAAGTGCTGTTTGATGTAGAAAAAAATATTTTCTGGTCAAATTATTTATTTAAATGCCAAACTGTTATATTTTTTGCAAAGTTTAATAAATATCCTATAATACTGTAACGAATTTAACAATGATATTGAATATTTGAAAACCGGAATTCCGGTTGCGTAGCGGGCCATTTATTTGAAAAACGCCCACATATGACTTTAGAAAAGACAAATTGGTGTAGGCCCGTCCCAGGATTGGAACTCACGCCCTTCTGTTTTTCGGGCGTGTGTTCTACTCACTGGACTATCATGTCGCATCGCATCATGTCGCTTTTGAAATATAGAGATATATTAGTGTAACACACGCATTTGCTCAGCATGAGGCTAAAAACTTAATAATTAAGTTAAAACAAGGTAAAAAAAGACAAATATATATTCAATACTGTGCGACACTATCACTGTCCCCTTTTTAGCTAGCCTCGGAAACATGATGTTGGTTGAAGATAAATATGAACTGATTCATCGTTCACTTGAGTGTTAAATGTACATTTACAATAAACATACTATTAATTAGAACTAAAAATTTATATTGTCTTGAGCTTCTTCTTGTTGTATGATAATTAATGAGGTAATCGGAAAACATACGAGCAGGCAACGAAAGGGTTTAACGCTCTTGCGTAGGCGTTTTATACCAATTACTTCGACAGTTAAGGAATTCTAGCGAATGATGCGTTGATACAACCTTTTCATGGACTAAAACATACAAACAGCCAATGTGGGAGAAAGTGTCAGTAGAGAGCAACCACGGAAAATTACATTAAGATGAAATTGAGAATATACTCAAAAAAGCAGGTGTCTGTAGCCTAAAGAATAAAACAGCATGTATGAAAGGATTGATGAGCAGATGAAAATCGTTGAAGTGGTTTTTTATAATCAGTGCCTACCGCGAGTACGTACCTTAATTTAAGTTAGTTATTTAAGTTAATATAGTTAGTTAGATACTTGTGTAATAAGTTTGTTACTTTGTAATTTTTTACCACCAAAAGACATTAGCGGTAAATATCAGGTTTGCAGAGGTATTAACACTTCTAAACGTCACGTGACATTTTCATCTGGTGTTCAGAGAACACACGTTTTACTTGGATAGTTTACACACGTGATAGGGGACAGGGAGGGGGCAAGCCTATCGCCGTCTTGTACGAATATACTGTCACATGACTAAGCATAATTCAGCCATGTGGGTTTCGTCACGAAGTTTTCCCGCACCGTTAACAACCATGATAATTTAACCACACTTATGTCTTTCGAAAAGAAAAATTGGTGTAGGCCCGATCCGGGATAAGAACAATAGTCGTCTGCACGATAAGCGGTGTTCTAACCACTGAGCTATCATACATATATATACTCACGGCTATGAATCCCTTAACGGGGTAGACGGATCTTTTGAATGAGAAATTCTGCAGCCACTTTTGGAAGTTGATTGGGGAAAAGATGGTAATAATAAACGTTATGGTGACGGGTCTCTAACCACATCGCCCAAAAATCACTTAAAAAGCCCCTATACCCTTAGTTGCCTCTTATGATCACCCACAGGTAGAAATGGGGTAGTGTTATTCTAAGCCGACACTACACGGCATTATACCACTGAGCTATCACGTGGTAGTATTTTTCTTCCAATTGCTTCGTTTTGTTGTGGTTTCCGATTGAAATGTCAAGTTTACATTTTGTCTGTAAATAAATAAATATATTATTTCTTTTTGTTGCAGGCACAAGAAAATTAAAGCCAAAGAAAAAACATCAAAATCGAAAATGGATCTTGAAGACGTAGAACTCTATGCAGGAGGCAACTTCAGCTATGACGATAACATGACTTACAATATGACCTATGAAAATTGTCCAAACATCAATATACCGATAGTCTATGTAGTAACACAAGTATTGTATGCTCTAGTCTGTATCGTTGGCCTTCTCGGCAATACGTTAGTCATTTACGTGGTCCTGCGATATTCAAAAATGCAAACCGTCACTAACATGTACATTGTTAATCTTGCAATCGCTGATGAATGCTTCCTGATAGGAATACCCTTTCTTATTACTACTATGGCACTAAGAGCATGGCCTTTCGGAAGATTCATGTGCAAAGTTTATATGATATCTACTGGCATTAATCAATTCACCAGTAGTATCTTTCTCTGCATTATGAGTGCAGATCGATATATTGCCGTTTGTCATCCGATTGTAGCACCTCAATTTCGAACGCCATTTGTTTCGCGGGTAGTCTCTGCAGCAGCTTGGACAGCATCAGCATTAGTTATGACACCCATTTTTATGTATACAACTTTAATTGAAACTGAAAACGGACTTTCCTGCAATATTGTATGGCCAGAAAGTGAATTCAATAAAGGACAAACATCGTTCACGTTGTATTCTTTTGCTCTCGGCTTTGCTGCTCCTTTAACTCTTATATTCATATTTTATTGTCTTGTTATAAAGAAATTGAAGAATGTAGGACCCAAAAATAAGTCAAAAGAAAAGAAACGGTCCCATAGAAAAGTTACTAAATTGGTGCTAACAGTGATTGCAGTTTATGTATTATGCTGGCTACCGTATTGGGCGTTCCAGGTAACATTGATATATTCTCCGCACGGTGAATGTGCATCCCGAATTACAGTTACTGTATTTTTGGTGGCTGCATGTTTCAGTTATAGCAATTCGGCTATGAATCCGATCTTATATGCTTTCCTATCAGACAATTTCAAAAAGAGTTTTTTGAAAGCCTGTACTTGTGCAGCTGGTAAAGATGTAAATGCGACTTTGCATGTTGAAAATTCAATTTTCCCAAGAAAAAGGGGTGCAGCGGCAGCCAGGACGGCAGCCCGAGCGGCAGCTGCCAAAAACGTAGGTGTATCTGGTCCTAGTAGATTGCTACCTTCGTCTACCGGACGCTCAGCTACAACCAGCGAGTCATTACCATTAGAAGCTCGCCCTGCTGCGTTTGCCCCATTTCTTTCAAACAATGGATTCACACACTCGCGGCTTTGAAACTCAGAACCGCCGGTTGTCGGCACACCTGAGGATGACACTGTACTAGATTCACTAGATTAATGTGAACTGGCATGCAATGAGTGACTTTCAAACTTACTGTTTTTGATAGTTCTGGCGAGATGCCAAAAACGATGCTAACTGTATATTATGCTACGCGTTTAGTGTTTAATGTAAGCATCGTGACCAAATGCATAATTGTCCACTGGAAATATGAATAAGCATCAAAATTGTGAATTTACGATTAACCAACGCATTCATAAAATAATGGGTGTGCTTTACTATTACTATAAGTAAGAAATATATTGTGCGTAATAATTCAATGACATATTATACCTTTGCAATCAGATGAGCCGAGTAGTAAAAACCAATTCAAGTTTAATATATACTGTCTTAAGAATTTTGAAAAAGTATTGCTTGAAAATGTATGGCGATTAATACAAGTATGCTGATTTAAATGGGCCTTAATATGATTTATCCTATGTGTTTTTACTATTCATATTGTATTGAAATCTTTTATTTCTAGAGATACGGAGTAATATAAAAAGAGTGCTTTTTTTTGTTTCTTATTGAAATATATATTTGTTTTGACTAGAACTGTGAGACTCATCTGGTTGTGAACGACTAAAATTCATCATCTATACAAGAACGTATGTCAATGAAAAACAGCCTAGGGTTGTAACGAAGAATTTATTAATCTAGTAGATTTATATTTTTACGGGAAATAATGTTATAATAAATTCGGTTAAGATATCTTGTAAAAGTGTACATATCTTGTATATAATATAGTCAGTTATTATTGTGGTGTAAAAGGTTCAAATAAAGTTGTGCCCAACGTTTTTGAGAGTTTTATTTGCACACTTTCCTGAGAATTTCTGATGCTAAAAGCTAAAATATGAAGCGCAGGAAATGGCCATCTCTACTCACGTCAGCCCGCAGCTATTAGTGAGACACGGCATTTGCGCATAAAAATAGAATTGGCTTTTGGCGTGACAGCACCAGGCATCCATCACTTAGCTGCAATGACACCGTATTTCTATGGAATGAAATGTTCTGGATATCGAGTTTCAGCACATGTATTGCAAAATGAATGGACTTCGTTAGCACAGTTCTAAATGGATAGCTTTGAAAGTTTTATATTTTATAGGATCTAGTAAGGATTAGTCACTTAGAGATGGGCACCTAGGAGTGATCTTGGAGATTATTTAATAAAAAAGGTATCCAAAACATCAAAATTACAAATTCCTGAGCCGCTCTTGAAAATTTAGTAGGAAACATTATCGATAGTTGGTGATGGGTTTCCACTCACATTATTTTACTAACACTACTTAAACGTGTGTAAAAAAAGTACCCGAGGTCGCGGGTTTGATTCCCGCCTGTGTCGAAATTTATCTTTCCTCTATTTATTCTTTATTTATTTCCACTCACATTGCTCTTGAATCACACTAAAGTCATAAAGCAGGCATGACTAAGGGGTCGTTTCTTGAGGAACCTGAGGATTAGAAAAGCTAATTCCCTACTAATATTTTTCCATCAAAGTATTAAGAAATAAGTTCGAAAGAAATTACTAAATGTAATAAAAAAAATAACTTTTATAATGTAATGAGATGAAGATGTGTGATGTGAGTAGAGACATATCACCAAACATATACCGTATACACATATACATTACATAATATGTAGTATATTATACTATTTGCTGTGTAGTGTCGGCTTAGAATAGCACTACCCCATTTCTTCCGGTGGGTGTACGTAAGAGGCAACTAACGGTATTGGGGCTTTTAAGGGATTTTTGGGCGATGCGGTTGGAGACCCATCACCAACAATCTTTACTTCACCATCTTTTCCCCACGCAACTTCTAAAAGTGGCTGATGAATTTCTAATTCCTTAGCTCTGGCTACCCCTTCTATGGATTTATAGCCGTGAGTATATGTATGTATGTATGTATATTATACTAACCTACTTACCAAAAGTTTACGCCGTATGTCATCAAAAGGTGCTAGAGGAAGCAAACGAATGTTGGGACTGTCCACTTTTTGCGTGGCTTATTAACTCATTTCGGAGAAATAATACGCAAACACCTCGCTATTAACCATATCTAAAAATATACTTTAAACACTTTAACTCATTGCTTCATTGCTTCACAAATAGGTGTAGATTATACTAAGGATCTACATCCATTACTGTATTTGCACTGTAGTGAAATGCAGGTTTAGAATAGAGCAAGAAATTGAGAAGCTTCTCAATTTCTAGCTCTATCCTGTTCAGCACCTGCATTTTACTACAGGGCAAATACAGTAATGGATAATACAGCAGGGCTATGAATTCGCCCGAATATGAATTATCTCAGCCACTTTTTGAAGTTGAGTGGGGAAAAGATTGTAAAGTAAATGATTAATTCTGCTTTGTATGGTTGGCTTAGATTTGCATTTCTTCCATTGGCTGTTCGTAAGAGGCAGCTAAGGGTATTGGGGCTTCTTGACAAAATTTATTTGTTAAATAACCGTGATAGCTCAATGGTAAAAACTTCCGTCCGTCATGAAGACAGAAGTGAGTTCAAATCCCAAGTTAGGCCTAAACCAATTTGTCTTTTCTTAAGACATATGTGTAATTAATTTATTATGTTTATAACGGTGAGGAAAAACTTTGTGAGGAAACCCACATGGCTGAGTTGTACAAAATCCCTATACCGTAAGTCGTCTCTTACGATACCCGAGGGTAGAAAAGGATAGTGACATTCTAAACCGGCACTACACGGCTTTATGTTACTTCATATTATTACTTCAAATTTAGGTATGAAGAATAAAATTATATTATCTTTACTGCTATGAAAAGTTATATCATTACTTTCCAACCGTTATCACTAAACTAACATATCTCGAGCTCGTGATGTCAATGAAAAAGATTGTTTCACATTTCCTAGAAATCACAAAATATTGCAAATATAAATCTGAAAGATCGCGGACTCGATGCGAAATCGGAAGAGAATCACAATAAGTGGCGATGACTACAATAACTGTGGGAAAACTACAGTTCCGATGAAGAAACAAGCTTACAATAAAAATAACAATACATTCGGAACTACTGAAAGATCTTGTTATGTTTCTTTGATTTTACATTAAAATCTTATGAAAAACTGCTAGCTAAAACTCTTTATTGGACTTAAGAATTAAAAATAACACAAGCAACCGTGATGGCTCAGTGGGTAGAACACCGCTTACCGTTCAGACAATAAAGGTTGAAATCCCGAGTCGGGCCTACACAAATTTGCCTTTTCTAAATACATATACATACATATATACATATACTCACGGCTATAAATCCCTTGAAGGGGTAGCCAGGGCTAGGGAATGAGACATTCCTCAGCCACCTTTGGAAGTTGCGTGGAGAAAATATAATAATATTATGGTGAAATAAAGGTTGTTTGTGATGGGTCTCCAACCGCATCGCCCAAAAATCCCTTAAAAGCCCCAATACCGTTAGTCGCCTCTTACGTACTCCCACCGGAAGAAATGGGGTAGTGCTATTCTAAGCCGACACTACACAGCAAATATAAATATATATGTGTGGTTAAGTTATCATGGTTGTTAACGTGAGGAAAACATCTAAGGAAACCTACTTGACTATGTTGTACTTCGTCATGTGACAGTCGTACAAATCGGCGATAGGTCTTCGCCTATCACGTGAGTGCACGATCCAAGCAAAATGTGGGTACTGTGAACATCATGTGACAAGAATTAGAACCTCTGCCAACCCCTTCGGGTAAATTAGACGAGATTTTGTCTCCTGGTGTACAGAGCACCCACGTTTTGCTCGGGCAGTGTACTCAGGCTATAGGGGGCAGGCCTATCGCCGTTTTGTGCGAATACACTGCTAAAATTGTTTAAATATAGCCGTGAGTAGTAACGGTAGGTTTTCCAGGCTTAGTCTGATCGTTATTATATTAAAGATCTTTAAAGCAAGTATATTTCCACAATATGGCGCTCTAAAAGCGTATCAAAAGAAGTCCTACATAATATTAATTTTGTTCTAGTGCGGGAATATATGAGATTTTTAAATCTAATTTTTCCTTACAGTTTGAGTAATAAGATAAGACATACATACATATACTCACGGCTGTAAATCTCTAGAAGGGGTAGCCAAAGCTAAGGAATTAGAAATTCCTCAGCCACTTTTGGAAATGATAGTGGGGAAAAGATGGTAAAAATAAAGGTTGTTGGTGATGGGTCTCCAATCGCATCGCCTTAAAATCCCTTAAAAGCCCCAATACCGTAAGTCGCCTCTTACGTACACCCACCGGAAGAAATGGGATAGTGCTATTCTAAGCCGACACTACACAGCTAATAAGATAAGAGCTTTATGATAATAAATTTTAATACTTTTCTTTCTAACCACGGTATACTCTAATTATAAAGATCGTGTTAAATTTTAAATTGATACATAAATCAAACTTTATTCATCAAGTTGTACATTACAGCAGCTCTGATATGACCAAATAGTACACCCCTGCAAATCCGTTGTTCTTCTAAAGAGTGTAATTATTTCTGTACGTATTTGCATCAAACATAATTGTTTGTTCACCAATCATTATAAAAAAATGTGTGGGCACATATATGGGCTGTGTGGTGAGGGTACCGTGCTAGGCTAGTCAGGGCTTTAAGGCCTTTTAAGTGGTTGTTAGGTTATGGAGTGTATAGTCGTAAATATATTTCTGAAAAAACTAAAGGTAAGCTATATATCAATATGAATGAACACTATCTATCATCGCTCCATGTTTTTATCATATGTCCGACACAACCATTAATCAAAAACAAAATACCGTATAGGCAGTTCCATCTCCGAGTTCAATAAATCATAAATTACTGATGAGAGCGACGGAAAATAAGTCCAAAATCAGTCTTGGAAGCTGAATTATATTTATGCGTTGCTTACAAAAAAGACTTTGCTTGCTTGAGATGAAAGAAAATTGGTATGAGAGATGTATATAGAGCTGATGGGCATGGTTTTGTTAGTAAAAGACGACGTACTGAAAAACACATGCGTTTTGTGTAGTGTCGGCTTAAAATATCACTAACCTAATTCACCCTACGGGTGTCAGAAGATTCGACTTAGGATTTTGGGGCAATGTTGATGTAAAACCATCACCAAACATATTTTATTTTACTATATTTTCTTAGCCGTGTAGTGTCGGCTTAGAATAGCACTACCCCGTTTCTTCCCATGGGTGTACGTAAGAGGCGATTAAGGGTATTGGGGATTTTTAATGGATTTTTGGGCGATGCGGCTGGAGACCCATCACCAACAACCTTTATTTTACGATCTTTTCCCCACTTAACTTCCAAAAGTGGCTGAGGAATTTATAATTCCTTAGTTCTGGCTACCCTTCTAGGGATTTATAGCCGTGAGTATATATGTATGAGTATACGTATGTATATTTTTCTTCTATATTTCGGAAAGATTCTAAGAAAATGCCAAATTTTGAAGTTCTGGCCACTCCTTTTTTAGGATTTGTAGTCTTGACTGTATATTTGTTAATAATCTTAGTAAATAACCCACAAATTATGGTACATAAGAATTAAAAAGTAAGAGGAATAAATTATGTATATAAATCTTTATTCATGATTGAGTTTTCCGAAAAAATTATTGATCAAGTGGTTTAGTAGGTCAATTTTGGCCTTAAATGTAAAGTTTAGAGTCCCAGTTTGGAAGTAAACCTATTATTTTATAGATAAATAGAATGTTTTGTTCATGAAAACCTCATGTGGGGATTATTTCTAATAAATAAAGGAAAGAATAATTTCAACACCGACGGGAACTACTTAAAAAGTGTAAAAGTAACTGCTTAAAATTGTTACTAAGTAACTACTTCAAAAGCGTAATAGAAACAAAAGAAAGAAGAATTTCGCACAAGTAGCCACTTGACACTATAGCTCAATTGGCAGCGCGACTCGGTCACATACCCGGAGGTCGTGGGTTCGTTTCCCGCTGGTGCCGAAACTTTTCTTTACTTACTTATTAGTAATCCCCACATGAGATTTCCGTGAACAAAACATTATATTTCTGTCAAAAATGTGTACATCTAAGGCCAAATTTGACCTACTGAACAAATTGATCAAACATTTTTTCAGAAAACTCAATCATAAATGAAGATTTAGAAGGCGCCTTGGAGAATTGCCAAATGTTTTCGACAACTTGTTAACCGAGAGACTCATCAAAGTTTGAGAGTAATTAATTTCACAGCTGAGGCTGATTTAAATCAGCGAGGATTGATCTCGAAATGGACCGTGGAAAGAGGGATTATGAAATAAATGGAACTTACAGTACTGAAATATTTGAATGTGCCAAGTCAAAAGTTAGAAAGTACAGAATATTATTTTCTTGGGCTAAAATGAATTGTCAAAGAACATCACGTGACAGCGCCACCTAGTATCCAAAGTAGGTACCTACGTTTTGCTAAGATAGGGGGCAGGCCTATCGCTGTTTTATTCGAATACACAGATGTTTTCCCTCACCGTTAACAACCATGATAAATTAACCACACATAGCACTTTAGATAAGACAAATTGGTGCAGGCCCGACCCGGGATTTGAACTCACGCCTGTCTTTTTACGGGCGGGTGCTCTACCCATTGGACTATCATATCGTCTTGTTTTGAATTGTCAATGTCCTTAACATACATGTACTCCGCATGAGTTACATAAATATAATAAAATAATGTACAATACAAAGCAATTTCTTTACAGCAGGTTATAATTTCCATGGGAATGGTTTCTGGTACTGATACTTTTATTAAATACACACACTCACGGCTAAATTTATTTAACATTGCTTGCGAGAAATAAATAAATAAATAAATAAATAAATATCTCTACAAGGGGTAGCCAGAGCTTAGAAATAAGAAATTCCTCAGCTACTTTTGGAACATGAGTGGGGAGAATATTGTAAAAAGATTATTGGTGATGGGTCGCCAATCGCATCGCCTAACAAGTTTTTTAAAAGCCTCAAAACCCTTAGTCGCCTCTTACGACTAAAAACCGGCCAAGTGCAAGTCGGATCGCGCACTAAGGGTTCCGTACTATCATATATATAGAAAATCCAGTTTGTGTGAAAATCATGGGAGCCAAATTAGGTAAGTAATTTGATTTATGACGTTTAAAAATAGAACTACGGGCTAGATCTCATTCAAACCAATTTTCGTTAGTAGTTTGTATAGTAATACACATCATATATTTTTTTCAGTATTATCATGCCCATATTTTAGAAGTTACGGGGGGGGGACACATTTTAGCACTTTGAAAAAGTCTCTCGCGCAAATTATTCAGTTTTGAAAAAAATGATATAAGAAACCTCAACATAATTTTCAAATACCTTTTGATAGATACCCCACACGTATAGGTTTGATGAAAAAAAAAAAATTTGAGTTTCAGTTCTATGTATGGGGAACCCTAAAAATTTTGGTTTTTTTTCAGATTTTATTTTAAAATCTTAATGCGGTTTACAGAATACATCTACGCACCAATTTCCAATTATGTAGTTCTTATAGTTTCGGAATAAACTGGCTGTGACATACGGACGGACGGACGGACGGACGGACGGACGGACAGACAGACAGACATGACGAATCTATAAGGGTCCCGTTTTTGCCATTTGGCTACGGAACCATAAAAACTGATAAACTACTCACGGCTAGAAATGTGGTAGTGCTATTCCGCTAAGCCGACACTACACAGCAAAGACTTTTATGACTATAAAAATATATGACAGTATTTGATATATGCTGTATGTGTGTAATGTGTTTTTTTTGGCCTTGTTTTGTGCATCTACCCAAATAATTAATTTATCGATCTCACCTTCCAAAGGTTGTTTGGAAGAGATCGCTTTTAGCAATTATTAAAATTACTGACCTTTTAGGAACGACTCTGAAAATAAAACTTAATAATATTGTTCTGCTATTTATTTTCTTCTACAAAATCACAAGTTAATAATAATAACATAATATTCAAGCTAATGGTAACGACTGGTTTGTTTGAGAGCCTCAGTACGAATGCCAGCAATGCCGCTGCGCCTGCCTCAAGACAGCTGTCATTTCGTCCTGCCCCCGCCACTTCCCTACCACCAAAAACACGCGAAAGTGGCGCCGGAAGCGAGAGTTTTGAAATACATTTAGATTCATTCTTTTTAAACGGAAACTGGCCACTAATTTTATAATTTAATTCATTTTGAACCCAACATAGCTCATTTGAATTCGTTTTCGAGACAGTTTAAAGTTACAAATTGACTATTTTCTAACAGACGGCCGTCCTGAGGCAGGAATGTCCTCATTCCTTTTCGGCCATTCGAGCTTACAACTTCTATGTCCTCATACATTAACAAATGAAATATATGTAACATAATTATTTATATTTTCAGTTTTGTCAAATATTACGTAATTGGTCGAGGCATAACATTCGTTTTAATTTTCGTGCAAGTATACCATTATATATTAATGTATTATCTTATCATCTTAAATACATTTATCGTTCGTTAGACGTTTATCTGCACAACTTATAACAATCATATTTCATACAACAAAACACAACTAAAAAAAATAAAAAAAAAATTACAAAAGTATATAGAAATAATAATAGTTACTTAACAAAGAAAATTAACAATTTAAGAAATGCTTATTTTAACAAGGCAGGATTTACTTTGAAAATCAGTTTTAACTTAAGTTACTTATTCCTAGCTCTACCTGACAATTTATTTATTTTATATTTTCAATTAAAATGATAACAAAGAGCAATAGTTGTTGTTGTTGTTGTCGTCCTATGGCACCCCACTGGTGCACAGGGCCTGCACAAGCTCCCGCCACGCCTTCCTGTCTGCCGCGACTTCCCTGGCCGCACTCCAACTCAGTCCCGCCGCTCGCAGCTCGCTCTTCACGCTCCGGCGCCAAGTGTGTACGGGACGGCCGCGGGCTCGCGACCCGTCCGGTGGTTTCTAATAAGTAATTAAAAAAAAATATCGACTATTTAACATGTTTAAATTTAATATGGCAGTGTTAAATTTAGTGGCTTTGGCGATAGGCCTGCCCCCTATCACGTGAGTACACTGTCTAAGCAAAACGTGGGTACCTTCTCTGGAAACTAGATGGCGCTTGCCATGCGAGTTCAGGAGTATTGGTACCTCTGCCAACCCCTTCGGGGATAAACGGCGTGAACGTTTATGTTATGTTATGTTATGATATGTTTAAATTTCAAAATAAATTTTAACTTGTGCTACTTATATAACTTATTCTTAGTTTTATCCATAATGATTTAATACTTCTGAATCTTCTATTCGAAAATGATCCGTTTCAGCGAGCCAGGCAGGAATCAGTAACCTTATTGTTAATGGTACCACTTGCGCTTCGGTGTATTTCATAACATAGAGAGCTGCTAGTGCTTCGGCATCCTTCACAGTAGCGAGTACCGCTTGCGCTTTGGCATCCTTCACATTAGTGAGTACCACTTGCGCTTCGGCATCCTTCGCATTAGTGAGTACCGCTTGCACTTTGGCCTGTTTTATAACTGAGAACAGTGCTAGCGCTTCGGCATCCTTCACAGTAGCGAGTACCGCTTGCGCTTTGGCATCCTTCACATTAGTGAGTACCACTTGCGCTTCGGCATCCTTCGCATTAGTGAGTACCGCTTGCACTTTGGCCTGTTTTATAACTGAGAACAGTGCTAGCGCTTCGGTATCCTTCACAGTAGCGAGTACCGCTTGCGCTTTGGCATCCTTCACATTAGTGAGTACCACTTGCGCTTCGGCATCCTTCGCATTAGTGAGTACCGCTTGCACTTTGGCCTGTTTTATAACTGAGAACAGTGCTAGCGCTTCGGCATCCTTCACAGTAGCGAGTACCGCTTGCGCTTTGGCATCCTTCACATTAGTGAGTACCACTTGCGCTTCGGCATCCTTCGCATTAGTGAGTACCGCTTGCACTTTGGCCTGTTTTATAACTGAGAACAGTGCTAGCGCTTCGGCATCCTTCACAGTAGCGAGTACCGCTTGCGCTTTGGCATCCTTCACATTAGTGAGTACCACTTGCGCTTCGGCATCCTTCGCATTAGTGAGTACCGCTTGCACTTTCCGATTAATTTGAGGAGCTATCTTTTTATTACTGGCTCCCATTCACCAAAACTTCTGAAACAAAAATTGGGTTCTGGAAGGACTAAGGAGGAATGGGTAATGTCATTGTCATTTGAAAAAGTAAATGAGTTAATATAGTTAGGTCAAATTAATCCGCTTTTCGAATATGGTTTCGGGCATTGTAATTTTGTTTTAAATTTATTTTAATTGTGAAAAATATCACCAGCGTTCTGGTTTAATTCATTACTGTCATCGTCGGTATCAACGTCTGTATCGGGGATAGAAGATAGTTATCCAGCGTTTTAGTTGATCGGCCGGATAAATACTTTTGTATTTACGTTTTGAGTGACCTGCAATACTTGAGACCTCATACCGGTCATTATACAAAATTGCTGCTATCCTGTATGGGCCTCTAAATTTTGGGCATAGTTTTTTTACTCTTTACATCGCTTGGCTTATGATGATTTGGGATCATAACAAGATCCCCTTTATTAAACAGAACTGTAGGAGCTCGGTCTTTATCGAAGTTTATCTTCATTTGGTGCTGATTGTTTTCAATACAACTTTTGACAGACTTGAATTGCCGTTCTTGTTTCATATGGCTCCGTCGCTCCAACAGAATCGTAAATAGCATTGTGAAGACAACCTTCTGCGTTTGTTGGGTTGCTGGTTCGTCTTCGTTAGAGCGAGTTGGCGTATTGCTATCTCTGTCGATCGCTTCATCCCGCGCCACCTACCGCAAATAGGTCGCCTCACGTTTTGATAGAGCTTATTTACAATTACAATTAATACTAGAACATTCATACTCCTGCAGGGACAGGCGCCCCCACACGGCTCTATCAAACTATGAGGTGACACAATAACGACTCACATCACTTCTAAACAATATCAAACAAAAATAATCACTAAATAACAAAGAGGATTAGAGAATTAAGTATATTCTTATTAATTACACTATTTAGACTCTGGTGGATTTTTTTTCAGTAAAAATATCTATCAATTAACAATCCATCGGAAATCTACAGTATCAGTTCTGTAATATCTTTGATTTCTTGTCATAGACAGCGAGCCATTCCAACGACTCGTCGCTTGTCACCTCATGTCATTCATATTTACACACTCCACTTACACACATTCATATTTATAAATTCATCTATATTAAGCATGATTTTTATCATTTAAATATATTTAAGCTAGAAACAAAATGTTTGCATATTTATGAAAACTGTATCGGAGATTCATTTGTAAATTTACTTTTCCCTACACTTATTTTGGTTTTTATTCTTCGTATAAATTACAAATGCTACATCGAAACGGGGATACCAATTATGCTATAGATTTTAAAAAAATATTTACTAGATATTTTTCTATTGGTGTTGCTAGCTCAGTATAACGTTGAAACTTGCTTGTTTTTAAGACTATGCGCTTCAATTAATTTGTAAAAATTTGCAAATACCTTTTATATTCTGCGACTATACCCTCATTGGAATGAACGCCGATGAAATAACGTACAGTCCCATGTTTTGACTGAGGATTTTGCACTTATAACTCTTATAATCTGGGGTCCACAGAGGGCCCTTAGAATACTGTTTATGCGAGGTTTTATTAGGTTTGATAGTTATTAGTGGTAATCTAAGACACGATTATACTTTCCCAGCGTTATTCCAATGAGTGTATTTCCTGTTCAACAGAACAGGGTAACAGTTTATGTAAAAAAAACAATCTTTGCGTACTGGTTCGGAGCAGTATATTGATATTTGTCAGGCATCTAGTAGTATGTTAACCTTCAACGGCAAATGAAATCAGTGTATCAAACTACATTTCGAAATGTTGTACGCATTATTTATTGTAGAATTTATGAACCATTACACTGAGGTCCTGAGCAATGTCAATAAGTTGTTAAACCACGTAATGGTATGGTTTAAGAAGCCCGTTAGTGTGTTCTGTATGTATTACGTTAAACATACACTAAATTATCAAAATCTAACAACATGATCAAGAATTAAGAATCCAGTTTATAGTAGCCAATAAAGTGTTTTTGAGTGTTTATGTTCATAGAAAATATGGTGCTACTTATTTGTATGATTAGGTAAAAAAAACGCCCCCGCTTTATCTACGTGAGAAATTTGTTAATACTTTAGTAGCTGATTAATTCAAATTTAAAAATATGTTAGTAAAAAAATAAAAAGTCCCCTAGGAAACTTTACACGATTTGCTATCGCGATTCAAAAACCCTATAATTAACTTCGCTTTGGTGATTCCGTACCGGTTTCGCTTAACCAAATCCATAAATACGATAAAATAAAACAATGATAATTACATTATAAATAATAGAAAACGTTACGATTGCGACGATAACAATAAATATAAGGTTCCTTTTTCGCAAAAATAAATCTTTAAGAGATAACAATTTAAATTCAATAAAACTAATATAGTTTCCAATGTTTCAAAGAAGATCAATCAAAAACAAAAACTACTTATATTGTAACATGGAAAATTAGGTCTACGCATTTTTTTAATACCTACAGTGGAATAAGTATATAATTAAAAAGTATATAATGAGGATAAGTAGTATGGAATATTATCCCCATTCTAATCTTTCCACTTTGGTAAGTTAAAGTTGAAAAAAAAAAAAGGGAAAATGTCTGAATATTCCCTTGTCGCTGAATTTCGTGTCATTCCTTAGATAAATGAGATTTATTTTACAATATATACACGATAAATTGTTTCAATTCTCCTCCAAAAAAAATATGTTTTATTCACAGTCGTTCGAATCAAAAATATTAATTAGAAGAAAATAATTAATTTTTGCAATTAAAACTGGTGAAAGAACGAAGGAACATTATTTTATCACCGTAACATAAAGGAAGACAAAACTCTTGACAGATGTATTCTTAAATAGAAACAACATCCACTTTTAATCTCATTTGCGGAACTACCCAAATACTATTTTGAGCGCGTAATTTTGTTTCCTAATAATTTAACTATTTATCAATAACTAACCACTAACGGTAGTCACACCTATATCATACTTGTGATCATCCTATCATGAAAATATGATGCATATCGTTGCATTTTTTTACTCTCTTGGCATTTAGGAACACTCAAAAGAGTTGTTCAATGGCAATCAATGAAAATAAATAATTCAAATTGAAAATCATAAAATCTTATTTAACGTAAAACGGTAAAATTCACAAACTGCGAATCTTTTACGATATTAAATTATTGCTCGAAAATATATCACATTTAATATAATTTCTAAATATATTAATAAGTTTAAAATTTAATTGATGGTTTTAAAAGCGAAAATAAAAATTTTGATACGAAATTCGTGATTTAAAGGTTGATTGTAATTATAAGTTATTAAATGAAATTTTTAAAATTATATCTAAATTAGTTAATGCAACGATAAGACATATATGAAATAATTTAAAAAGATTAGTCATAAAACAAAAATAAATATCGCGCATAGAAATAATATTTCCCTATCACCATTACATAAATATTTAAAACTGTACAATTATATTACTCATTCATTCCATAAACTACGTTCGAGGCATAGTGATGCGAGAGAGAAAGGAAACAACGTTTAACATAAATTTAACAATAATAAACAGCATGTAAGTGTTTTTGACTCAAATAATAGCCATTATAAAAGATTTTAAAAACTCTAGGGTCATTTAGACCAAATAGATACACTATCACGATTATAACATTTGGAAAACTGTCGTGGCATAAAATACAGAAAACTAACTTGCTTTCTCATTTATTTTTTCTTATTATGGGAATAAGCAACAAACAAAATACCACATTACAAACATTTAAAACTCATGTTTTATGAGTATTCTGCAAGCCGCTAGACTCTGTGACATTTTTGAAACATTGGAGTTAATCTTTCAACCTTCCACTAGTTTAAAAGTCAATTACAATAGCAACTACAACAGCCAATCCTTTCTCAATCACGCGACCATACCACAACCGCATTCCATAACAAACGTTACCCTACAATAGTGCTAAGACGTACAAAGATTGGTCAACAGCTTAACTTATTC
This sequence comes from Bedellia somnulentella, assembly GCA_963576735.1. NCBI lineage: Eukaryota > Metazoa > Arthropoda > Insecta > Lepidoptera > Bedelliidae > Bedellia > Bedellia somnulentella. Next base: position 18,849,899 of record OY755173.1, on the reverse strand, counting down.
ATCCAACAGCATGTCCGGCCTTTGATCTTTATTTGTCCAGATTGACGGATTGACTAAGAGTCACACCTAGCGATGAGGTACCCTCTCTCCTAATCGTCGTTAAGCTTCGTCCTGTGGCTAAGTTTGGTAACGGTGATGTCAACCTAAGTAGTGTATCGTTTGTATCAGTCATATTATTTTTTTTTGGCCTAATTTAATTAAAAGAATAGTAAACAGTCGTTTAAAGTCGTTCGTGAAAAGGAAAGGTTGGGTGAGGATAGGTTGAAAAATCCAGATTAGAAACTTCTAGCTATCATAATGTAAACACACAAGAGTACGTTAAAATATTGCAACTTTATAATAAAATAAAATGGAATAAAAATGTATTCATTTGTTTGCATTTAGTAAGTAGAATACGCTATAAAATGTCTTCAGCGGTAAAATATATAAAAGGTAGCTAACAGGATATAAAAAGTAGGTTAATATCATTCTTAACCGACATTGCATACACGTCGTAAATCCAAAACAATAATTTTGGAATGGAACTAATGAATTCTTAATTTAACTACTAAGGCCTATATTCAAAATAAAGGGATAGACAGATCTTTGGAATCACCAAGTCTGTCTCCTACTCTGAGCGTGAAGGTGGTACATGAAGCGGATACTAGTGATAAGTTGCTAATTTAAATCCCTAATAATATAAATTGTATTCCATTAAAATCAAATAAGTAACGGTATAATGCTATTTCAGCTGACACTCACATACATACACAAAATACAACAACAAAACAAATTACAGACATTGAATCAAAAGAAATACACCTTGATACGAGGTTAGCCATAGTTTATACATGACAATTAATTCAAAACTTGATATTTGGAAATAAAATATAAAAAACCATAAAATACCCAACCGGTAAAAGATGTAAAAGATAACAGGCGGTAAATAAGAAAGTTAGTACCATTCTTAACCGACAACAAACGAGACTCACGTAAGCATAATAATTTATTAAATAAAATATTTAACCCAGATATTCACAGCTATGTTTATATAAAAGGGCAGACAGATCTTTAGCATTACACTCTGTCTCTCACTTTGAGCGCGAAGATGGTATATAAAAGTGATAACGACGGGTTGCTAACCGCATCACCTTAAATATTTAAGTCCTACTTTCTTATTTGAATTGCATTAATATCAAGTTAAGAAATGGTGTAAAACTATGCTAGCCCGACACTCATCCAAATATTTAGAATTATACATTTATATAAATATTACGTCTACTTCATACCGTCCAAAAAAAAAAAACATTTTAAAGATTAGCTAACCCTAGCAAAATGAATAAGTGCTTGGTAATGTTTTCGTGAGTAACTAATTTTCGAGAGGGTAGTTCTGGTAATGCGCGTGAAAATTTGTGAATAAATGAGTAGTGGTGCGTTTCCAGAGAGTAGCCCTGGCAAAACGCGTGAATATTTGTGAATGTATAAGTAATGGTGCGTTTCCAGAGAGTAGCCCTGGCAAAACGCGTGAATATTTGTGAATGTATAAGTAATGATGCGTTTCCAGAGAGTAGCCCTGGCAAAACGCGTGAATATTTGTGAATGTATAAGTAATGATGCGTTTCCAGAGAGTAGCCCTGGCAAAACGCGTGAATATTTGTGAATGTATAAGTAATGATGCGTTTCCAGAGAGTAGCCCTGGCAAAACGCGTGTGCTAATAGGTTAGCTAAACATTTGACAAGAAAAATACTATACTAATAACATGAATTGTACATACCAGTGGGCGATTTAACAGTCGTAACACTTCTGAACTATTAAAATTACTGACCTTTTAGGAACGACTCTGAAAATAAAACTTAATAATATTGTTCTGCTATTTATTTTCTTCTACAAAATCACAAGTTAATAATAATAACATAATATTCAAGCTAATGGTAACGACTGGTTTGTTTGAGAGCCTCAGTACCACAGATTACAATTAGATACTACGTATCAGATAGGAATCTTACTCTAGCGTTTTTGGTACAGTAGGCACGTTAGTTTAGAGTTTGACATGTTTTTACTTTTATTTTATATTGGCTTTACGGTACGTATCGAGACCTTTTGTGCCAATTTTTCTTTCATTGGTAAACGTACGCGTACGTAGGCGGGAAATTTGAAATTATGTGGTTTGCTTGGGTAGGTGGCACGCACCCATATATACTGAAATCCCACAAACTATTCACTATTTGCCAAATGTCTATCATTTTGGTAAAAAGGGTCTCAATAAAAAAACAGCATATAATTTATTTCTTTTTATTCTTAAGTCTTTTTTTACATTTAGCTAACGCTTTAGCTTGCATATTCGGCAAATCCTTGATGTTCAGACTTCTTCGTGACTGCCCGTCGTAGAGGTTTCCCCATATTTTTAATTCCAGCTGCAGCTCCGTTGCATGAGTCAAATAATTTGTCGAAGAAAGTGACAATATCAGCTGTGTTTTTTAAAGTTGGGCTGACGGGTTTTCCATCTGGGTAAAGGGCTGTAACAAAAAAACTGGAATTTAATACACCCACTACTGCTATAGTTCTCAAGCTATTGTACATATACTCTGTTTGTTCAATAGTACAATTTGTGATACATGATAGTATGTTGTCACTACTTATTCAGCTAAATTGCTCGCGCCTTTTATCTCAAATTGGGGTAATCAGAGTGTTAAGATTTTAAGGAATCTCAACCATATATAGATGTTTCAAGGGGAACAGATGTTAAAACAAGTAGTCACTGGTAATTGGTTGCTAACCCGATCTCCAATTGAGTACTAATGGCTCTTAGCTTCCTTGCATGGCTCTCACGACACCCAAGGGAAAAGATAGGGAATACTTAAAACGTAAAACACTAAGCATCACTGTTTGTTCATTATAACCGTCCCAGCAGCCTCGTGCCCCTTGAAGGCTGCAACACCGGTACTGGATATTTATATATCACGAGTAGCTCCACAGATGACGCACAATGATATCTTGCGTCACATTGAGCAGACGAGCCTCGGTCCCATAACCGTGCTCAACATCTCACGTCTGGAGCCCAGTAGGCCTACCAACTTCAAATCCTACTGGCTCCAGGTTCCCGCAGTCCACGAGAAGATTCTGCTAGGAGAGAATTTTTGGCCTGAGGGAATAGTGTTCCGGCGCTTCAGGGCTGCGCGTCAGAAATCAAAGCCTCTGCCTCCCAAATTGTAAAATACTAACATAGACTAAGTTTACTAATATTATATGGACCTTGTTGTCTGATAATAAATGATTTATTATTATTATTATTATAATAAAAAAAAACATAAAATAACTTACGAAATAATGATGTGTAGGTTAGTGCACTTGCAACTGTAGAACTCAAAACCTTAGTACAATTCTTGACCTGAAATATAAACACATCTAATCAGTTAGGCAGGAAAAATATAAACTGCAACTGTATATCTATCAGGTTTAAATAGCACTTTCATAACTATTTTACTAATCAGGGATCATATGGAAACTAATTTATTACAAGTAAAAGTAATGATGTTGTAATGATGTTATAATGATGATACTTAAGTTAAAAAAAAATACAATTATAAACTTTTCACTTTGTTTCCCTTTTATTAACCTTAACCTTTTATTAATTATTTTAAATTAATTTTATTATTTTACTAACCTTCATTTTTTTTATTTTATCTGGTATCACGTAATCAACATTTAGTTTTTTCAGCATGCGCATATCTGCAAGCTCGCGGTCCACCATATAAACATCCATAATGTCACTCCATTTCGAAATTTTTCCCTCGTGTTTAATGTTTTTAGTTATAAAATTATTTCTAACACCCTTGATGAGGTGGGGTGGATCATAAAAAACATTAAGGCGGTTTTCTCCAATGATAATGGTATCATCTGTTATAAAAGAAAAAGTTTTAAAACCTTGAATAATTTTAATAAATTCCATTACACTATACATATAGAACTAAACTTACCATAATTGTTATACTCTCTTCTAGAGTCTTCTTTTAATTTATTAAGAGCCGACTGAAATGCTGACCCCTGGTCGGATACCAAAGCTATTGGAACTAATCCTGTTTTTGCAACTTCAATGACTACTTCTTTGAGTATATTCTTTAAAATATACGCCGAAGTCGAACCCTCACAGAAGTAGAAACAAATTGGCTGTTGCCATTTGTCCACTACACCACGAGCCATAAAAACTAACGCATGGTCAGAATTTGTGGTTTTTTCATTTAGTTCTACAAACCCTAGTAAACAATCTTTGTTTTTATTATATGTAACACCCGGTTCTAATGCTACTTCGTCAAATATAATGGAACAATACTTTTTTCGTTCCCTCCAGTATTGAACCTGCAAAATTAAAAAGTTTATTTAGTTTTCAGTAAGACCTTTATCACAAAAATAATGATGATATAGACATAAAAAGACTATGATTTTGAGATAGGTTTAAGGATTATAAGATGTATCAGTAAAAAGAGTTGAAATACCTCTTCTTAATTGCATTAAACACATAAATAAGCTATGATTTTGAGATAGGTGTAAGGATTATAAGATGTATCAGTAAAAAAAGTTGAAATACCTCTTCTTTAATAGCATTAAATACAGAATTTTTTATTCCAGCCGTCATTTCAAAGTTTTCTATTAACTTATTTAATGTACGGGTTGGCGGAAGGATAAAAATTCTTCTTAGAAACTTATAGCTTTTTGGGCTTTGTTTCATAATTGAAAGAGCCATCAATTTCTGGTCTTCAGTAAATCGGCGTCCTTTTCTTTGCTTGGTGCATTGAGATATTTGCATCCATATAAAATTTCTTGTTAAAGGATTTAATTTTTTTATTAAATTGTCAAAGCTGTCCATTTTTGAAAATTTTAGAGCTCTTTTAGCCCTCACAGCATATCTCAACTGCCGTTTAGATTTTTTATATTTTATCTTTAAATCTTGTATAACTTGATACAGTCTTGTATCAGCTTTCATGTAACATATTTTTCTTGCTATCTGTTTACGTGCAACTGTAAAACACAAATAAAGCAATCTTAAGAATATTTTAAATTTATTGACACACTATGCTGTTTCCAAGAGAGTTGTAGGAGTTGAATAAAAAGACCTAATTATTTTGTGTCGTTTTCATCAAGCTTTGGCAGGCAGTATGCCTATGATAATGGTATTATTGTTGTATGAATAATTATAAAATACAGTAAACTAATTCTTATTATAAGAAATTAGAGCACCAGTCATATAAGACAAGTGAAAACTAATTTATTACTAACCTGTAATTGGTTTCTTCATCTTCACATCAGTGGGTATGATTTGAGATGAAGAGGGCACAATTATATCTAAAACGAAAAAAAACATAATTACCAAATTTTATGGGAAAAAACAAATGATTACACCAGGTTTAAGTATAGTGTATCATGAAATACATGTAATTTTTGTGTCTGTGTGTGTGTGAATAATAGTTATAGTTATTATATATATACATATTCTCACACCGTTAGTTCCCATTGGGGCAGGCAGAGACTATCAATCACTACTTTGTACGATCCTGGCAAACCTCTCTGGCTTTGTTCACATCCATCAATCGTCTCAATCATGCTCTTTTATTCTTCACACTTCGGACACCTGCCTACATATATCAGGTGTTAAATAAATAAGTTTAAGTAAATATTTTAGTCTTGGTGGTCAGAACTAGTTTCTTATTCACTAGTTGTAAGTTAATGTTAAATATAGCTATCTGAGCACTCCGTAGTGCAAATAAACAAGTTAATTCATTTTGTGTTGAAAAATACGTTCAATAAAAAAAAACGCAATCAGAGGTAGTACAATAAAAGATCGTCATAAAATCAACAATGTATTTCAGATGATTTCCAAACTGAAATAAATATTCTGTACCTTCGAAAATACTAGCCACAAACTTAGCATTATTAAAACTTATGGGCAAATTATAAAACTTGTAGATTTATTATCCGTAATTTTAAAAACGTTTGTAAAGCCGACCAAAAGAAACGAACATCTGCATTTCAATTCAAGTTAATAGACGCATTGTTATTTATAGATAAAGACCTCATTGTAAACGAGCCTAGTTTAATTGAAACAACTTTTGATTTTCGGATATTTTAATCGCGTATTATTACATTATTTTTAAAGCATTAATAAATAATAACATAATTTGCAATGTAGAACATTGTCTAATTCAAAATAACGTTCGTGAAGATGACAGGGAAGCAATTCGTCAGGACGTATCTTCGATACTACGGTTGAGCAAGCTTCCTAAACCTAACCTCACACGAGCTCAAAGATCTGCCCTTAAAAATTTAAAATCTAATGAAGACATAGTAGTTCTACGCGCGGATAAAGGTAATTCAACAGTAGTTATGGATACGTCTGAATATAAGAACAAAGTATCACAATTATTGTCAGATGACTCAACCTACCAAAAAGTCAAACGAGATCCCACGACTAAAATACTCAAACAAACATCTGATTTAATAAAAAGACATAGTGATACCCTAACGTTAGACTCGAAAGCCTTATTACCATCGTGTGTGAAACCTCCAAAACTGTATGGGTTACCCAAAATTCACAAAGTTGACCACCCGCTTCGTCCAATAGTAAGCCAAATTGACACACCAACATACAAATTGGCAAAACATGTGGCAAAGATACTATCACCACTTCGAGGAAAAACTGAAGCCTTTGTGAAGAATTCCTATCATTTCATTAATGACATCAAGAACTTAAGTCTTAGTGATGAGGACATTATGGTCAGCTTTGATGTTCAGTCTCTTTACACCAGTTTACCAATACAAGACTGTGTTGAAGTTGTCACAGAAAAGTTAACAAATGCTGACATACCTTTAGAATATGCAGAATTACTTAAGCACTGCCTTACAACTGGCTACTTACTTTGGGATAAGGAATTCTACATCCAGACTGATGGTGTGGCAATGGGATCCCCAGTCTCTCCTATTGTAGCCGATATATTCATGGAACGATTGGAGGAGATTGCACTAAAATCCTTCCCTGTCACTCCAAAGGTTTATAAGAGGTACGTAGATGATACTTTTGCAATCCTACCCAAAAACATAGTCTCTGCATTCTTAGACCATCTTAATTCCATTAACCCTAAGATCCAATTTACAATGGAATTAGAGACTAATAATAGTTTAGCCTTTCTAGATGTCCTCTTGATAAGGAATTCTGATAACTCAATTAGTCACACAGTTTATAGGAAACCCACCCACACTGATAGGTACCTCAATGGTGACTCACACCACCATCCATCTCAGTTAGCTACTGTTGGTAAAACTTTGTTTCAGAGAGCCAAACATCTTTGTGACGAACACCATCTTGCTGGAGAGCTCAGTCATGTGAAACAAGTTCTTCACAACAACAAGCTGAAATTGCCCCGCCAACGTCACCGCTCCTCCGATAAACCACCTACTGTTGAAAGACTCCCTGCAACTCTACCTTTTGTAAAGGGTGTAACAGACAAAATTAGTACTGTGTTACAGCGTGCTTCCATTAAGACCTACTTCAAGCCGCACCAAAAGATAAGTCAGTTTCTAAGACCTATCAAATGTCAGATCCCTTTACAAGATGCAGGCGTTTACAAACTAGACTGTGAGTGTGGTCTTTCATACATCGGCCAAACAAAGCGTAGTGTAGCAACTCGCGTTAGAGAACATATTGCTGATATGAAGAATAGGCGTCCTGGAAGATCTGCTTTGTGTGAACACACCTTCGATAAGCCAAACCACCACATGCGTTTTGACAAACCTACAATTCTAGCAAAAGAGAATCGATTGATACCTAGAATGATACGCGAGTCTATTGAAATAAAGAAACATCCAAACTTCAATAGAGATGATGGTTGGCAATTACCACCTGCTTGGAACCCGATCATTAGCACAACCAAGCGAGGGAAGAACACTAGCAAGACTCCAGATAACATTAGCTCTTTTTGTACATAGCAAATATTAAACGCAAATGTAACTTAAAATTTTGTGAAGGTAGTTAGTATTAATAATTTTATAGTACTGTATAATGACAAATAACACCTCAGTCTTCCCGTGACCATGATAACTGAAAAGTTTTCGAAACGTCGGGCTTTAAAAATAATGTAATAATACGCGATTAAAATATCCGAAAATCAAAAGTTGTTTCAATTATAATGTGCAATCGTGAAAATCTTAGAAGAGCCTAGTTTAATTTTACAATAGATATTTTTATATTTTGAAACACGTGTTTTATTGCCTTGACGTGGCGGTAAATGGTTGGGATTATCTTTATTTTTTTATTATACTCTATTCCCTTTCATCTTTTAAGAGTTTTTAAGTTACAATCACCTTTACAACGAAGGACTTTACAACATACTTAGGAACATACCAACAAAATAATACAATAAATGTACTGTTATCCTATTAATATTATAAATGTGGAAGTTTGGATATTTGTGTGTTTGAGGTGAAGAGGCTTCTCAATTACAGAATGTATATGAATGAAATTTAGCAGAATGCCAGATAATGACCCCAATTATGACATAAAGTAGTTATTATCCCGGAACATACGTACGCAGTGAAACATACGTACTTAAACTCACGGCTATAAATCCCAAAAAGGTGTAGCCAGAGCTTTAGAGCTAAAAACTCCTCAGCCACATTTAGAAGTTGATAGGGGACAAGATGGAAGAAATAAAGTATTGTTGGCGATGGGTCTCCAACCGCATCGCCCAAAACCCACTTATGTTAAAAAGCCCCATACCTTTAGTTACTCTTACGACACCCGTGGGTAGAAAGGGGTGGCAGTGAAAATCGTATAATTAAATTTAGGAATAGCACCAAATGATTAAGATTTATAAGTAGCAATCATTGCCATGCCTTTTTCAAGTAGGTCCCATTGTATAAGGGTGGTCAATTTAATTGGTCAAGCACTCATACATAATATGGCCACATGTACCACTTGCAAACTAACAGCATCTATATGTATGTACCATAGTATAAGGGCATTAACAGTATTATATTACCACTTAGTTGTGGATCCATATTATCATCACAATCAATGATCAACGTAGCACTCAACCCTTGAGATGAAGTGGGTATGGTTTTATCTAAAAAAAAAGAGAATAAGGATATTTTATATCATTAACATGAGTATGTCAGTAATAAAAAATAAAAATAAAGGCACTAGACAAGTCTATGTTCCCCAGGTGATGGAAGACTTTAAACTCAACTTTAATTAATAAACTATATTACAACTTGCCTGTAATTTTTAGAGAATGACTGTCATCAGTATATATATTTGTGCTTTGGGATGAGGATGGCACCGCAATTCCTAAAATAATGAGCAAATATTCTTTAATCATATTACAAAATATTTTACAAATGGTTGGAGTATATAAAATAAAAAGAATAGTATAAGTTCTATTTTATTTATCGTAAATATGTGTTTCTTTTATTAAAGTGGTGTAATATACTGTATTTTATTAGCAGTAACAGGAAACAGGAGTAAACATGTATATGGTTAGAAAGAAATATTTGAAATATTGAATGTAGAATAACACCATGATACATGCACTGTAAGGTCTATTGATCATAGAATCCTGCCAATAGCTATTTAAAGACTTTGGCATGGCACACCATTCTACAGAATGAGCAACAATTGAAGTCTTGTAGAATATATTTTTTTGTATAAATTAAAAGAAACAAACTTACCATACTCATTTTCCAACAGTTGAATTTCTTGTAATGGTTTACAATAGGAATGGTCACTTAGCTTCCTTTTTCTAGTTTCAAAGTAATCATGTTCCGTAGATATGGAAGAGTTTTCTAAAAAATAAAATATATGTAATAAGAGAAGTTGTTTTATCAGGGGGAAGAAACAAAGAAGTTCACTATAAACTGTTCAAGGGGAAGCTAGCATAAGTGAATGGCAGAATAAGGCACAACAAGTATACAAGATATGATGTACAACAAATATTGCAATGGTTGATATCTAGAAATAATGCCTAAAAACACAGATGAACAGTGAAACTTATTCAAACATATGTGTAGTCAATAGCCACCATAGGACCTAATTTGTTGCATGTATATTGTAATATATTTGAGGCTTTATTTTAAGTCATAGCACATAATTACCGACGCATAGCAAGGCCTGGAATATACAATATAAATTGTATGTTCCAGGCTCTTGGGTATTTTGATAATGTGCATCGACATTACGCCTGCAGAAAATGTTAAACATTACAATCATTAGTCACATTGTTTAGACTCATAATTAAGCAATAAAATTATATTACTATAAACCCTACATCACAATACACATACACAATCCTTTGATGGGCTGTCTTTTCAGCAATGTTATCATAATCACAGTATGTATACACATCAAACATACGATTTATATTTATGTAAGCTACAAGCCTTGCTATGTGTCTGTAATTATGTGCTATGACTTAATATAAAGCCTCAAATATATTACAATATACATGCAACAAATAGGGTCCTATGGTGGCTATTGGCTTCACGTAAGTTTGAACAAGTTTCATGGTTCGGTAGCATAGTGTAGTATTGAAATGTAATTACAAGTATTATTGTTGTTACTCACCATCATTTTCAGTCGAGAGAGAGGGTATTCCAGTACTTATTTCCTCATTGGAAAATAAGGTAGGATAAGCCGACTGTTTTAGGCGTGAACTAGATGTCACAAACCTTTTCTCAAAATGTTTGTGACACACACATGGTACGTAGAACTTTGAAGCTAAGCCAAAGAAACACTAAAAAGACGTAACAATGAACTTCACTCGATCAAACTCAATAATGCAATGAAAGAAAATGAAATGAACACAGGCAATGAACAAAATGGCGGCGGCGGGCGCCAGAGGAGCGGGGGCCTCTGACTCAAGGGAGGGGAGAGGGAGACTTTTTTTCTAAACTAACGCGGTTGTCTGACCTTGAACGAAAAATTTTGTTCTAAGATTATAGCCTGTGCTCAGTACGAATGCCAGCAATGCCGCTGCGCCTGCCTCAAGACAGCTGTCATTTCGTCCTGCCCCCGCCACTTCCCTACCACCAAAAACACGCGAAAGTGGCGCCGGAAGCGAGAGTTTTGAAATACATTTAGATTCATTCTTTTTAAACGGAAACTGGCCACTAATTTTATAATTTAATTCATTTTGAACCCAACATAGCTCATTTGAATTCGTTTTCGAGACAGTTTAAAGTTACAAATTGACTATTTTCTAACACAATAAGACTGCCAATTGTACCTCACTGTAAACTGTTTGATCATAATATTACTTTTGTAAATTTATGATTGATGTGCAATAAAGAGTTATTCTATTCTATTTTATTCTGCGTAGTGCGGGCACAGAATAACGCTAATCCATTTCTTCCCGCTGTAAATAGTCATCGTAAAAGGCGACTTAAAAGATTGGGGTTTAAAAAGATTGTTAGACGATGTGGCTGGAGACTTATCAGCGACAACCTTTATTTTACAATCTTTTACGTAGTATATTTACCTCGATTATTATTACGGCAAAATGTCGTCTCTTCATCAAATTTGTTCCACGTTTGACATTAAGTATGGCTTCTAAATCTGTTCTGGTTAATGTTTTGACACTCTTCCATCTGCCATTCATAAATCTCTTTAAGATGACACAAATGGTTGACCATATTTTTTTTCGCATGTCCTAATTTATCATTTTCTTTATATGATGTTTTGCCTCCTTTCATCCCTCTTCCTACTAATTTTAAATGTTTACTTTGTTTTGTATATACCCCTTTCATTAAAACTTTGTGTCATTTCATCAAGGTCCATAATATAAAATTATAATGCATTCTTTTTGTTCATATTGATAATTTTGTAGTAATTATTTTGTTGGTAATATTTATTTTATTTTTCAACCATGAATGATCAATGAGTGTATGTAAATCAGTTTCAAATATTTTTTTTTAACTTTTCAAAATGTGTTTTCTTTTCACTGGACGTTGGCAAAGTAACTGTGTTAAAACACGGTCAAAGGCCATTGAAGAAAAATTGAATTGAATTGACACAAATGCCAAATCGAAACCCGTGCTTTCTTCTATATTAATAACAGTATTGACCGTATTGAGCAATAAGAAGGGCAAAGTTTAAAGTAACTCCAATGATGCAGTTTAATGGTTCTTAATATACATACATTAATACGCACACGGCTATAAATCCCAAAGAGGAGCCTAAGCTTCAAAACTAGAAATTCCTCAGCCACATTTTGGAATTTAATAGGGGACGTGGTGGTAGAAATAAAGTATCGTTTGTGATGGGTTTCTAACCACATGGCCAAAAAATAACTTAAAAAAAGCTCATAAATAAAAGATGTTATGATGTTAAAGGAAAGAAAAATTTCGCCAGTGTCGAAATTTTTCTTTCCTTTAATAACATCTTTTATTTATGAGTAATAATCCCCACATGAGGAATTCATGTCAAAAAACATTAAATTAAAAAAAGCTCCATATCCTTAATCGCCATTTACGACACCCGTGAGAAGAAAGAGGTAGTAACATTCTAAGCCGGCGCTACACGGCAAAAATAAAAAAGGTGAATTAAGTCAAATTTTTCGTTTCTTGCTACCCCTGTGTAATGTATAAATGTATGTATGTACGTTCACTTTTGTCCTGAAGTGCAGTTCGCTAGGAAGAAAATTGTAAATTTAAGAAATGTTGGTGATGAGTAATCAGCCACATCTACCCACATTCCCTGAAAATCACTTTAAAAACCCAATACCATTAGAAATGTGGTAGTGTTTTTCTACACCAGCACTACAGGGTATTGGGTATATAACACCGATTGATAAAAGAGTAACTTTAATTCCAATATTGAGAGAAATAAAATAAATCAATAAATAAATATTTACAGGCATATACCACAGATCAAGTTAGCCCCAAACTAAGCAAGGCTTGTATTATGGGAAACTAACTTATCGATATATTAAATACTAGTGGATGGGCCCAGCATCGCACGAATGCCGTAGTTTTAAAAAAATATCTGAGATTTTTTCCTTCACTGCTCTTTGTGATTTTAAAAGCGCTTTTATGAACTGCTCAGTATCTCTACAAATACTAAAACGCTATGAAGTATTTATAACAATCTAAAAACCTACCGCGATGTAGGATGCGTGTTACTAGCGCCATCTAGTATGTAATATGTAAATTAGTAAAGATTTGGTGTAGGTCAGTAAGTCGCGTGCGACTATTATTTTTCATGTATATGTATGTGTATGTATTTTGGTGTTTCTATACAGATTTCTATTATTATTATTTTTTTTAAATGATAATAATGTTAGTTTTTGTAAATAAGGGTTTATTGAGAGTACTATAAACGTAAGTAAACAAATATAAGCAGAATGCTCCGAACTACTAAGCTATCAGGAGTAACACGTATTATTGTGAGTGAACTATAAAATATAGACATATGCTGTTGCGAAATATATTTAAGAAAAAAATTTCGTATGATATTTCTGTATGTCACTTTAACCATGCACACGCGACAGAAGCATAAAAACTTCTCCCGTTTTCCCAAAATTACCCAAAATACCCCTTCACTACTTTGCCGAAAAGTATACTATAACCTGTCTAGGACTATGAAGAATAATTGTACCAAGTTTCGTTAAAATCTGTCCAGTTGTTTTTGTTTCCATAAGGGACATACAAACCGACAGACAGACAAAATTTTTCCGGCGTTACCTACGAGTAATAGGACATACATAAATACGTGTACCCACGGCTATAAATTCCTTAAAGGGGTATATACAGCTTTGGAATAAGAAATTCTTTAGTCACTGTTTGAAGATGAGGGGGAAAAATATGGTTATATTAAATAATTGATAATTGTAGGTGATGACTCTCAAAAAAAAGTAAAAAAAAAAGTCAAAAAGTTTATTTTTCAAAATAAAGTTAAATACTAACAGTTTTTGAACGTCAAAGTTTTAAATTAATCGTTAATCCGTTGCTTCGGAAGGTGTTCGTAAAGAGAAGAAGCAACAAAAAAACTCTTTACATTCACATTTTTTCAAAATATGGTTTGTACAATTTCAGTTTATAAACATGTTTTTACCTTATAAAAGATTTCCTATGCGACAAAACCAAACGCTCGTTTGACATATTTAAAATAAATTGTCCATCACAAAAACCAATCACATAACGTGAGAAGAGAAATCCTCACCAGACAATTATTCCTAGGAATAACGAGGGAAGATTTATAGCTTTACGGACACGGTCATGTGCGCGTTGGGTCCTTGTCGTTTAACCTCTCGAACCTCATAACCCAAAAATCACTTAAGAAGCTCCTATACCCTTAGTCACCTCTTTCGATCACATACAGGTAGAAACGGTGTAGTGCTATTCTAAGCCGACACTGTACAACTGGAGCTAAAAGGAACTAGGTATTATTAAAGTTAGTAAAATATTCATAAAAGATTACGATTATTGATGTTAGCCAATTCATAGTCTGTGCAATTTTAGCTTGTTATGAAAACGTACTCTTTAATTCAACTTATAACGACACAAAAAGTATGTGCTAACAGTAAAAAATGTGGCATTTTTGAACACGCGCTCTTTGCATATTTTTCGTCTATCGAGCAACCCACGCTTTTTCATGGTTTGCAGCTTATATTGGGAATCATTTTTCACTTTTTAGTTTAATTCTTTTTTTACTTAAATTTTTCTTCAAAAGCGTGTTTTTCAGTTTTTTTCAAACTTTATTTATTCAATGCTGAGTGGTGTATTGTTGCGGTGCTAGCTCCATTTTACCATATTTTACTCACCCAAGTGAGTATGCGAGTATGTATCTACATCGAAAGTAATAATGTCGTAAAAAATGTTCTTAACAATCTAATTTCTATTAATAATATCGTTTCGTTACTGTCTGACTGATGTGCGGCGTGAACATTTGAGTTTTAAACCTTCCTCAATAAATGAGATATGTAATGCTAAGCATTTTTCAAATCGCACCAATAATGGTTAAATAAACTAGCGCTTAGCTCAGAAACTCTTTAGCTTTATACTGCTAATACGGGTGACTAAGCAAAACCTTTTGTATACACAAATCTTAATTAAATTTATATCAATGATTTCGCCATTCTAAGTCAAAATATAATGGTGGTCTTTGATAGTCAGTAAAGTCATATCAACAAAATTTCAAAGGTGAATAAAGGAACGCAGTCAACCTCAAAACGTGCTGACCAAAATATAATCAAAGCATCAATTTATTTTTTGCTTAAAAGGATTTTAATAAAAAAGGACTTCTATTTACAACGTCGCTTTTTGTTCAGTCTGCCATAATTGGTTTCATTTTGGGTAAAACCAGTTTTTCCGACGGAATAATGCGTGGATTTTCGTAAATGAAGTCACAAGCACGTAATCTGAATATTTGAAGTTATGATGGCTGTTTGATAAAAACAGAGTGTCTTAAGGGCATCTCAACGCAATTGGTTGATTTCTAACTCTATATACTCTGCTTCGATGTTATTGATATCACTCAATTAAACGTTCAAGATATCTAGTATTTTCTAAGATTTTCACGATTGCACATTATAATTGAAACAACTATTGATTTTTCGGATATTTTAATCGCTTATTATTACATTATTTTTTAAAGCCCGACGTTTCGAAAACTTTTCAGTTATCATGGTCACGGGACCAAAAGGTAGACAGGGCTACTTGTACAACTTAGTCCTGTGGTTTTCGTCTCGATGTTTTCCCTCACAGTTAATAACCAAGATAAATAAACAATATGATAGTCCAGTTTGTAAAACACCCGCCTGAAAACAGAAGGGCGTGAGTTCCAATCCCGGGTCGGGCCTACACCGATTAGTCTTTTCTAAAGTCATATGTGTTGTTAATTTATCAAGGTTGTTAACGGTGAGAGAGAACATCGTGAGGAAACCCACATGGCTGAGTTGTAATTAGTCATGTGACAGTGTATTCGTACAAAACGGCGATAGGCCTGCCCCATATCACGTGAGTACACTGTCTAAGCAAAACGTGGGTACCTTCTCTGGACACTAAATGGCGCTGCCATGTGAGTTCAGAAGTATTGGTACCTCTGCCAACCCCTTTGGGGATAAACGGCGTGAACGTTTACGTTACGTTTATAAATAAACCCCACGTATCACTTTCAGAAAAAACACATTGTTGTAAGCCCAACTCGAGGATCGGACCCACGCCTCTCCAAATGATAAGCGTATTTTCTAACCACTGCGCTATATTAGTATATATTTAAAACAGTTGCAAAAGAGAGCACAGTAAAATATAATATACGTAAGCTAAAATCATTTCTAAATTATGTTTCTAAAGATACCCAACACGGTGTGCTTTGATGAAATAAAACTTGTGGAGGGGATATTTCCGAAAAAAACTGTATTTATTGTACTACTTTCTCACCTTGACATTGTTTCAGTCTCATGCCGAACAAACGGACAAAAAGACGAACATGGAAGAACTAAAAATATAAGGGTTTTTGATCGACTTCATCGCGTGGTACAAAACAGCCATCTCTTACGCACTCATTTAGTATTGTATAATGTCTTCTCATTCTAATCGATATTATGACGATAAATTAGCGCTCGTGCTAGGCTTCCTAAACCCTAAAAAGGTGCGATAAGGCGCTGATTCCTTCAGTTTTCCGTCACAGAACTTTTCTATCAAAAGGGCGCAATATCAGCTAATACTTTTATAGGCCCCATTTAAAGGGACAACCTTTCTTAGGGAACTTTTTATTCATATAATTCAATGTCTAAAAAAAGTGAGAGGATTTGTCTCACTTTGCATGTGACGTTTTTTGATAAAATGAATAATGTTTTGCTAGGGTTCAACCCTCAGTTTTCTAACTGGATTCGTATATTAAATAATAGGATATCATTTCGGGTAACGTTTCTAAGATAACCTTTTTTTTGAAGGTGCTCTATAGTGAGAATAAAGATTTATTTGGCCTACTAGGTTTCGGTTGTCGTGTAGTTCCGGCTTAGAATGTCACTACCCCTTTCTACCCACGGATGTCGTAAGAGGCGACTAAGGGGGCTTTTTAGTGGTTTTTGGGCGATGCAACTGGAGACCCACCACCAACGATTCTTTTTTCTACTGTCTTGCCCCTATCAACTTCCAAATGTGGCTGAGGAGTATCTAGCTCTTAAGCTCTGGCTACCCCTTTTGGAGTTTATGGTTGTGAGTAAATATGTGTATTATTTGCATGAAATATGCATCCATGGTCTAATAGTTCCCTGAAGGAACCTGTGTTATTACAACTTACACTGCGCAAAATATTTCGAGCTTCATTAAGCACGTTGTAGAAGGTTCATATGTGGCGAGGCGAGTTGGTTAGAAGACAGATAAGAATAAAGGCAGCTAGATTTCAACTGAGTTTAATTACTTTATCGTATATATAATAATGTGTTATCGTTAGTGGTCGCGATCCAATAGATGTCTATCCAATAGTGGGGGCCGTCGCTGCTCGCCGCTCTAGCCCGTTCGATCGTTCGTGTGAATGTGTGTATGCGTACGCGCACTGCACGCACACATGCGCGTTAACAAGCTGCCCCCCTTGGAACTTCCTGTTCCAATGCTGGAAGTGGGCAGAGCCGGTTGAAGGCCCTCCTCAAGGTGCCTGAAGTGGTGTAAACGTCTGCCACTCGGTTGACACCGTCGGTACCAGGGTAGACTGCGCTGACTCGACCGATGAGCCATCTGGTAGGGGGTAGCCGGTCGTCCTTCACCAAGACCATCTCTCCAGGTTGTGGTTGTCCGCCATCCTTGCGCCATTTGTTGCGTTTTTGTAATTCTGAAATGTATTCTTTATAGTAGCGGTTCCAGAAATGATTTCTAAGTGCTTGAATTCTCATGAATCTATTGAGAGTACTGACTGGAGCGTCGTCTACCTGGGAAGTGGGCAACATAGAGATCGTTCGTCCAATCAAGAAATGCGCAGGGGTAAGGGGAACTAAGTCCGATGGATCGGAAGAGAGAGGGGTAAGAGGTCTGGAATTTAATATTGCCTCAATCTGTACCAATACCGTAGCCATTTCCTCGTAATCTAGATTTGCCATACCTAAAGTTCGTTTCAAATGGTGCTTGATTGACTTAACTGATCCTTCTGCTAGCCCGTTGAAGTGCGGACTGTAAACTGGGCAAAATTTAAAGGTGATTTCATTTTCAGCTGAATAAGAAATGATATCATACGAATTTTTTTTTAAGAATTTTGCTAATTCGTTACTTGCTCCTACGAAATTAGTACCATTGTCTGAGAAAATAATTGCGGGTTTACCTCTGCGGGCCACGAATCTATCTAGAGCTGCTAAAAACATTTTAGTAGTTAATTCGGTTACAAGTTCTATATGAATAGCTCGCACGGTCATACAAACAAAAGTACAAATATAGGCCTTTTTTAATCTGCAGCCTCTACCTTTCCTGTCCGCTATCAAAATAGGCCCTGCATAGTCCACAGCTGTGTGTGAAAAAGGGTGTTCTGCGTGTAACCTTTCTTTGGGGAGGTTTCCCATAATAGGTTGAAATGTTTTTCCAGAAAACCTGCAACACGTGACGCAGTTTTGTGTAGTCTTTCTAGTTAGGTTACGTCCGTTAATAACCCAATACTTGTGTCGTAAAGTGGCTAGTAACAGCTGCGGACCAGCGTGCATAAGTTTTTTATGGTAATATTCAACGAGTGATTTTGTAATTTTGTGTGAAGCATGCAATAATATTGGATGTTTCAATTCATAATCGTAATTAGAGTTTGATAGCCTTCCACCGACACGAATAAGGCCATCGTCATCAATAAAAGGGTTTAAATTCGATAATTTGTCTTTTACAGGTAATGCATGATTATTAGAAAGGAATGTATATTGTTTGGAAAACATATTCTTTTGAACGATTTTACATAGACATTTTGTACTAGAGTTAAGTTCGAATGTTGACAAAAATCCAGTTAATTTATTGGTTGGATTTTTACAATTATGCATAAATCTTTTTAAATATGCTACTATGCGTTGTAATTTGGAATAACTTGAATAGTTTTCAGTGAAATCATTTGGCTCTATTGCTGACACATGGCACTGAAACTTGGTCTCTGGTAAGTCTTGTATTTTTGTGTTTTGTGGTTGTGTAGGCCATTGTATATTTGTGGGTTGTAAAAAGTATGGACCTGCCCACCACAAAGATGACTTCTTGAGCTGAATGGGATTGAGCCCACGGGAGCCTATGTCGGCAGGATTGTCTTCTGTTGGTACATAGTTCCAGTTTTGTGTGTTTGAATTTTGTTGGATCTCAATGACTCGATTATAAACGAATTGTTTTAAATTTTGTTTACTGCACGTCTTAATCCATCCTAGAACTATCGTGGAATCAGACCAGAAGAACTGTTCATCAATTTTGGCACGCAATGAACTTACTACCTTTCTGATTAGCTGTGTAGCAAGAAGAGCACCAGAAAGTTCCAGCCGAGGCATTGTCAATTTTTTCTTTAGTGGTGCTACCTTACTCTTGGCTAGAATAAGATTCACACTAACATTGCCCTCTTTTGTGATCACACGAATATAAACGCAAGCTGAATAAGCCTTGATCGAGGCATCACTGAATGCATGCAGTTCGACCTTTACATGGGAATCACAGAAGACCCGACGTGGGACTTCAATAGTTGCTAAATCTGGTAAGCATGTTAGAAAACTATTCCATTGTGATTCAAGGTCACTGGGAACTTTATCGTCCCATGATATATTTTTTGCCCATAAAGCTTGTAGTATTAACTTTGCCTGTAACATACATGGATTGATTAATCCCAGTGGGTCGAATATTTGTGCAATAGTGGATAGTATAGTACGTTTGTTTAAATTGTTTGATTGTGTATTTGCGATTGTTGAGGAAAATAGCAATGTATCCCTTTGGCATGCCCAATGTAACCCTAAGGTTTTAGCATATGCTTCTTTCTTTAAGTGCAACAAATCGTCATTGCTACTTTCGCCAACAATTTTATCAAGTAGTGACGGCACGTTTGACCGCCATTTTCGTAAATGAAATTGAGCGCCCTCTAGCTGTCGAATGACGCCTTTGCATGTTTCAATGAGTGTGTGTTCATCGTCATGGCCCGAAATATAATCGTCGACGTAGAAATCATGTAAAATTGTTTCTTTAACGAAATCGTTAGTGCAATCGAGGCCTAATTGGTAAATGCATCTTGTAGCCAAGTATGGCGCAGACGCCGTACCGTAAGTGACAGTGTTTAGTTTATATTGTTTCAATTGTTGTGTAGGGTCCGACCGCCAAAATATTTGTTGTAAACATCTTTGATTTTCATTTATTAAAATTTGTCTAAACATTTTTTCAATGTCTGAGGAAACAACAAACTTGTGCTGACGAAAACGTAGTAAAATACTTAGTAAGTCATCTTGTACTGTCGGCCCTATGTGTTGAATGTCATTGAATGACATGCCGTTAGTTGTAACAGCTGATGCGTCGAATACTGAACGCAATTTTGTTGTTATGTTAGTTTCACGTAATATTCCATGGTGGGGTAAAAAATAAGATATTTCATTGGTTTCCATGCGATCAGTTTCAGACATATGACCCAATGTAATGTATTCGTTCATGAATTCCACATATTTTTCTTTAAATAGTGGATTGCGTTGAAATTTACGTTCTAGTGACTGAAATCTAAGTAATGCTTGTTGTTTAGAATCACCCAGACATTCTGGGGATTCTTTCAGTGGTATTGTTACCACAAATCTGCCGTCTGACTGGCGCGTAGTTGTTTGTTTGAATATGGTTTCGCACTCACTCTCACCTTTAGTGTGGACTTGTTGAGCAGTGGAAAGTGATTCTAATTTAAAGAAAGAATCTAGTTTTTCGTCTAGCTCAATATTATTTAAGAAATGGCAATGGACTGTATTAAATGATTTATTGTGTAAATTTGTGTTAGAGTTTGTGTATATTGTGCCAGATACAAGCCACCCCAGTGTTGTTTCAACTAGGACTGGTTTGTGTTTGCCTAAGCTGATTTGATTATTTGATAGGACCTCCCAAAAGAGGTCAGCACCCAATAGCATCTGTACCTCGGACGGTATGTTGAACGTTGGATCCGCAAGGTGAATGTTAGAGGGAATAATTATTGTATGACAATCGATTTTAGTAGTAGGAATAAGTTGAGTAATTTGTGGTACAACAAAACAATTGACGTCCGTTGTATAGCCACTGTTTGATAGTGACGATATTGTGACGTCACATCTCTTTGTAATTCTAGAAAATTGATTGTTTAGCCCTTGGACAGATATCGATGTGGAATAAATAGGAATTTGTAATTGCTTTTGCAATTTTTCAGTAATGAAACTGGAGGTGCTGCCATTGTCTAGCAAAGCACGAATTTTGTGAAATTCTCCTTTATGGTCTACAATGTTTATTACTGCTGTAGATAGTATAACTTGGCTATGATGAGTAGACGATAGCGTGATATTGTTTGATTGCGTTTCGACCGCTTGACCTTGAACTGTAGGTAACACTACGCAACCGCTTGTAGGGTTTGTAGTAGATGTTGAACCTGTGGTTTGTTTATGAGCGCTGTGTAGCATGCTGTTGTGTCGCTGTGAACATATTTTGCATGGCCCTAGCTTACATCGCGGTTCATCGTGACCAGATCGCAAACAATTTATGCAGAGATTTAATTTTTTAATCTTTTCAATACGAACTTCAATTGGCATAGCCTTAAATTTAAAACATTGGTAAATAGAATGATTATTCTTGCATACAGGACACGAGTATAACGATTTGTTTGATGGTGGCGTTTGATTGACAACAAAAGCTTTCGGGCGTACATGTGTAATGTCACTATGCCTACGTGTTTTGTTCGATTCATCCATAGTTTCTATCAAATCTGCCCGACCCTTCAAGAATGCATTTAGGTCTGATAGTGACGGAACCTCTGTAATAGAATTGCGATGCATTTCCCAATCACGACTAGTGGCTGGGTCTAATTTGGAAACCACCATGTAAATTATTAAAATGTCCCAATGCTCTGTGGGTAAATCTAAAGTTTTTAAAGATCGTAAATTTTTATTGACTGTGTCAATCAAAGAACGCAAAGCCTTATGTGATTCCCTTTGTATTGGTTCAAGTTTGAACAAAGTTTGGATGTGATTATTTATTAAAATTCTTTTATTGTTAAAGCGATCACAAAGCAATTGCCAGGCTACATCATAATTTTCTGATGTGAAATCTAGAGAATGAATGATTAATGACGCGCTTTCCTTTAGTGAAGCACGCAAATAGTGAAATTTGTGGATTTTAGAAATGGAAGTGTTTGAGTGAATTAGTGATTTGAATGTGTCATGATATTCTAACCAATCTTGATAGCGTCCAGTAAATGTAGGTAAATGAATCGTAGGTAATTTAATATTAAGACCTTCACGAGCTACTCCTGAACCTGGATCCGAAGCGCTGCTGGACCCCGCAGAGGCCACCTCCGCCGCTGTATACTGCCCGATCAACTCGAGCGCGGTGGCGACCGTGTTGAAGTATTTTGACTCGAAGGCATCCCGTTCCAAATACTCGGCATCTGGAGTTTCAGATATTTTTTCTATTTCAGTTTGTATGGAATCAAAATCACTGTACATTTCTTGTATTTTAGTCAATCGCGTGTTAAGTTCATGGTACTGTATTTTACTAAGCGTTTGTGAGGTTGGAAGGAAATCAATGAATGATTTAAAAATGGTTACCTTTGACTTTAAAGAACCCCTCGCCTTTACATAATATTTTAAATCCATTTTAAATTAGTTTATTAAGTAAATCACTAGTCAATCATACCTTAATATGCCTAAATAGAAAAAAAAAATATACTGAAAATGAAATAACTTTAGACAAAATGCAAATGAGGTAAAATAAAATTGAAACAATACTTAAATTTTATGAGTGCCGCGTAAAATCATGCAGCAGAGGATAGCCAAGCAAATCAAGCCGCGCGAACGCAAGCGCGAAACAATAGAAGCGATAGCAAACCGGTTCTTGCCACCGATTGTTGACTCTCGGCGCGGCAACAGCGAATTCTGGAACGTTCGATGAAAATATGCACTGAATATTTGAATGGCTAAGCTGATTAAACTGTTAATGAATAGATATTAGCACTGATAAGACAATGAATGTAAAGTATTTAAATGCAATAAGTGCTTATTTATTTTCCCTCAACGATTTAATTGTGGGAATCAAAATATTTCACAAAGTAAATTGAAATTGTTATTAATTTTAGCTTGTAGAATAGTTTAATGCAATAAAAATAGGGATATAAGGTACGAGATTGAATAAGCAGGTAAGTATGACGAGTACTGGTTATGTAGGTATGCACTGAAGTGAACTACATACCAAAATAACGAAATTTCGACTAATCTT
Organism: Bedellia somnulentella; assembly: GCA_963576735.1. NCBI lineage: Eukaryota > Metazoa > Arthropoda > Insecta > Lepidoptera > Bedelliidae > Bedellia > Bedellia somnulentella. The sequence goes on along the minus strand of OY755173.1, from coordinate 18,826,519 downwards.
TCGGTTAGGAATAATGATGGCTGAAAATATAATAGTGGAAAAGGGATGGTTGCGCTGAATTGAATGTAGGTATAGATAGATTGGAACGAACTCACGTTTATGTGCACTAAATTCCCAATTCCTGGTATTTTTGCTGATTGACACTTTTATATCACTGTATCGCCGTAAGTATTTCGTTGTTGGCGGTTAGAATATTCGTTTCTTGATAAATTAGTTGTTATTGGCTGCCTGTAGTCCAAAATTTCCAACTCGTAGACCATGCCCTTGTTGACCTCTCCGCTACGTCCTTTGTTCGTCGTCCGGGTGCCACGCTGCCGGCTCCGCAAAGTCGTATCCGGCTCGAAAATGTAGAAGGTTCATATGTGGCGAGGCGAGTTGGTTAGAAGACAGATAAGAATAAAGGCAGCTAGATTTCAACTGAGTTTAATTACTTTATCGTATATATAATAATGTGTTATCGTTAGTGGTCGCGATCCAATAGATGTCTATCCAATAGTGGGGGCCGTCGCTGCTCGCCGCTCTAGCCCGTTCGATCGTTCGTGTGAATGTGTGTATGCGTACGCGCACTGCACGCACACATGCGCGTTAACACACGTAATCCTTTCTGTACCTGTTCCATTCAAGAGGACTCGACCCATTCATTGGGAAAATATTTGTTGTGAAGATAATTGGTTGTCAGTATAATGCAATTGTATTGTTTGTAAGACATAGTCGGTTATTTTGCCATTGTTTACGCAAATAAGAATCCTTCATCATTTCTATAGAACATATTTATTTGAGAAACAAACGGTACACAATATTTCAAATAAGATAAAATACAGAGAAGTTCTCGACCTATAAAGTTTCTACCAATTATACAGACGTTACAGAAAAACGCAAATTAAAATAAATGAATATGCTATACTTTATTCCCCAATATAAAAAGGGTATGCTAAAAAGCATAAGATGATCAAAAGCTGACATGGCTGTTAAGGATATGGTTTTAGTTACAAAAGCGGCCGTACCGGCTTAGAATGTCGGTACACGGCAAAAATATACATACATTTTACAATGCAAATAATACAATTATAAATATTACACACCTACTATAGAAATGGTAATCTTAGGCTTTTGTAACACATCAAACGATACATTAACTCTCCGCTTAACAGGAAGGTTTTGCTCCTACGTAAGTCTTTAGAACCTTTGAATTAATCCCCTATTCATTTCAGTATTATATATTTTGAGACGTTTTGATTGCTTCCAAGATATTATATTGTAAGCTAATATTCTGCTATAGATCCTCAGAATTATACATGTATGACTGAAAGCACTGAAAAATTTTGTAAAATGATAAATGATCTCAGAAGAGTGTATGATGAGTGTGGGTCTTCAAATGAACATGGAGAAGACGAAAATCGTATCAAATAGTCACTTTGTATCCACTCCAGTCGAACGTTTGAACTCTACACTCGAAGTTGTTGACCAATATATTTGGTAAATCAATGCAATTATGTATGGATAAGTAGTGTCGGCTTAGAATAACACCAAATCATATCATTTCGCAGGTATTGTAAATTATGAATATTGGGCGATGATGTGGCTGAATATCCTTCACCAACAATCCTTTGTTTTATCAGATTTTCCCATTTATCTTTTAAAAGTCGCCTAAAACTTCGGTATGCTACCCTTTTTTTGGGTTTTATAGTCGTGAGTAAATATATGTTCCTCACAGCTAATATACGTCCAAACCAAGGGGCTCGAGCCTACCCTATATAGGGTGATTTGGTCTTAGTCCACCACGCTGGCCAGTTGCGGGTTGGCAGACTAACGACTACTACCGTCATAGTGGCCGGGACCGACGGCTTAACGTGCCCTCCAATGTACGGTTTCATCTTATTTTTTCGGATAATCAGGTGATTCAAGCCTGCAATATTCTTCCAGACTAGGTTAAATCTTACAAATTAAATTTGTAAGTTAAACTCCCTGAGGATCGAACCCGAGACCTACGTGCTTGAAGCCAAGCGCTTAACCGCGCGACCACAGAGGCAGTCGGAGGAAAGTATGTATGTAATCTATGTCATTAACGTCAAAGCGTAGTTCTCAGATAGTCAGTATTGCTACGGGCAAAGATTACAATCCTAAAAATCCTCTCGCTACTCGTAAATCTTTTGATTTACACATTTCAAAATATTTTTGTTACGTTGTGCAAAATATTAATAACCGAATAACTTTAGTTTGTATTTTTCTGTCTTTTGTTTGAAATAATCATTTATTATATTCCCATGCCCATGCCAATGCCCAGGCGCGGGTCAGACTCGCCCGTGAAATTTAGGCATATCCGTGTAGTGCCAAATTAAAATGTCCCTCCCTTTCTAGCAACGGGTCAAAAGGGGACTTTTTTAAGTAGTTTTTCTACCATTGGTCCCTATCAACTTTCGAATGTGACTGTGGAGTTCCTAGCTCTAAAGATCTGGCTACCCCTTTTTGGAATTTATGGCCGTGAGTATATGTACGTTTTTACCAATCCCAAATTAAAAAGATAACCAACCCTATGAAAGCGCAAAAGAAAAATTTAACAAACACATCTTTAATTCTAAAGTCCAGTAAAGAATTTAACCTGGCAATGTTTCATCAGATTTTAATGGAAAATCAAATGAACATAACAAGATCTTTCAGTAGTTCCGTATGTATTGTTATTTTTATTGCAAGCTCGTTTCTATATCGGAACTGTGGTTTTCCCACAGTTATTGTAGTCATCGCTACTTATTGTGATTCTCTTCCGATTTCGCATCGTATCCGCGATATTTCAGATTTATATTTGCAATATTTTGTGATTTCTAGGAAATGTTGTTTCATGTTTATCATTGACATCAGAAGCTCAAGATATGTTATATATATAACAGTTGGAAAGTCATGATATAACTTTTGGACGCATTGAGGATAATATAATTTTATGGTTTGTTGTATTATCTACTTACCCACTAATATTTTCGGTTATAATCCTTAATATATAGTGATCTTCTTCTTTATGTTTAAAGGTACACAAACTTAATCCCTTGGTTGGCTTAGTCTAGCTATACCCCATTTTTTCCCGTGGGTGTTTGTGAAGGGGTGGCAAAGGGTATTGAGGCTCTTTAAGTGATTTTTGGTCGATGCAGTTGGAGATCCATCACCAAAAAACATTTCCTTTACAGTCTTTTCCCCATTCAACTTCCAAAATTGGCTGAGGAATTTCTTATTCTGAAGCTCTGACTATCCCTTTTAGGGGTTCGAAGCCGTGATTTTATAACACATTATATATATAGTAGAACTGAAGTGACGATTTCTAATCTATTGGCAAACGAAATGGCAAGCGCGTTGTTCAAATAAATGTAAATGATGTTTATTACGCGATAATGTTGTGTTTAATCACAGTTATGTAAACTGCGCGGTTGCATTCGACTTAATTTTACTATTCTGGTGAATCTAACAGATGCTCTGACACTATTTCACGATGTTATTGTCTTTTGATAGTGCAACATTTATGTTCCATGTTATATCCGAATGGCTAAATAAAGATGGCCGTGATAGTCTAATAGGTAGAACGACCGCCCGTCGATACAGATAGGCATGAAATACCGGGTCGGGCCTACACCAATTAGTCTTATCTGAAGTCATATGTGTGGTTAATTTATCATGGCCGTTAACGGTGAGGGAAAACATCGTGTGGAAACCCACATGGCTGAGTTGTACTTAGTCATGTGACAGTATATTCGTACAAAACGGCGATCGACCAGCCCATTATCACGTCAGTACACTGTCCAAGTAAGATCGTGGGTATTCTGAACACGACGTGACAAGGTCACGTATTAATATATTTATTTAATATATTTATTTTGCCGTGTAGTGCCGGCTTAGAATGTCGCTACCCCTTTCTACCCACGGGTGTCGTAAGAGGCGACTAAGGGTATTGGGGCTTTTTATTGGATTTTTGGGCGATGCGGTTGGAGACCCATCACCAAAAACCTTAATTTTTACCATCTTTTCCCCACTCAACTTCCAAAAGTGGCTGAGGAATTTATAATTCCTTAGCTAAGAGAAAGAGAAAGAGAGAGAAAGAGAGAGAAAGAGAGACATTTATTCGCTGCACAGATGAGCAAGAAAAATACAGTAGAACATAAAAAGAAAAATAAAAGCATTGACACAAACAAATTGGAAAAAAAACATGAAAAAAATATAGAATAATAATAGAGAAAACAAAGTAATACAAAACGTGCTACAAATAAAAAGATAGAAAATAATTTTTTTTTTTTTTTATAACAACATTCGCATAGAAAGATCTCTGCACAGCGAAACGGTGCTGACTCAGCATAACGTTGTGAGCTTTGAGAGCTCACAACACTGATTTTCAGTCAGCACCGACACAAGTGAAATTGCGAGCATTACACTAAACGCAACAGAGTATTGAACATACATACAAAATGTTTATACATATTTAAAAAACATATTGAACAGCGATATATACCAAATATACAAAAAAATATATAATAATTACAGTGTACAAATATACAGAAGACAAAGAATACGAATACATAACCATCGCAATATACAATAGAACACAAAAAGTAAATATAACAAAAGTGACATATATTTTCACATACATATATAAACATACATGTTCATATACATATATAATATGATATTTATAATATAAAGATATCATACATGGTATGATTTATGGATGAAATGGGATAAAGGAGCACAATCATAAATGGGTGTCTGCAGTTAGGACATTGCGGGATGGGTTTTGCTGTACCAGCAAGTAATTTCTAAGCTTACGCCTAAAAGTTTCCCTACTGGTCACAGCTCGTATAGGTGGTGGAATATCATTCCAGCACTTGGACGCTGCAAATCTAAAGCTACCCCGGAACGCCGCTGACCGATGCGTCGGCAAGATCGCTCTAACTTTATACTGATAGTCACTTTTTGACCATTGCAGTTTTTTATGCAAATAAGTGGGCGATTCCAGCCAAACTACACCGAACAGCAGAGTGGAAAGGTGTAATCGTCTACGGCCCTGCATATTCAATAGCTTTGCATCGTCCAAATACGGGGTGATATGGGATCGAGGAGGGATGCGAAAACAAAAACTAGCTCTGGTTACCCCTTCTAGGGAAATATAGCCGTGAGGATATGTATGTATGTAATATATTTATTGAAGAGTGTCAATATGCATCAAACAAAAATGAGAAAAAAAGGGAGAACCAGGCTTAAATATCGGAAATTCTTTAGCTACTTTTGGAAGTTCAGAGGGAAAAAGCTTTCAAAATAAAGGTTGTTCGGTGCTGCCAAAATATTCTGAGTCATTTTTAAATCCACCCGTGAAATGAAATGGGTTTCGTGAAGTTCTATACCTCGCATTTTACAGTTGCAATCTACTACACTCTTGCAACAGAACCAAGGACTCAAAGATTAAAATACCAAGACATTACAGTTTCAGGAGAGTATGGTTATACATGCAAAATATTTTTGAATTTGAATAGTTGAAAATTATTTATATTTAAATTTTAATAGTATTCTATTATAAGCTTTTTCATATAAAACTTTTACGTTGACATACTTGACTCAAGGAATTGTGACATACGATGCAATAAAATGTGCGAATGATAGCGAATTCACTAACGCCCGATTTCTGAATTGAGTATTCCAGCTGAGAACAACTTAAGTATCGTTCTGTCGCATTGAAATGTTAACAACTGAATGAGACAAAACGATACTTAAGTCGTTCTCAGCTTGAATACTCAATTCAGAAATCGGGCGTTAGTCATAGATATGGTCTTTGTTTGAATACGTGACAAATTTGTGTAGGCCCAAACTGGGATGTGCACGATTAACAGTGATCTACAAACTGAGCTATGCACGGTCAAACGGGTATATAATAAACTGAACCTTCTTCTTCTTTTACTGAAATTGACGTAACTATCTTGAAAGACGCGATGGAGTCGATGAAATGAAGGGTCGTTCGGTATAAGTTTCTAACCACATAACTTATCAATCACTTCAAAAGGTCCACATCCATTAATTTGTCGCCATTATTCACGTACGGAACGTGACGAAATAGTAAGTTTCAAGCTATTATAGCAAATTCGGTTAAAAATCATGAAATTTCCGTTAGAAATCGATTTGATTTATATCATAGCCTACTTTTATTTTTAAAGTGCAATCAATAAGAGTTATCTGCAATTACGAGGGGCATGCCAAAAGAAGTTACTCTTTTCCCATTTAATTGACGATGGCAAGCTATACACCATCTTATAGGCTGGTTTTTTATTGACATATTTGAATATAGAACACACTCCTTTTATTTATTTTTTATTTGAATGAGCATCATTTTTCCGAGAAACTGTCGGGAATTCACTTGCAACAATGGAGCTCAGTCGACGTGATTTTCGCGCTATGATTTATTATGTCTTTAAAAAAGGTTTAAAGCCTCAATATTGTTTTGAACTTTTGGCTACTACTTTTAGTGAGCCTGCTTGTTCCCGAGCACCAGTATTCAATTGGTTTGCTGAATTTAAAAGAGGACGGGGATGTCTCGAAGATGAAGCGAAGACAGGACGGCCGCCAACTGCGGTCACGCAAGAAAACGTTCGTGCAGTCGAAAAACTTATTCGCGAAAACCGACGAATTACATATGTAGAGCTAGAGCGAGAACTAGGAATTGGATCAACAGCAATGCAAACCATAATTCACGAACACCTTTCTCTCCGTAAACGTTGTTTGAGGTAGGTGCCGCACAAACTTACCGATGAGAAGAAAGACCGTCGGGTGGATTGGTGCCTATTCATGATAGATAAATTCAACGGATGCGTGAAAAAAGCGTATAAGATATACTGACTGGTGACGAAACATGGCTATATAACTATGATCCCGAATCAAAGCGACAGTCGACTGTATGGTGCTTTGAAGACGAGCCAACTTCAACGAAATGTCGCCGTGCAAGAAGCACACAGAAACAAATGGTCGCCTCTTTTTTCTGCAAAATGGGTCATATTGCTACTGTTGTGCTAGAGAATGAAAGAACGGTGAACTCCGAATGGTATGTGACAGTTTGTGCTCCAATAGTAATATCAGCTTGGTGTGACAAGCGACCGAAATCAGGAATCCGGTACCTTCTCTGGCACCACGACAATGCAGCTCCGGACACGTCTGCCAGAATACTAGACTTTTTCAACTCGAAAAATGTGTCAATTCTCCCTCACCCGCCATATTTCCCTGACCTAGCGCCTGGTGATTTTTACTTGTTTCCAAAAATCAAAGAAAAAGTTAAGGGGAAGGGGTTTAAAAGCAAAGAAGCACCATATCTATTTTCGGCCCCGGATCCAAACACGTAGATTCCAGAATATCTAAAACGATCTCATCTTTCAGAAACTCGGGGCTCGTGACGTTAGTGCTGCTTTATATTGGTTTGTTTATATTTTGGATTGAATCAGGCGTTACTTTGCGGAAATCCATAGCAATACTAATATTAATAAATTTCTTCGCTTAATTCGGCTAAATAAAATTATTTAGCGGAATTAAGCGAAGAAATTTATTAATATTAGTATTGTTTATATTTGTCGTGAGATGATATGCGGCGCACGGCTGACGAGAATAGAGCATTGTTAACATTGTTTGGGTAACGCGCTCCGATTGCGGTCGAATATTATTGAGTTATTGACTCGATTCTTATTATCGGTATTGTAGCGTGAATTAAGCGCGTTTTTAGTTAACTGATTTGTGGACAACCGTGATAGCTCAGTGGGTAGAACAACGCGTATCGTACAGACGATGAGGGTTTCAATCCCGGGTCGGGTCTACACAAATTTGTTTTTTCATGAATTTATCATGGTTGTTAACGGTGAGCGAAAAAAAATGTGAGGAAATCCACTTGGCTAAGTTTTGCTTTCTCATGTGACAGTATATTCTTAAAAAACGGCGATAGTATCACATAAGTATACTGTCCAAACAAAACGTGTCTAAACACCAGGTCACAATATCACATGATAACATAACATAACATAAACGTTCACGCCGAATATCCCCTAAGGGGTTGGCAGAGGTACTAATACTTCTGAACATCACGTCACTTTGTCACCTGGTGTTCAGAGTACCCACGTTTTGCATGGACAGTGTACTCACGTGATAAGGGGCAGGCCTATCGCCGTTTTGTACGAATACACTGTCCAAGACTAAGTACAACTCAGCCATGTGGGTTGTACTTAGTCTTAGTTCACGATGTTTTCCCTCACTGTTAACAACCATGATAAATTAACCACACATATGTCTTTAGAAAAGACAAATTTGTGTAGGCCCGACCCAAGATTTGAACACTAGTCGTTTGCACGATAACCGAGTGTTCTACCCACTGGGCTATCACGGTTGCCTTGATGCCACATGCCACATGATGTTCAGAAGTAATGGTACCTCTGCCAACCCCTTCGGGAATATACGGAATGATTGCTTGAGACTTGAGTCTGAGAGAAAAAGTTGACATACGTCAGCATCGAGCCTTTGAGAATACTGATAGTTAAATTTTTCCGGCATGCAAACATAAACACGATGCATCAACAAGCTGATTCATCAAATATTTTTGAGCGATACTTCATAAAATTCCAAGTATCGATAAAGGGTTATGTGGGATATAAATTTCTTCCTCGGAGAATATTTGTATACAGTTTTAGTGGTGTGTTAGCGCAGATAATTTTCAGTTAGTATTAAAAACAAATTATGAGATTCTGTAATGCTGTTAAATACTATGCAATATACAAGTTTATCATCAAGATGTTATCTTGTGATCTCATAACGGGAAGAATTTCAACAAATCTGTAACAAATTTGACAAAAACAGAAAATAGAAAAAGGTTTTTTTATTATCAACCACATATTCCTAACATATTCAAAACCTAAGGAACAAAGTCTAAGAGAATAAATAAGGTACAGCTCAATTCGTTTAAATGTTTTATTATTTTATGTTGCTAGATTTACATGAGAATTATAATATTTTCCGGAGCGAAAATATTCAATATTAACTTACATATGTTACTGGGAAACCCCGTTTATCTGTAAATCTTTCGTATGAATGTTAAATCTATACTTAATATTATAAAGCTGAAGAGTTTGTTTGTTTGAACGCTAGGATCTCAGGAACTACCAGATCAAATTGAAAAATTCTTTTTGTGTTGGATAGGCCATTTATTGAGGAAGGTTTTAGGCTATATATCATCACGCTGCGATCAACAGGAGCAAACTATCAGTGAATAATGTTGCAAAAACGGGGATAATTATTCATACTAAGGCTTCCGTTGTGTGCGCTGCGTAAACGGTTTAAGTTACCCAAAAAAATGTATTAAAGAATTATTTCTCTTTAAATGATCTAAAAAAATGCCCGCGACAGTATATGTCTAACTTTAAAGTTTCACTTACTATAACCATTTTTATGGTAAATAAATTTGGTCGAATTTAATGCATAATTGCCATAATGTTTTATCAACATAATATTAATTTTTATCCAAATAAATATGTTGTTGATTGAGAATATTTAATTGAACACAAAATTGTCATTGACATCACTTACTTTAAATAAACATCTTAGAAGATAATACAATTTTAATTTTACTCCGTAACAAAATTTACACGCGTGCATGAAGCGCACGCCAAGACGCTGCGCTGGCCGGCGAGCGAGGTCACCTGCGCGAGAAGCTTATGTTTAAGCCTTATCCTATTAATATTATAAATGTGAAAGTTTAGATGTTTGTAGCTAAATGAAGACTAATTCACAGAACATATTTAAAATAAAATTTACAGGAAGCCAGATAATGATCCCAATTAACACAATAGGACACTTTTTATCCCTGAAAAATCAAGAGATCAATAAATTTTCTTCAAAAATGGTGAAACAGACTAACTGACTAAGAATCAATGCTCAGCCGAAACTACTATACTTATAAACTTAAAATTTATAAAGTGAAAAAATTGTGAGGACACTATGAAAAACACCTTTTTTCTCATCGCATGACAGAGACCCTCAACAGGTCAGTTAAATATTTCAGTTTGACGACGTGAAAGTCTACACTTTTGACAGTACGAAGTCTGTGGGGTCAGCTAGTCCTTTATAAGTACCTACTTACTCATCCTCACGGCTATAAATCCCTAAAAGGGGTAGTCAGAGGTTCTAGCCAGAACTTCAGAATTTATTGGTTTCTCAGTTTAAATGATGGGTTTGCAGCCGTATAGCCCAACAATTACTTAAAAGCCACAAACCCAGAGGCAGCTCGGACGACACCAACGGCAACTATTGTGTGTTATTATTAGCCCACACTGTTGTTGTTGTCGTCCTACGGCACCCCACTGGTGCACAGGGCCTGCACAAGCTCCCGCCACGCCTTCCTGTCTGCCGCGACTTCCCTGGCCGCACTCCAGCTCAGTCCCGCCGCTCGCAGCTCGCTCTCCACGCTCCGGCGCCAAGTGTGTACGGGACGGCCGCGGGCTCACTTGCTGTCCGGTGGTTTCCACTCGAAAGCGATGCTGCAAGCAAATAAATCCTATATATATGGAGCAACCGTGATAGCTCGGTCGGTAGAACATCCCTTATCGTACAGACGATGAGGGTTCAAATCACGGGACGGGCCTACACCATTTTGTCTTTTCTTAAGACATATGTGTGGTTAATTTATCATTATTAGTATGTTAATTTATCGTTATTAGCCGTGTAGTACCGGTTTAGAATGTCGCTACCCCTTTCTACCCACGAGTGTCGTAAAAGGCGACTAAGGGTTTTGGGGCTTTTTATTGGATATTTGGGCGATGCGGTTGGAGACCCATCACCAAAAACCTTTATTTTTACCATCTTTTCCGCGCTCAACTTCTAAAAGTGGCTAAGGAATTATAAATTCCTAGCTACCCTCTCTCTGGCTACCCCTTCTAGGGAAATTTAGCCGTGAGTATATGTATGTATGTAATTTATCATGGTTGTGATAAATGTGTTGTGTTGTGGTTGTGAGGAAACGGAGCGCCTCGTTATTGAGGCGCCTGCAGGCTAGCACTAATGGAATCCTGAGAGCATTGTCCGAGCGCTGGGACTCGCCGATGATGAGGAGGTGGATGCAGTTACATGCCAGCGCATCACCCCTCGTACTATAGTTTGTAAAGTAATTATAAATTTTAATTAATTTTAATTTTATTTTATTTTGAATTTTATTTATTTTATTGATTATTACTTTTTTTTTTTGATGAATTTTCTTTTTTATTGATTTTTATTATTTTGATTTCATTCTTTGGGACATAACTTTTAATTGACATGTTTTTATAATTTTAATTTATTTGTATTTTGTAGTTTTCATTTTGTGTTGTATGTAATGGCTAAATATGGGCTACTAGCCTGAAATAAATGTTTTTTTTTATAAATGAGTGGCGGGGGTTCATATATCGTGAGGAAACCCACATGTACAAAATGTACTTAGACAAGTGAGTGTGTATTCGTATCAAACTGCGACAGGCTAGCCCCCCACGTGAGTACATTGTCCAAGCAAACGTGGCTACTCTGAACACCAGGTGAAGACCTCTGCCAACCCTTTCGGGATATACGGCGTGAATGTTTGAGTTTAAGTTGAGTGGGAAAAGGGTAGTAAATTAAACGATAGTTGGTGATGGGTATCAAAGCAAAGTTGGGCAGCCATTTTATTCTAAATAAATAAATATATACTGAAATATTATACACAGATCAAGTTAGCCCCAAACTAAGTAAGACTTTTATAACGGGATACTAACTGAACGATATATTTATTATTATTTACATACATACAATATACTCACGGCTATTAATCCCTTAACGGGGTAGCCAGTGCTTTGAAATGAGAAATAAATGTTTTTGGTGACGGGTCTCCAACAGCATCGCCCAAAAATCACTTAAGATGCCCCTATACCCTTAGTCGCCTCTTAAGATCACCCACGGGTAGAAATAGGGTAGTGTTATTCTAAGCCGACACTACACGGCGTATTTTTTATTATATAATGTATTATTTATATGTATTATTTAATACACATATAAGTAACAATCAAGACTAAGAAACAATAAATTATGCTCATCACATAAATGTTGATCTCAGCGGGGATCGAACCCGTAACCTCTGGACTGAGAAGCTAGTTGCCTATCCATTTGGCCTCGGCTGTCGTCTATTTTAGTCGCTTCGTAGAACATAGCAAGAAGAAAGATGGTTGTACAAATAACATTCTACAAAATTCTCAGCCCTAAACCAAAACTGACTGAAGAATTGGCAGTTCTAAAGATATATCGAGGGGTTTTTTGGATTGTATATTTTCGGCTTGAAATTCGGAATTAAGTAGTTATGTATTATAAAATAAATGAAAGAAAACATAATTGGAAATGACATACATACATATACTCACGGCTATAAATCCCTAGAAGGGCTAGTGAATTAGCCACTTTTGGAAGTTGCGTGGGGAAAAGATGGTAAAATAAAGGTTGTTGGTGATGGGTCTCCAACCGCATCGCCCAAAAATCCCTTAAAAAGCCGCAATACCGTTAGTCGCCTCTTACGTTCACCCACCGGAAGAAAAGGGGCAGTGCTATTCTAAGCCGACACTACACAGCAATGGAAATGAGTATACGTAAATATTTGAAAAGAAAAGTAAGTAGATCTTTTAAACGCTTTAAATACTTAAAAGCCAATAGCTTTAAAATCTGAAACAAACTGCTAATTAATGTATTAATCTCGGCAAAGTTCACAAGTATATTCATTAATTCATCAAAGTCATTAGAATCTTACTTTTTGTGACAGCGCAATTCATCATTACTTTGGACTGAGCGCTTTTCTGATAAGTTGAGGCAATTTTAAATATTTATAAATATAATGTAACGGTCTATAAATCTCTTTTATAATCCCACAAGTGGATTCGCCCTGGCTTGTGGTGGTTGTGGACACGGACATGGGTGGTGTTAAGTATTTTTTACTGCTTACCCCCTACGATATGTAGCGTGATGATTTATATCCTATGTCCTTTTTCTGGTTTAAAGCTATCTCTCCAACAATTTCAGCCAGATCGGTTCATCTGTTCTCGAGCTATAAATAATGTAACTAACAACACTTTTTAACCGACTTCAAAAAAAGGAGTGTTCTCAACTCGACCGTATGTTTGTTCGCCGATTACTTCGCCATTTATGAACTGATTTTGATTATTATTTTATTATCCGAAAGAAGATACTCCCGGATTGGTACCATGATGAGGATATCAGGGTCTGATGACGGGATCCTGGAGAAATCGAGGGGAACCCTCATTTTTATAGGCAAATGTACCGCGTTTTACATATTTTCTGAACTTATATTGGCATTTGCTTCTGAAAATCATTTTGTTACGCTGCTGAGCTGATGATGGAAGGTGTGGGTCCTCAATCACTAGGAGTTAGGAAACAGTTATTTCAACATTCTATATAGATTTATACTCTTCTTCGTAGCTTTTATGAAAAGAAGTACAGGTTCACTTAACATTTCTTTTGGTATGTTATTTACCGAGAAAGTACTATGAGACCAGGATCTGGTGATGGCATCCCGGGAAATCGAGGGGACTGTTGGAACTCACAATCATGTGACAGTTTATTTGTTCAAAACGCCGATAGGTCTGCCCTGTATAACGTGAGAACACTGTCCAAGCAAATCGTGGATACTCTGAACAACAGGTGACAATGTCACGTGATATTCAGAAGTATTACTCCTCTGCTAACCCCTTTGGGGATATTGGGCGTGAACGTTTGAGTCTTTCTTGAGATGTAGAATTGTAGACCATCGCCTTTCGAGGGGATTTTAACAAAAAATGTAAAGTTACATATGGTTGAGCCTATTTAATATCGTACATACATACATATATACATACATATACTCACGGCTTGAAATCCCAAGAAGGGGTAGCCAAAGCTAAGGAATCAGAAATTCCTCAGCCACTTTTGGAAATGTGAATGGGGAAAAGATGATAAAAATAAAGGTTGTTGTGGATGGGTCTCCAACCGCATCGTACAAAAATTCCTTAAAAGCCCCAATACCGTTAGTCGTCTTTTACGTAAACCCACCGGAAGAAATGGGGTAGTGCTATTCTAAGCCGTACACAGCAATATCGTACAATAATAGAAATATCGGAAATACGAAGAATAATTTTAATATTTAGGTAGGTTGAACTGACGCGTGTAAAATAAAAAAAATGCTAAGGTATTAATCACAGTAATCATATTCAATTAAAAAACTTATTTCGTACTTTTTAGTACTAGATTGTTTATTTTCGGTTGTTTTTCCAAATATGAAGTCGGTTTTCTTTTTGTTAAAAAATATATTTTTTTTATATATATAGATTGTGGTACATTTCTGTTGTTACCCTTTAGTGAGAAAAGTTATATGAGATTAAAAACATAGTCAGTGAGTCTCTGGTCATATCAGCAGCTCTCTCAGTGGCCTTGTATAACATCCATGAGATGAAATGGATTAGTTCTATTCTAAGCCGACACTACACAGCAATACATACATACATATGCTAACGGCTATAGATCCCTAGCAGGGGTAGCCAGAGCCTCGGATTAAGAAATACCTCAGGCACTTTTGGAAGTTTTGTGGGGATAAGATTGTAAAACAAAGGTTTTTGGTGATGGGTCTCCAACCACATCACCCAAAAATAACTTAAAAAGCCCTTAGTTTCCTCTAACGAACACACACGGGAAGGAATGGGGTAGTGCTGTTCTTAGCCGACACTACACAGCAATAATTTATTTATTTACAACCTCTTACTTAAATTACAACGAAAACTATAAAACTTATGACAGCGCTACTCAATATCACTTTAAAAACCATCAAACGAATTACCTATAGCCATCACAAACACGTCGACTTTGAAGACAAGTAGTGATAAATTCCAAGTCCCATCTGCCATCAACAAAACGAAAAGGTTATCGAGCTAAACCATTCAAATCAGAATTCAATTTAGATAAAACATTGAACAGACCGTAAAACTGAAGCGCCCCCGTGTTCCAATACTAACAATAGATGATTGAAACGATCAAAGAAACTAGACTAAAGTAAGCGTTAAAATATCATAGCTGAATTACGAACAGTTATATTAAAACCGGTATACATCCCAAAATATTATAAGTAATGGAATAAAAAATACGTTAGTCTTTTTGGATTATAATGTAAAATATTTTAAATAAAAACATAATATTGTGGACCCAAGTTGTTTTCTTATACGTAAAAAATAATTACTCTTTGAATTAACTAGTTAAGTTTATGATGAGGATGTATGCTATATTAAATAAGTGCATTTCTTAATAAAATGTTTTAGCCACAAGTTGCCATTCACTACATGGGCAACGAATACGTTCTCCTGCATACCTCACTTTAAAATTTCAATTCAACTCTAATGTTCACGTATATCCCCGAGGGGGTTGGCAGAGGTACTTATAATGATGAACATCAACTGATGTTCAAAGTACCCACGTTTTGCTTGGATAGTGTACACGGGATAGGTGGCAGGCCTATCGCCGTCTCTGTATGAATACACTCACATGACAAAGTACAACTTAGCTTTATGGGTTTCCTCACAATTTTTTCCCTCGCCGTTAAGAACCAGATAAATTAACTGGTTTTTCCAGTAACATATGCAAGCTAATATTAAATATTTTGCTGCGGAAAATAATATAATTCTCATGAATTTCCAGCTAACATAAAATAATAAAACATTCAACAATTTCGTGTCTTTTTATAAAATGCTCTACCTTATTTATACTCTTATTCTTTATTCCTAGCAAAGGTTTTAATTATGTTTGAAAGATGTGGCTGATAATAAAAAGAAATCCTTTTTCTATTTTCTCTTTTTGACAAATTAGCTGCGGATTTGTTGAATTTCTTCCCCTTATGGGCTCATAGAATATATCAGTATCACCAAATTTTGTGTAGTGTCGGCTTAGAGTAGCACTACCCCATGTCTTCCCGTGGGTGTTTGTAAGATGCAGCTAAGGGTAATGGGGCTTTTTAAGTGATTTTACACCAAATACATTTGCTATAAAATCTTTTCCACACTTCTAAAATTGGCTGATGAAGTTCCTGTTCCAAAGCTCTGGCTACCCCTTCTAGGGATTTATAGACGTGGAAATATGTATGTATGTAGTACTGAATATAATAATTTTATTTTAATACTAACTGAAAATTGCGCTCAAACTTTATACAAATATTCTTCGAGGAAGAAATTGATATCCCACATAACCCTTTATCGATACTTGGAATTTTATGAAGTATCGCTCAAGAATTTTTGATGAATCAGCTTGTTTATGCATCGTGTTTGTGTTTGCATGCCGGAAAATTTTTACTATCAATATACTTAAAGGCTCGATGCTGACAAATAATTACGTATATATGTCAACTTCTACTGGAATAGTATTGATTTTAGTCACGAGTTTGAAAGAAAGAAAGAGAAAGAGAGAAAGAGAGACATCACATTGTTTGTTTTTAAGTAAGAAATACCGAAAGATATCATCAGGCTTATTTTTATATCAGGTAAGTAGTGATTGAAAAAACTTTAGATAATTGAAAAATAACGCTATCTGTGAGAAGCTGGGGTGGGCCACTATTGTTATATAAGTATGTTACTGTAAAAAACCGTTCGTCGGTAAATCGTAGGATTCAATATTAAATTCTTGAATATACCTACTCACTCGCCCTCACGGCTGTTCCCTAAAAGGGGTAGTCAGAGCTTCTAACTAGAACTTCGTCTTTTATTAGTTCTTCACCCGCTTTTAGAAGTTGGTTGGTGAAATAATTGTTTATAGGCAGCACATAAAAAGCTTATCAAACTGATATGACACTTACTCGACACTAAGGATTACAACCTTAACACGCCTATCATAATCCGTTTTAACTGTAAGTCCTCAAAGAGCCATTCTTCTTTGAGTTAACATTGCTTCAGAGGTTGACGTCATTTATCTTATGAAGCTTCAAACGTAAATACGAGGCTTATTATTTGACATATTTCAATTTCAACGTAATGAACCGATCGTTTTCATGCCTATTCAAGTCATGTTCAACTTTATATTGTTATTTGAGGGTTTAGATACATGATGGTATTATTTTTTATTATTATTATTTAGTTTTATTTAGTTTTAGCGTAAGAGGCGACTAAGGGTATAGGGGCTTTTTAAGTGATTTTTGGGCGATGTGGTTGGAGACCCGTCACCAAAAACATTTATTATTACCATCTTTTCCCCCATCAACTTCCAAAAGTGGCTGAGGAATTTCTCATTCCAAAGCTCTGGCTACCCCGTTAAGGGATTTATAGCCGTGAGTATATGTATGTATGTATTTAGTTTTAGCTTATGTGACAGAGCGTGGTGTGTAAATATACAACGATATGAATATTACCTATAGATGACGTAATATATGATTTGTTGATAAGTTTGAATCCTGAGTCAGGCGAATAGAGAACTTAATTAAATAGAGAAGAAACCAACAACTACATACCTATACTCACGGCTATAAATCCCTAGAAGGGGTAGCCAGAGCTAAGAATTAGAAATTCCTCAGCCACTTTTGGAAAGTTGAGTGGGGAAAAGATGGTAAAATAAAGGTTGTTGGTGATGGGTCTCCAACCGCATCGGCCAAAAATCCTTTAATAGCCCCAATACCGTTAGTCGCCTCTTACGTACACCCACCGGAAGAAATAGGGTAGTGTTATTCTAAGCCGACACTACACAGCAGCTACTACAAAAAATTACGATATCCATAAATGATTCAGTGTGTTCCCCTGACTTTAGCGAAGCAATTGTATGACCAACAAAAGTCAGAACATTGAATCAACAAATCATGATGTAGGGATAATTTATATTGACAATTATATTTACCAATTACACAAAATCAACCATCAACTGAATCAGTATGAGCACACAATGAAAATAGGACCGCAGCTAATCACTGCCTTCTAAAATACAGGTTGTACCTAGTTTGGAGGGCAGGGAGCAAAATTATATCAGACCCTGTTGTGAATAAATTAGAAAATTTTCTTTAGATTTCTATCGCATTCATTCGCACACACACAAACGCACACAAACAAGACACACCCACACATTCCGTAACATTAAAATTCACTTTTCCTTGTTATATTATATAGTTTTATATTTTATTTTGGAAGCTTATGGCTGCATTTACAAAATTGAATTAGTATGTAGATACTTAGATGTAAATAACAAGCTTCCGCATATAGTACACCTTGTAATCGTAATGTATTAATGTAATAAGTGTAATGGTCTACCTTTTGTCAAATAAAATAAAATTATTATTATTATATTTGGTGGAATGTGTAATAGCAATTTTTGTACTGAACTATGATTGGAAACCGCTTTTCGTGAAATTCTCTATGGTCAGGCCTACTTACATAGCTAGTATAGTAGTATAAGTATGCCTACCGTGGGTATGACTTGGGTACTCCGACATCAGGTCACAATAATGTCACTCGATGTTCAACAGTATTGGTATTTCAACCACCCCTTCATTACGACTTCAGTTTCGCAACTCTATGAACCTCTATGAGGATAATGGCGTGAGTATATAATTGCGTCAGCTAATGACTTTAAATCTTAAAATAGGCTTTTCACGCAATATTTTCGCTCGCTCAGCCGATGTTTTTTTTATTCGACTATCAGAGTGTTTCACCATTTTGCATATATCACAAGACATTTAAACAATAATAGCAATTAACTTAACAATTTTCATATTAAAAGATCAAAAATATGTCAAGTACATTTTAGAGATTATATCTGGTAAAATTCGTTATATCATGACTGAAATTTAAATCCATTAATAATGAAAACCCTATATCCAATTTAAAATTTCTTGTTGACTGAGTTCACAAATTCAATTTATTATTTTTATTACTGGATTTTCGCTTTGAATTTTAGTAACGATTACAGAGACAAAACTTAAATGTTACTCCGTATTAGGGTTATAAGGTCAACAAGAAACCCTTATAGTTCCGCCATGTCCGTTCATCTGTCTGTTTGCTCAAACACGTTTGGGTCTTGAATAAAGGCAAGAACCTGACAGTTGTGGAAAGCTCAAAAGCGCGTATGTGAATAAAAGCAGTCTTTCATGTACTTATTTATGTATGTAATTATATAAATATTGAATACATACCGTGACGTGTAGTGCCGGCTTCGAATTTCGTAATAGAAAGGGTGTCGTATGTGGTTGGAGACCCATCACCAAAAACCTTCATTTTAACGCCTTCTTCCCACTCAACTTCCAAAAGTGGCTGAGGAATATATAATTACTTGGCTCTGGCTACCCCTTCTAGGGAATTATAGCCGTGAGTATATGTATGTATGTATGAACATATACATACGTAAATTCACGGCTATAAATCCCTACAAGGGGTAGCCAGAGCTTCGGAATAAGAAATTCATAAGTAACTTTTGGAACTTGAAGGGGAAAAGATTCTAAAGTAAATATTTGTCTCCAACTGCATCACCGAAAAAATAAATCTTTACTACACAGTATGCTCACGTAACATTCTTTAAAATCAATTTGATTCAACACATGTACCCTTTGTTTAGTAGCGGCGAATTCTTTTGGATTTTCAGTTGTCAGTTTGTAACGATAATTATCTGTCCTAAAGAACGACAATGTGGTGAACACTAATACCTAAATATTATAAAAAATAACTTTTAACAAAAAGAAAACCGACTTCATAGTTGGAAAAACAACCGAAAATTAAATCTAGTACTAAAAAGTACGAAATAAGTTTTTAAATTGAATATGAGTACTGTGATTAATAACTTAGCATTTTTTTTTATTCCACACGCGTCAGTTAAACCTACCTAAATCTTAAAATTCTCTATAATTAATTTGTGAGCCGGTGCCAGCCTGTGTGGTGATTGATAATAATAAGTGTGTATTTCGCACTTCATATACATGTACAATGTAGGATACCTTGTAGTTGTAGGGTAAATTGATTTTTGTACGTATTACCATTTAAAACGTTAGGTGATCGATATATATTGTTTAGATTGTAATAATCAGAGATAGATAGTAGGGCGAATTAACTTTTGTTTGACTGGCACCGTCTCAAAAATTAATTTAAGAGAATTTTAATATTTAGGTAGGTTTAACTGACTAAAATAATGCTAAGTTATTAATTACAGTACTCATATTCAATTTAAAAATTTATTTCGTACTTTTTAGTACTAGATTGTTTATTTTCGGTTGTTTTTCCAACTATGAAGTCGGCTTTCTTTTTGTTAAAAATTAAATGATTTTATGAGTTTTAGAGATGGGAAGACCTGGCAAAGATGCCACTCGGATGAGGAAGCGACGGTTACTGTATTATTCTTCGTATTTCCGGTATTTCTATTATTGTACGATATTAAATAGGCTCAACAATATGTAGCTTTACATTGTTCTTGAAATCCCTCGAAAGGCGATGGTCTACAATTCTACATCTCAAGGAAGACTCAAACGTTCACGCCAAATATCCCCGAAGGGGTAAGCAGAGGTAGTAATACTTTTGAATATCACGTGACATTGACACCTGTTGTTCAGAGTACCCACGATTGCTTGGACAGTGTTCTCACGTTATACAGTACAGGCCTATCGGCATTTTGAACAAATACACTTTCACATGATTGTGAGTTTCGACAGTCCCCTCGATTTCCTGGGATGCCATCATCAGATCCTGGTTCATGGTACTTTCTCGGTAACAATAACATAACAAAAGAAATGCAATGAGTATAAATCTATATAGAATGTGGAAAGAACTGTTTCCTAATACCTAGTGATTGAGGACCCACACCTTCCATTATCAGCTCAGCTGCATAACAAGATAATTTTCAGAAGCAAATGCCAATATAAGTTCAGAAAATATGTAAAACGCGGTACATTTGCCTATAAAATTTGAGGGTTCCCCTCGATTTCTCCAAGATCCCATCATCAGACCCTGATATCCTCATCATGGTACCAATCCGGGAGTATCTTCTTTCGAACAAAAAAATAATAATCAAAATCGGTTCATAAATGGCGAAGTAATCGGCGAACAAACATAAAAAAAAAATGTACGGTCGAATTAAGAACACTCCTTTTTTTGAAGTCGCTTAAAAAGAATAAAGAATAGGTCACAAGAGATCCGTTTCAGCTCCTTATCTTAGTCTTTTTTAATACTTTATGACTAGTAGGCCCAGCACGAGCGGTACGTTATCGTTACTCTGTCGGTTAGAATGAGATAAAAGTATACGATATGAAGTAAGTCCGAAACAGCCCGGCTAGTACGAGCCCTATTATATCGACACGATAACGATTAGAATGAGATGGCAGTATACAATACTAGGTAAGTCCGAAACAGATGGCTGTTTAATACCACGCGTAATATAGTGTAAACAAAAACTAAATCAAATTAATCCTAATTTACATCAAATAAACACGCTTGTAATGATGAAAATTAAGGCCCTAGTTTTATTATATTTTATTTTTCAGTCATTCCTGGTAATTATGCCAACTTGTAGTATGTAAGTCTTACGTGATGTATTGTGAATGCTGTGATTTTCTATTATTGAATTCACATTGAGGTTTCATGTATTGCATATTGTTCTGTAAATGTAAAGTGTATGTCTGTTGAAAAACCTAAAATATTAATAAATAAATAAATAAATATGCTGTGTAGTGTCGGCTTAGAATAGCACTACCCCATTTCTTCCGGTGGGTGTACGTAAGAGGCGACTAACGGTATTGGGACTTTTAAGGGATTTTTGGGCGATGCGGTTGGAGACCCATCACCAACAATCTTTATTTTTACCATCTTTTCCCCAATCTCATTTCCAAAAGTGGCTGAGGAATTTCTAATTCCTTAGCTCTGGCTACCCCTTCTAGGGATTTACAGCCGTGAGTATATGTATGTATTGTATGTATAAATGTCGTAGGATGATTTGATGTTTAGGTTTTTTGCAAAAAACCTAGGGATTTTGCAAAAATCCGGATAATTAGACAACGGTTATAATATTTTCTAATCTTACTAGGTTTTTTGCAAAAAAACTAGTTGGTTTAGTAAGATTGTACTTCTTTAATGCTGATTGGCTGATTTCTGATTGCTAGCCTACACTTATTCTGATTGGTTCGTCATTGTTGTATTGAGATACTAGAGTTATAAAGGGTAAGAAATGACAACACTTATTTGATACTAGGAATTAAATATTTTTTTTTACTCTTTTGTTGGAGTAAATTTACGATCACGTTCGGACATATTATACACAGATCAAGTTACCCCAAACTAAGTAACACTTGTAGTATGGGATACTAACTCAGCGATATATTTAATATAATATAATACACATATGCTCATCACATAAATTTTGCTCTCAGCGGGGATCAAACCCGCAACCTCCAGACCTATCCACTCGGCCACGGACACCTTCAATATAGGTAGGAACAATAAAGTAAGTACATTTTAAATTGTAGTATTGAGGTATTATAGTTAGAGTTATAAAGGGAAATGACAATACTATTTTTCTACTTAGGAACATTTTGTTACTAAAATTAAAATAACAATCAAATTAAATGTAGGAAGGAACAATGAAGTAAGTACGTCTTCATTAACAACCAATCAGAGATGACGTGTTTATGGGGCATTGCAATCGACCAATCAGTGTACAGTATTCATAAAAACTGACATTTCATTTCGGAGTCATACTAAACCAACTAGTTTTTTTGCAAAAAACCTAGTAAGATTAGAAAATATTATAACCGTTGTCTAATTATCCGGATTTTTGCAAAATCCCTAGGTTTTTTGCAAAAAACCTAAACATCAAATCATCCTACGACATAAATAAATAGTTAAAAGGTCCTTTATGCTAGCTGGGCAGAACTTGTTTAAAGGGATGTGTGTAAATACCAATCGTTGGCTTCCCGGCAGTAAAGTATATTAGCCTTTATGTATTCTGTGATGGCATGTTTTTAAACCTTTATATTACATGTACCAATTTTGTCCGGCAACGCTTTGCAATCGGCTCCCCGTAAACGGTACGTGGTGAAAGGCACTTACGAGCCATTTACTTGTTATTTTTCCTCTATACTTTCGATAGTGGCTTTTGACGTCACGGAATATTATATTAAGCATGGCTTTAGGTAATTAGGATTCTGTTTTCACCATATATTTAAGAATATAAAAAATAGGTTTTGGTTGCATATATGTATAAATGTATATAGTTTTAGATAAATACCGAAGATGGTGTTAAGTAATGAGAGTTCAATATAACATTTTATCTATTTTTAAACATCACAGGCTAATATTAGTGAGAGTTGCCAGTTTTTTTCCACAAAAAATAATGAATTGCGTTTTTGACCAAATACGTAAAAACTGTCTTAGTTGTCCAGCAGCTTAGCGTTTAACCCCGGAGGTCTCCCCGGTGTGACACCCAAAGGATAGCCTGACAAATTTCTTTCTTAGATTCAACCCAGTGCGGTTCTATATTTCTAGCCATACTGACCGTTTTCTCAGAAAAATATAAGATTCCGAGCTACGGAGTCCACTTCAAGCCGTGGCTGTCGGTTCCAACTACTATCAGCCGGCCAATAGAAGTACTCGCATAGATGTACTAAAAAACGTTAGATAGGTTATTTACAAGGAAACTGGCGCTTACGAGTGGCACGGATTGCGGCAGATGTACGCACACCACTAGAAATATATACAAACAAAACACCACAAATACATTTGAAATGTAGGCAAGATAGCACATCTCATAGGAAGCGCTAAAAAGAAATAAACTTATTTTCTCTGTACCGACGTGAAATATGACACTATGACGACCGTTTGACAAAGAATAATTTAGATCTATACACACGATACACCTAATTTATTTTATATTATAATTAAAACGTTGTAAATTTATAATATTTACGAATGAACTTTTACTACTCCCATAATTTTAATAGTTTTTCTACTATAGTTTGTGCAAAATCTCATCTCACACGACGGCATTCAGGATTATTTTGATAAACAAACACGCCAAAACAGGTGTACGATTGCGACGGCAGCTGGTGTGCGACTAAAGTCAGATGAGCCATTTAGCCTGTTTGTTAAGTGCCACTTACGAGCGCGCATAACTTATCTCCAGTTTTTTATTAGTACAGTCGCCATCAGATATATCGGAGCGGCCGAGGTACTCAAATATATCTGAGCAGCAATAAATTTCAATAAATTCTTTACGGTAAATAAGGTCAAAAAGCTCTGAACATCCAATTCGCCACAAATATATGAGCAGTGGTTTTTCAATTAAATCTGAACACTCAAAGAGACAATAATATCTGAAAGCACAACTCGACAAAGTTATCTGCTCAGACAGGGTGATCATAAATATCTGAACATTTAGGGAAAATATACCTTAAAGCACTAGGCATACAGTTTAAATGTAATCGTATCAAAATGAGTAGGTATACAAAATAGAAATCTGCGTAAAGCAACTTTACAGTCTTGTAACAAGAAACACATTAGAAGAAAATATTTGCCAATTTACAAAAACGATAAGATAACTGTAATTGCATATAATTCACTGCATGTATTTTATCAAATACTAGTGGTCCGTCTTGGCTTCGCACGGATGGTGTAAAGTTTTTATACTGCTTACTCCCTACGATATTTAGCATGATGATATCTATACTTATAATAAATCTGTAGAGAGGTCAATTCTGTACATTAAATATATTTTCAAAATAACTATCAGGGGGTGATTAGTGATCGATACTGATGCCAAAAATGCAATCAGTAAAATTTTTGTCTGTCTGTCGGTTTGTATGTTCCTTATGGAAACAAAAACTACTCGACGGATTTTAACGATACTTGGTAGAATTTTTCTTCATACTCCTAGGCAGGTCATAGTGTACTTTTCAGCAGAGTAGTGAAGTAAAATTGGGAAAACGGGAGAAGTTACTCCATTTTTCAAGCTTCCGTCGCGTGTGCAGCGTTAATGGTTACCGTTACATAGAAATCATGTATTACGGAAATATTTGCCATACAATTGTCTAAAAAATATCCTTCAATAGCATATGTCTATCTTTTATGGTTGACTCACAATAACACGTGTAACTCCTGATAGCTTAGCAGTTCGGTGCATCCTGATTATATTTATTTACTCTAACATTTATAGTTCTCTCATTCATCTATTATTTAAAAAAGTTAACATTATTACCTATTCAATAAAAAAATAATTATAGAAATCGGTATAGAAACACCAAACTTATACATGAAATAAGCCATCGCGTCCTGTCGTCGCACGTGAATACTGAATCATGCTGGATTATTTTTTACTAATGGTTGCGGGGGCAAAAGATAGCCGCGAGTATATGTATGATGTATGCAAAGTTTGTGATTCTGATTCTTTGTTTGCATGGGTTCGTTGTCGGAGATACTGAACCGTTCATTAAAGCGCTTTCACAATCACAAAGCTAAACTATTCAGGAGTGCTATAAGTGGTGCTAAATTTCACAAAGGTTGAGCAGCGATTGAAGACACCTCAGATATTTTTAAAACTACGCTACCCGTGCAAAGCTAGGCCAATCCATTAGTATATCCTATGTCCTTTTCCTGGTTCTAAGCTACCTCTCTAACAATTTTTAGCCAAATCGGTTCATCCGTTCTTGAGTTATAAATAGTTTTACTAACACCACTTTCTTTTATATATATAGATTCGCAGATTTATTATGCTATAATTAAGTATATAGACTGGCAATACTAACACGACAGGCGAGGCGACACCAAAAAAAAGTACAACGGTGTGCGTAAATGAATGTGTGTGCGTGACATTAGTATGGCGGATCCCATACTAGCCCTATTAAAATTGATAAAAATTCACGTATTTGTTATTTTTGCCCAATTGCAAACTTTACAGTAATTGTAGTAATATGATGACAAGATATTTTTTATCATATATTTGCATTGAAAACTTTGGTTTAAGATAATATAGACCTGTAATTATTTATTACAGTCTTAGTTTGGCCATAAATGGCTAATAATTTTGTGTTTGCCAAAGAATATGTATTCGATTTAGATTTATTTTTTTCACTTTGATTAAGTTATTAAATATTAATAACATAATCACAAAATCATTAAGGTTAAAATAAGTCAATTATTTTCTTTCATGTTTTATGTCAAAATCTTTGTAGGCCTTTATCGTCTCTGAGAGGTCCTGCCTTTGTTGACGTTTATGCTATGACGATTGTCACTTACTGTTTATCCATGTGCTTCTATATCTATGGTAATATAACAGCTGCCAAATTAAAATAAGTACGAATGCTTTGCAATATTTCATCCACTTTCGTGTCAGTCACCATGGCCTAGCGGTTAAGCGAATAGAAATCATATTTGTAATCCGTTGCGTCAGGGTTCAAATCTTAACTTATGTTTACTTTTATCAAGAATTCATGTTCTTTTTTTTCTATTTTATTTATTAAGCCTTTAGATTTATTGTCCTCATTTAATATAATGCTATATATTACGTTATAATTATATATATGAATACGTATAATACGTTACAGAAAACAGCAGGAAAAAGTACAATTTTGCAACAACTAGTTTATCCTTTTATTTTATTAAAGCTGCATTTATATTTATGCTACCCTGGTACATACAATGTTAAAAATGGCATACTTGTTTCAAAAATTCTAAGTGATTTTACCTCTTGATGTTTTTGTACCGGTGAAAATTATACAACTACAAACCCATTCCTCTATTAAAACAAGTTGGTCAGTGGGGAACGATTTAGTATTTTTTTTCTAATAATATACTAACTGTACAACTAGATGGGACCGTACAACCAGTGGGGCATACCTCCCAGCAAAAGACTCTTTTTAGTTTTGACATTGATAAAACTAAATGGTGGTTGTGTAGAAAATGTATTCTAGCTTAGCACGATTAAGAATTTTAAACTGTATGCTTATCGCTTTAAGGTATATTTTCCTTAAATGTTCAGATATTTATGATCACCCTGTCTGAGCAGATAACTTTGACGAGTTGTGCTTTCAGATATTATTGTCTCTTTAGGTGTTCAGATTTCATTGAAAAACCACTGCTCATATATTTGTGGTGAATTGAATGTTCAGAGCTTTTTGACCTTATTTACCGTAAAGAATTTATTGAAATTTATTGTTGCTCAGATATATTTGAGTATCTCGGCCGCTCCGATATATCTGATGGCGACTGTACATCTATGAGTACTCGTAATTAGTCTGCCAACCCACACTACGTCAGTGTTCGTCAAAGCCAGGCTCGGGCCCTTTTGTGCGGATTATATCGGCTATGACGGCTAAGTGTTTGTCGTATATTGGATCATAGAAAAAACTACGTTAAGTTCGTTATATTAAAGTTTAAGGTTCGATGGACGCATAATAATATATGTATGCGTATTGTCATAAACTCTACTAGGAAGTTGATATAGCTGAAGTTGGCTTGACACACAATAATTAAAATATGCACATAAATTTTGCATTTTTCAAAAAGCATTATACTTCCGTACCAAAGATTCTAAGCAAACACTCGAAAAATAAGTTCAATATTTTACGATAATAATAACAAAAATGTAAACAAATCGCGAAAATAAATACTATCAAACATACGCTCATTAAATATGACCAGTTTTTATGCGACACCGTAAACCGTAATCGTAAAGTATCTTTTACGATCTCAGCTATGACGCGTAGAATAGAATTTTCCCGTATATTGCAGCGATATTTCGACGCATATGGAACTAGATTAGTGGTATGTAAGCTTTAAGTATACTTTCAATATGTAGGAAGCAATATACATAATTTTAGTGGTGTCGATGTTTGGAAACCATTGAATAAATTTCATTTAAAGCATATAGGAGGCAAATTTATCTTCTATACTTATAATAAATCTGTAGAGAGGTCAATTCTGTACATGAAATATATTTTCAAAATAACTATCAGGGGGTGATTAGGGATCGATACTGATGCCAAAAACGCAATCAGTAAATTTTTTTTCTGTCTGTCTGTCGGTTTGTATGTTCCTTATCACGTTCACTGTCCCCATACTATAGTTTAGAATGACCCGGTAAGTCCAAAATAGGTCGAATGCAATCTATAATTTACACTATTGTAGTAGTTCAATCATAGTAGTATTTTTATAACCAGCCATTGTTTTCCACGATTTTTCCAGTGTTTTTCTTGTGACCCACCAAGTGGGTCACGGACTTATAACCATAAAAATCTGTGACCCAATCAGGGTCACGGACTGGTGAGTAAAGATGTAATATCTAACTTTTGAGGGTAGATTATAAATTTACGAAGGTAGATAGACAGTACAGGTGATAATACGGCTGTGTTGTTGTTGTGCGGAATTAGTATCTTATTTGCTAAAATATACCACGACAAGATGTCTTTTTTGTACGGTGAAGATATTCGACGAATACTCGAAAATAGTGACGTCGATAGTGAGGTATGTATATAGATTGTTTTTAATGTATTGTATGTGTTTTTTTCCGTTCATACGTCCACAGTTAATACAGATCTCTATTGACAAGTTCAAGCTGAAAAACGATGTATCAAGTTGTATGTGACCAATGACCCAAAAGGGGAGTCACGAACTTGTCACTATAAATTGTCGTGACCCACCAGATGGGTCATGGGACAGTGAACGTGTTATGGAAACAAAAACTACTCTACGAATTTTAACGAAACTTGACACAATTATCTTTCATACTCCTAGGCAGGTTATAGTATACTTTTCAGCAGAGTAGTGAAGGGGAATTTCGGGAAATTTTGGGAAAACGGGAGAAGTTACTCCATTTTTTAAGCTTCCGTCACGTGTGCAGCCTTAATGGTTAAAGTTACATAGAAATTACGTATGACGGAAATACTCTACATAAAATTGTCTAAAAAATATCCTTCAACAGCATATGTCTATCTTTTATGGTTGATTCACAACAACACGTGTAACTCCAGATAGCTTAGCATTTCGGAGCATTCTGATTATATTTGTTTTCTCTTACGTTTATAAAACTCTCAATCACCCTTATTTAAAAAGTTAACATTATTACCTATTCAATAAAGAATCATAGAAATCGGAATAGAAACACCAAAATTATACATGAAACATAATAGTTGCACGCGATCGAAACCAAATCCTTACTAGTTTACATATTACGTACTAGATGGCGCCAGTAGTTGCATCAATTAAAGCCTAAAAATTAGCTTAATTTCGGAGATATTGATCTGAACCGTTCATAAAAGCGCTTTCAAAATCACAAAGTTACACTATATTCAGACATGAGTGCTGTAAGTTGTAATAAAGGCGCTAATTTCATGACGCTTGAGCAGTGATTGAAGAAACCTCCGATATTTTTAAAACTACGCTACCCGTGCGAAGCGGGGCCGATCCACTAGTATACAAATATATATTTATATGTTTTACAGTTTGTCTTCAGGTGGAGTCCTTTATGTATTTATATTTATGTATATGTGTAGTATATAACTATATGTGTGGATTTTATATTATATTAATTTAGTAAAGGGTCACTTTCTAGTTCTATTATTTATACAAGTATGTTATAAGTTCTATTTGTTCTAAATATATCATTAATTATGAATATGTGTACGTCTTTTCCTTTATATTTTTATTTTGGTGCTGTCTGAAAATCAGTGTTGCTAGGTATTCATTTACTCACAACGATGATGCTGAGTCAGCTTCCGAATTCGTTGCTACTACGCAGGTTATACGGCTACTGTTTTCTTGTGAATTTTTTTGTATGATATTGTTTTATTATTATTATTTTTCTGTGTGTTTGTATAAATCTTTTCTGCTATGTGTCTTTTTCGTAAGTGTGTAGCAGCTAATAAATGTTTTTCTTCTTCTTCTTCAATTATCTCACAATTGCGATATTAATCATTTTTGTGGTATTTTTTGACCAATAAATTGTCTTGAGCATCGTCACCGTGGTTAGAAAACAAAGAGTGGTACAAATGACTCATTCTGTGGACTTTCATATTTATTTTCATTGTTGGAACTAGAAGTGGTTGGGGATAGCTTAACCCTAACCCATTTCTCCTTAATACTTAAGTAATTGGTTGGACCATGTGGCTAGAAAGAAACCCATCACCAATCTTCCTTATTCATTTTTCTACTGTCTTTTCTTTTTACTAACTCTCGACACTTTTTTAGGATGCATGTATTGTTGACTATTTATTTCATTAGAAATCAAATCTATACTAATATTATAAAGCTGAAGAGTTTGTTTGTTTGAACGCTAGGATCTCAGGAACTACCCAATAAAATTGAAAAAATATTTTTGTGTTGGATAGTCCATTTATTGAGGAAGGTTTTAGGCTATATATCATCACGCCGCTACCAACAGGAGCAAACTATCGGCGAATAATGTTGCAAAACGGGGATAATTGTTCATACTTTAAGGCTTCCGTTGTGTGCGCTGCGTAAACGGTTTAAGTTACCCAAAAAAATGTATTAAAGAATTGTTTCTCTTTAAATTATCTAACTTTTAAGATTCACTTACTATAACCATTTTTATGGTAAACAAATTTGGTCGAATTTAATGCATTATTGCCATAATGTTTTATCAACATAATATTAATCCTTATCCAAATAAATATGTTGTTGTTTAAGAGTATTTAACTGAGAACAAAATTGTCCTTGACATCACTTAATTCAAATAAACATCTTAGAAGATAATACAATTTTTAAATTACTCCGTAACAAAATTTACACGCGTGCATGAAGCGCAAGACAAGACGCTGGGCTGGCCGGCGAACGAGGTCACCTGCGCGAGAAGCTTATGTTTAAGCCTTATTCTATTAATATCATAAATGTGAAAGTTTAGATATTTGTATGTTTGTGTGTTTGTAGCTAAATAAAGACTAATTCATAGAACGTGTTTAAAATAAAAGTTGCAGGAAGCCAGATAATGATCCCAATTAACACAATAGGACACATATTATCGTGAGGAAACCCACATGGCTGAGTTGTACTTAGTCATGTGACAGTGTATTCGCACAAAACGGCGATAGGCCTGCCCCCTATCACGTGAGTACACTGTCTAAGCAAAACGTGGGTACCTTCTTACTTAAGTAATTGGTTGGACCATGTGGCTAGAAAGAAACCCATCACCAATCTTCCTTATTCATTTTTCTACTGTCTTTTCTTTTTACTAACTCTCGACACTTTTTTAGGATGCATGTATTGTTGACTATTTATTTCATTAGAAATCAAATCTATACTAATATTATAAAGCTGAAGAGTTTGTTTGTTTGAACGCTAGGATCTCAGGAACTACCCAATAAAATTGAAAAAATATTTTTGTGTTGGATAGTCCATTTATTGAGGAAGGTTTTAGGCTATATATCATCACGCCGCTACCAACAGGAGCAAACTATCGGCGAATAATGTTGCAAAACGGGGATAATTGTTCATACTTTAAGGCTTCCGTTGTGTGCGCTGCGTAAACGGTTTAAGTTACCCAAAAAAATGTATTAAAGAATTGTTTCTCTTTAAATTATCTAACTTTTAAGATTCACTTACTATAACCATTTTTATGGTAAACAAATTTGGTCGAATTTAATGCATTATTGCCATAATGTTTTATCAACATAATATTAATCCTTATCCAAATAAATATGTTGTTGATTAAGAGTATTTAACTGAGAACAAAATTGTCCTTGACATCACTTAATTCAAATAAACATCTTAGAAGATAATACAATTTTTAAATTACTCCGTAACAAAATTTACACGCGTGCATGAAGCGCAAGACAAGACGCTGGGCTGGCCGGCGAACGAGGTCACCTGCGCGAGAAGCTTATGTTTAAGCCTTATTCTATTAATATCATAAATGTGAAAGTTTAGATATTTGTATGTTTGTGTGTTTGTAGCTAAATAAAGACTAATTCATAGAACGTGTTTAAAATAAAAGTTGCAGGAAGCCAGATAATGATCCCAATTAACACAATAGGACACATATTATCGTGAGGAAACCCACATGGCTGAGTTGTACTTAGTCATGTGACAGTGTATTCGCACAAAACGGCGATAGGCCTGCCCCCTATCACGTGAGTACACTGTCTAAGCAAAACGTGGGTACCTTCTTTGGAAACTAGATGGCGCTTGCCATGTGAGTTCAGAAGTATTGGTACCTCTGCCAACCCCTTCGGGGATAAACGGCATGAACGTTTATGTTATGTTTATGACACTTATTATCCCAGAAAAATTAAGAGATCAATAAATTTTCTTAAACAATGGCCAAACTGACTAACTGATTAAGAATCAATGCTGAGCCGAAACTAATATACTTATAAACTTAAAATTTATAAAGTGAAAAAATTGTGAGGACACTTTGAAAAAGACCTTTTTCTCATCGCATGACTGAGACCCTCAACAGGTCAGTTAAATATTTCAGATTGACGACGTGAAAGTCTACATTTTTGACAGTACGAAGTCTGTGGGGTCAGCTAGTAAGTAATAAAGTAGAGAGGTCAACTCTGTACATGAAATATATTTTCTATCAGGGAGTGATGAGGGATAAATACTGATGCCGAAAATGCAATCAGTAAAATTTTTGTCTGTCTGTCTATCTGTCGGTTTGTATGCTCCTTATGGAAATAAAAATTACTCGACGGATTTTAACGAAACTTGGTACAATTATTCTTCATAGTCCTGGGCAGGTTATAGTATAGTTTTCGGCAAAGTAGTGAAGGGAATTTCGGGAAATTTTGGAAAAACGGAAGAAGGTACTCCATTTTTGGGCTTCTGTCGCGTGTGCAGCATTAATAGTTAAAGTTACTTAGAAATCAAGTATGACGGAAATGTTAAACATAAAATTGTCTTAGAAATATTCCGCAACAGCATATGTCTATATCTTATGGTTGACTCACAATAACACGTGTAACTCCTGATAGCTTAGCGGTTCGGAGCATTCTGCTTATATTTGTTTACTCTTACGTTTATAGTGCTCAAAAGTGCTTTATAGTGCTAGTGTTTAAAAAAGTTAACATTATTACCTTTTCAAGTAAAAAAGAATCATAGAAATCGGTATAGAAACACCAAAAATTATACATGAAAAATAATAGTCGCACGCGACCTAAACCAAATCTTTACTAATTTACATATTACATACTAGGTGGCGCCAGTAGCACGCAACCTACGGTGGCGTAGGTTTTTAAGATTGTTATAAATACTTTATAGCGTTTTACTCAACTTGAACTCTCCCGACTCAACTTGAAAATTTCAATATTTGTGGAGATACTGAACAGTTCATAAAAGCGCTTTCAAAATCACAAAGCGCTAAATTTAATTAATCTTGAGCAGTGATTGAAGAAACCACTGATATTTTTAAAACTACGCTACCCGTGCGAAGCTGGGCCGATCCTCTAGTTTTCATTAAAGGTAAAGGTAATGTATTGTGTAAAATGTAATGCAATCGATCATTTCACGTGCGCAAGAAAACTAGCAATTTCGAGCACAAAAATTGGCGGATCTGGGCGCGCAGGTCTTTACATGACTTTTTATAATTTTGACTTGAGGCGTGGATAACAAACCGCAATACATTAACTATATTAAAATTTTTAGGTGATTTTCGTGTGATGTGATTGGAGACCCATTACCAAAATCTTTTCTTTACAACCTTATCCCCACACAACTTCCAAAAGTGATTTACTTACTACCCCTTGAAGGGATTTATAGCCGTGAGTATATGTATGTGTATCTTAAAAAATGTAAAAAAGGACCTTAAGACTCGGGGTCAAGGACGAAGAAGAAGGCACCGCAGACATTATACTGGCTTCAGTCTACATGCCTGGGGACGCAGACGCAGACTGCCCTCCTACGGAAATGATAGACCTGGTAAAGTATGTAGACACACACAAATACGAAATAATAATAGGCGCAGACACCAACGCACATCACCCAATGTGGGGCTGCCCCGACTCAAACAAGAGAGGAGATGAATTATCACTCTACTTACTCACCACTAACCTGAACATACTCAATGTAGGCTCAGAACCGACTTGGGTAACATCCAGAGGACAAACCATAGTAGACGCCACTTTTGCCACTAACCAAGCTTTTTCAATGTCCACAGATTGGAGAGTTTGCACTGAAGTATTATCTTTATCTGATCACAGATGGATATGCTTTAACATCGACTACAACATCAAACCACCAGAGCCACGGCGCAATCCACGGCGTACCGACAAGACCACTTTCAGAAACCTCGTCGAATCCGAACTGACAAAACACGAACGAAAGGTAATGAAAGAAGATACCAACCAAATAGACAGTAACGTAAGTATTCTTACTAATTCCATAATAAATTCATATGAAACCAGTTGTCCCCTAACACAGGTACGCGTCGGCGAACCAAAGGACAAGTGGTGGAATAAGAAACTAGAAAAACAAAGACAAGAATTACGAAAACTATTCAATAGAGCCAAGCATATAAGATAACCGCAAGCATGGGACACCTTCAAAGCAGCGCGAGATCAGTACAAAAAAGACACCAGAGCATGCCAAAGGAAAGCATGGAAAGAATACACAGAAACAATCAAAAGAAACAACGAAGCCAACAGAGTTAGGAAAATACTGTCAACCGACGACAGGAAAATCCTGAGCACACTTAAGAAGCCTGATGGAACATACACAGGTACAGACCAAGAAACGTGTGCAGAACTCCTAAGATCACACTTCCCAGATTGTCACATCGAGAACGAAAGCGAAAACACATGGGAAATAAATCATACAAAACCCACACCAGAAGACTGGAAAACAGCCAACAAAATAGTCACTGAAGAACACATTCGTTGGGCCATAAACACCTTTGAACCTTTCAAATCCCCTGGTTTAGACGGTATAATCCCTGCCTTTCTACAATGGGCGGAGGCTAGCATAACACAATGGCTATTAGATATCTTTCAGGCATGCCTCGCGCATCGATACATTCCACCCTCTTGGAGGGAAGTGAAAGCCACCTTCATACCAAAACCAGGGAAGACAGACTACAAGCAAGCCAAGTCCTTCAGACCGATAAGCCTAACATCTTTCATACTCAAAACACTTGAGAGATTATGCGACAGATATATTAGAGATGGACCACTTAAAGCCAAGCCGCTACACAAAAGACAACATGCCTATACTGCAGGCAAATCTACAGAAACAGCTCTACATGAAGTGGTGTCAAAAATAGAAATAGCAATGAGTCAAAAGCTTATGACACTAGCTGTACTTATAGATATAGAGGGAGCATTCGACAAGACCACCTTTCAATGCATAAATACAGCACTTAAAAGATACAATATTGACCCTACCATGAGAAAATGGATCGGGAACATGCTGGGACAAAGAGCCGTACAAGTCGAATTAAACGAAGTAACCAGAGCCCGAGTAATGAGAGGATGCCCCCAAGGTGGTGTACTATCCCCACTCCTCTGGAACCTAGTGGTAGACGATCTCCTACGGCAACTTAACAACAAGGGATACTATGCCGTCGGCTATGCAGATGACATTGTAATTCTTATAGACGGGCAAAACGAAAACACGATATCAAGCCAAATGAATCACGCACTTAAAATAGTAGAAAAATGGTGTGAAGAACAACAGCTCAGCGTGAATCCAAACAAAACAGAAATGATACTCTTCACAAAAAAGACTAAAATAAACATTTCAGACCCACCAAAACTATTCAACACAACGCTAACTCTATCGAAGACGGTTAAATACCTAGGAGTCACACTAGACAGCAAATTGCTATGGAACAAACACTTAGAAAACACAATAAAGAAAGCCACAATAGCACTATGGCAATGTAAAAAGATACTAGGAAAGAATTGGGGTTTACACCCACCCACGTATCACACATGTAATAAGCTATACACAACAGTAATAAGACCAATTATATCATACGGTGCCCTGGTCTGGTGGCCAAGGACCGTGCTGAGCACATGCCAAAAAGACCTAGAGAAGGTACAAAGAATGGCATGCATAGCAATATCAGGAGCCATGAAAACAACACCAACAGCTGCTCTACAAGTAATGTTCAACCTGCCTCCCTTACATCTTTACATACAACAAGAAGCAGCAATGGCCACCATCAGATTAGATCGAAACAAAACATTAAGTAAAGACTCCAGAATAAAACATACAACAATCA
The DNA here is from genome assembly GCA_963576735.1 of Bedellia somnulentella. Lineage (NCBI taxonomy): Eukaryota > Metazoa > Arthropoda > Insecta > Lepidoptera > Bedelliidae > Bedellia > Bedellia somnulentella. The sequence goes on along the minus strand of OY755173.1, from coordinate 18,790,333 downwards.
TGGAAGAGGCAATGGAATATCAACCCCTTTTGGCAGGGCCATGCGACAGAATACAAAAGAGATACATCTTCAACAAACACTATCAAGTCAATCTTGAGGAAGAACCAAACGACCACCCCAACATAAAAGAGTTGAGAATATACACAGACGGATCGAAAACAAATGAGGGAACAGGGGCAGGAGCCTTCTCATACGACCTCAACATCAAGACATACTCAACGCTAGGAAAACACAATAGTGTCTATCAAGCTGAATGTATAGGTCTACTCCTAGCAACAACAGCCATAATAAATAGAAAAGTTGAAAATACAAACATCAGAATACTGTCAGACAGCAAAGCAGTGCTGTACGCTCTGAAAAACAACGAAACCAATAATGGAATCATACTACAATGTCACGAGTCACTTGAAAGTATATCCAAGAAAAACCACATTGCAATGGATAAAAGGACACAGTAATTCGCTTGGAAATGATGCGGCCGATGAACTGGCCCGCAGAGGATCCAGCAACACAATAGAAGGACCGGAACCTATCATACCAATCCCATACAACCAATACCGTACGTGGCTAAGGGAACGAACACAAGAACAACACAAGGTAATATGGCGCGCCCTGTCAGAATGCCGACAATCCAAAGAAGCAATGCCGAACCTGAATCCACAGCTCACTAGAAGACTCTTGAACCTAGACAGGAGAAAACTACGAATGGTTACAGGTATCATAACGGGACACTGCTCACTAAACAAACACTACTTTACACTAGGAATCACAGACAGCCCACTATGCAGAGCCTGCATGAAGACAGAAGAGACGGTAAATCATGTAATGTTCGAGTGTAACACCTTGAACGACCAACGCCACAACAACTTGGAAAACACAGGTAGTATGACAAATCACTTAAAACATATTACACAACTAGTTGACTTCTGGATGGAGCTCGGGTGGATAGAATGACGGCCGTGGCCCACGTGAAATGGCCCTGTAGTGACCAATTGCGGAAACCATTTGTGTGTTATGTAAAATAGTTGTAAATTCAAAAGTCTTTCCAGTTTCTCCTAGGCCGTCGCAGTGTTTATTATTGTATCGACCACGTATTTTTGTTCGGCTGATTGTAGTTTTCAAGTCCACGCACTACAACTGGAACTGGATATATGTATGTATTATGTCAAACTATGTCTCCCGCTAATAATGGATCCACCTTACGAACCCGTAGTCACAAACACTATCGTCAAAGGAAATGCAGCAAGTTTGGTGCTAAAGAGAATGTAGACTCTTAATTAGTCCAATTCAATTTCATCACGTATACTGCAAGATGTCTAATCAAAGCATCTTTTATAAAAATGCTCCAAGCAGGTGTACCTTCTTTATAATGAAATAAGTATATATAGCAGGTACACCTGTACCTTCTTTATAATGAAATAAGTTGTTATTAATCAAATTAATGGTGAAATATTTCGTAAGGATAAGTTCGTCGATCTGTACATAAGAAAAAAGCTTTTGTGACGCGTAATAATTTATCACACGTCCACAAAACACAAATTGCTATAATAAATAAATTGTTATAATAAATTATAACTGAGAATAATTGACGAGACAAACAATGGTTCACCACACAACCTTAGTATCCTCCAGACACCGTAGTCAGTACAAATCGGTTCGACAAAATGGTCCAATACTCCCCACGCTCTCACTGCACTTCACGCCCCTCAATGTTGCAAGCTTAAACATATATCGCCAAATTCTCGTAAATTATTTTATAAGGAAAGGAAAACAGTTAGCAACACCTTTTCTAAATTAACTACATTCATACATACTCACGGCTATATATCCTTAGAAAGGGTAGTCAGAGTTTTAAAATAAGAAATTCATCGGCCACTTTTGGAATTTGAAGGGGGAAAAGATTGAAAATAAGGTATAACCTTTTAGAATGTCTACCTAAACGCAATATAATGAAAGAAAATTGGAGAAAAAAATATTTTTGCTCTTGCAACACTGACATGGTGGCGAATAAAAATTCATAATTTAACCCTCTGCGACTGACGCGGTAGTCCAACAGACACCGCGAAATATAAAATTCCCTTTTTTATTAGCAATTTTAAACTTTGAGCGCCGCCGTTACGCGTACCTTACCGTAGCGGGTCCACGCGGGGTTCTGTGTGCGGCGGGCGGTCGCAGTGAGTGCGAGTGTGTGTTGCGGTAGGAAGTTGTCCACGAAACTACTACGTCAGCGTTCAGGTAAGTGTCTACTATACTACCACCTCAGCTAAATGGCAATATCTCCATAGTGTCTCCTAAACAACCACCTCAGCTAATAAGTTTAAATCTGAATAAATAATAATATAATATAATATTAAATGTATCTATAATTGTACTACAATTAGAATATTTTTACTTTTAGCCGATTTAAATCTTTTTGTTCATGAAAACCGCATGTTAGCCGATTTTCAAATTCTTTCCCTAATAGAATTATATACCTACTTACATATCAATACTGATCTTTTTTTAGATGGATGGCCCTGGTAATAACCACACACCAAGGGCTTCTGTTCGTAAGAGAACATCTACTGGAACTTTTATAAGTCACGAAGAGCGAGTATCGAGGTGGCTGGAAGAGGAAACTGAGGATGACTTCAGCGGTATTGATGACGAAGTCGAAGATCCAAGTTTGCTTGTTGAAGATAGCTTTGTATTGTATCAAAGTTGTAATGACAGTGATAGCAAAATGAGGAGAGGAACTTTTTTATTGCATATGGCCAGAGATTTTGTGCTGAATCATATGATAAAGCGAGTATACAATGAATGAGTTCTAGGCAAGGATACCCCCCTCCACCACCAGTTGTTCTGTCTGTTCCACCAAGTGGTAAAAAAATATATTCTATTTGTCCAACAAAAATAAAAAGGCAAACTCAAAACCGTTGATGTGATTGTCCGAAGCCAATTTGACTTCAGTGCTCCAAGCCGCCGTTGTGTGATAATTGTCAAACATAGCTGTGATTTTGAAAGTCTCTAGTTTTAAACTGAACCAACCAATGTATCTCATATTTTGTAGACTGATTAATGTAATTGTTAACTTTTGAAATGTTTAATGTTAATTTAAAAAAAACGTTGATTTTGTAATTTTTCTATGACATTATGTGTAAGAAGAAATTTATAGACTTATTTGTATTAAGTAAATAAACGCTTTTTAATTATGAAAGTACTTACTGTTTTTTTTATTTCAAGTAAGTTTTATATATGAAATAGGCTAAAAATCTAATAAATATCAAAAACTCAATTGCATACTTAATTTCAACGTGTATCTTTGTCGTTGAAATGGTGTCTCGTGGACTACCACATCAGTTGAATAGTAAAAGTTAAGCCACGTCAGCCGCAGAGGGTTAAACAAAACAAAATAGCTTTGAATCATCGAAAATAAGCGGAAATAAACAATAGTAACCGGTTAAACGTGATTCTTAGTCGACTGATTGCGTTGTGGTGCGTTGACTGACAGTGAAACCAATGTGATAGGATTATCGATATGGCCGTGAGCGGATTCTGGGTACCCTTTATTCTATGGGTTCACCAGTAATTTGAGGATTGGAAATTATTATATATTATCTTTGGAGCCACGTAACCTACAGAACTTGCTATGCCGTTAGCAGATAAGCAAACTGCCTGTGTAGTTCATTGAAAAAAAATAATTAAGAAAAATACATACATAAACTCAAGGCTAAAAATCCCTAAGGGGATAGTCAGAGCTTAAGAATAAGAATTCTTCAGCCCCACTTCTAGAATTTAGAACTTGGAAAATCAGTGGGGAAAAGACTATAAAATAAAAAGTTTATGGTGATGGGTCTCTAACCACATCGCCCAAAAATCACTTAAAAAGCCCCAATTTCTTAAACACCACTTACGAACACCTACGGGAAAAAATGGGGTAATGCTATTTTAAGCCGACACCACACAGCTAAGCCATCTCTGTATCTTTTTGAATTAGTTTTAAAAATAATCTTGTGATTTATTCATCAGTATTGTTTGTAGCCAAGAAATGCAATATTACCTAATTTTCAAGCGAATAGTAAAAGTTCCACTAATTATAGTGGAGAAAATACAGTTTTGCACGTCCGAATACGAATTTGTATCATTAATTAAAAAGTTAAAATACTTACTAACTTTTCGTCTGTAAATTATTCTATTTCCTGAAACGAAAGTAATATTTTTTCAACAAAACTTCCTAATTTATCACTTTTAACGCTCAACTCTCCGACTGGGCGTTTCAGCTGAAATCTGTTAATTAGTGAATCTGATAAAACGTCAAATTCTAAGACAAATATAAAAGTTTAAACGTGGCAAAGTTCTGTTATTGGCACAGAGACAGGGCTTAACTAACTTCAGCAAAATTCTATTAAAGCCTTAGAAATTCTATCATATTTTGTTTTATCTGCTAAGGAAGAGGATTTTGTGGGTAATTACTGTTTACTATTTTCCAATTACAATTAGTCGCTAATTCATTTTCAGTCTACATTCATACTCACAGCTGACACCAAAAGCTAATCAGACCTTTCAAATTCACAATTTATCTGCCGATTTCGGAGGTAAACAGATAAAAGTATTGTTGAATAAAAGATAGTATGTATGGGTGCATGAATTCCCAAAAAGGTACGCAGAGACTATGGATCGCCACGTTTTCCATCCCAAGATAACTTGTCCCTTCTTTCTTATCAATCTTCTTAAACATGCTTTTGCATTATTTTCGCTTCGGAATCCCCCCTTATTTTAAACTTTTTCCATCTGAACAAAAGTATTTTCTTATAAAACCTAATCTACCTATTAAATTACGGATAGACCTAAGCTGAAAACTATTAGGCTAATGTGTATTAAAAGTGTAACCTAATTTTGAGTATCACAGCTGTTTGTTTACCTTTTGTAAATCTATACTATAATAAGACTGTAACGAGGTCAAAACTGTACATTGAAGAAAAAAAAGTAAAAACCGGTGGAATATGTTTTATTTTCAATACTGAAGCCAAATTTGCTATTTTTGAAAAAAATGTCTGTCTGTCTGTCTGTCTGTATGTCCGTTCATCACGTTAATTCTATCGGACCGATCTTGATCAAATTTGGCATGAATGTAGGTTATACATCTGGCCAACATATAGGATATAATTTATCCCGGATTTCGCAAGGGTTCCGACAGGAGCATAAAAAACATCACTTTTATGTGGTTCCCCATATTTACACGGTTATTTTTTTCATCGACCGAATTCTACGGACTCTTCATTAATAGTATTTGTGGAAAAAATAAGGGTTTCATCCATTTTCAACAAAATAATTGTCAATTTAATTGTTTGTCAATAGTATGACTACTAGATATATAGGATATCACGAATTTGAGACTTACACATATGTCTGCGTGGCGTAGCGGTATACCGTTTGGTAAATACTGAGTACGAAAGACCCAGGTTCGAATCCCGGGTGGTCAAAGTCTTTTTGCGTTTTTTTTTGCTTTTGTGTTAGGTTAGAATGGTTAGAATAATAGGATGCACTAATCCTTCTTTTTCACATTCAACTATGCGAATATGTATGAATAAAAGATAATTGGAAGTATATTGTATGAATTTTGCGTATTCATTTGGTAGGTTTGAGAATATGTTTATAGCTTTTGTTTTTTTAACTATTTTATTTTATTTTGTTTGAAAGATTTACTTATTATGAGCTTTATATCCATTTAAAAAAAATATATAACACGAAGCCTTTTGAAAAATCTTCACATATACATATCTATATTATGAAAATAAAAAAGGTCCTAGACTCTACAAATAATAGTTACATAGGTGAATTATATTAATGTAAGTTAACATAAATATTGCTAATATGCCAAAAAAAAAACAAAACTAAGACTAAATTTAAAACTTACGCCATATACAGCCACATATAAAATAAAATAAAAAATTTGATAATATGAAGAAAAAAGACTAAAATATATATTTTGAATAAAAAACAATATATGAAAAAATTATATATATATATATATATTTTTAACTAATATTCTCATAGATATTGTTACGTACCGGGTTCTTAATTTGATAAATACCAGTCACACTTTCGTGCAATAAGGTGTAATTATATTTATTGACCAATAACGCACTTTACACAACACAACAAACACTATCGATAATTAACTATCGATACTCGCACTAATTAACAACACTAATTTACTCCGTTATAGTAACACTGTCCACACCGTTAAGCTTATTTCCGTAATCCGTATATCACTGCACTGTCGTATTTAATTTCTTCGCTCTAGTATTTCGCTTGTTCTCGCTTTAGTTCTTCGCACTCGAATAACTCCGTAGCACGCATCGCTCTTTATATATGCCAAATCTCAAATACGCGAATATTACAGAAAGTTCTAGTACCACATTCTCGAAAAGTCGATATTCGAGAAACATCTAGTAATTCCTTTTTTTACTTATTAAAATACTAGTAACGCCATCTAGTATAATCTAGTAGTGGCAAATCCTATCTCCTACTTGCGAACAGATGTCGTAACATTACCCCCTCCTTACATTAATACTCGTCCCGAGTATTATTGCTTCCATGGTACTTCGCAAGTCGATCGATGTGAACTATTTTCGAAGCCCCTCTAGGTTGGCGTTGAATTCTGCACGTTACATCGTTTATTCTAGTGACCACCTTGTACGGTCCTTCCCACCTACTTTGTAACTTAGGGGACTTCCCTTTCTGGCGAGTTGGATTGTGTAACCAGACGAGCATACCCTCTTCGAAACGCGGCGTGTTAGCTTTACGGTCATATCTGGTTTTCATCTTTTCACTAGCATGTAAACCATTTTCACGCACTAGGGAATGTACATCTTGCATTCTTTCCCTCAAATCGCTTACATATTCAGTTACACTCTGCGGCTCATCTGGTGACCCTCCTGTCAACAAATCTACAGGCAATCATAGCTCTCTTCCGAAATTGACGAAAGCAGGTGTTTCCTTCGTGCTTTCGTGAACAGCTGACCGGTAAGACAGTAAAAATAATGGAATGTGTTTGTCCCAGTCCTTCTGATGTTTTTCAACCATCTTCGCCAACTGTCTCTCCAGTGTTTGGTTGAACCTCTCCACCATTCCATCTGACTGAGGATGATATGGCGTCGTCCTGGTTTTATGCATTCCAAGTAGTTTGCACACCTCTTGAAATACTTGTGACTCAAAATTTCTTCCCTGGTCAGAGTGTATCTCCAGGGGCACGCCAAATCGACAGATCACTTCCTCAACCAGTTTTGTAGCCACAGTTATTGCTTCTTGATTGGGTATGGCAAACACTTCAGGCCACTTAGTGAAGTAATCCATCACCACCATGAAATATTTATTTCCTGACTCTGATTGTGGAAACGGTCCAGCCACATCAACGGCAATCCTCTCCCAGGGAGCTCCCACATTGTACAACCGTAATCCCCCTCTACTCCGGGTCTGCGGACCTTTCACCGCGGCACACGTTGTACATTTCCGGCACCAGTCCTGTACGTCGTCCCTACAATGAAGCCAGTAAAACTTCGCACGAACCTTCTGCAACGTACGATTTACCCCAAGATGCCCGCCCGAAACACCGTCATGTGTTTCCCGCAGTACATCTTTAACCTTGGCTCTGGGCACGACCAATTGTAGGTGCTCTTCCTTACCGTTGGGTTTCTCCCACCTCCGGTACAGTAGACCATTGACACAGCCCAATATCACCAAACTGTTCCCGTTACAGGCTTGTGAGATGGTCATTGTCGGGGCTTTCTCCTCTCTAGCCAGCACCTGCCCCCCGGTCCTGGCTAATGCTCGTTTCCCTGGACGTTTGCGGCAGGAGCCTCTGCCTGCCTCTTTTCTTCCTTCCTCAGCGGGCAACTTAATCTCAAATGGCCCCTTTTCCCGCAGCCATAACAAATCGGTCCAGTACTCCTTCCGACGGGTGCTTTAATGACCTTGACGTCCTCATTTGCTTCCGCAATCTCACGAAGTCGATGAGTTTGGCGCGTCTCTTGGCGGCAAGCTTCAACTTCTAGAGCGTTCGCCAAGGCATCCTTGAGAGACGTGTGGTGTTGAAGTCTCACCGCTGTTCTCACTTCGATATCTCTGATGCCGTCGACGAATGCTTGCACCAGGTTCATTTCCACCGTCTTCGGATCTACACTGGAATAGGCCTTGCGGACGAGCTTCTCGATTTCAAGGGCCCACTGCTGAAGTCCCTCTCCGGAACGCTGGACCCTATCACGCAGCTGAGCGCGGAACACGTGCTCCAGGTGTCGCTCTCCATAGCGAGACTCCAACGCATCCAGCAGGTCCTTGAAACCACCACTCGGAGTCGGCAGCGCCTCTATTACTGACAGTGCTTGACCTCGGAGCGCCACCGTCAGTGCAGTCAAACACTGTTCATCAGTCCAACCATTGGCAGCCGCAACAGTCTGGAACTGATGTCTATACGCCGACCAGGATGTTGTTCCGTCGTAGGGAGGAACCTTCACACGAGGACCATGGACAGTTACTACATTCTCACCGGAGACAACCTTGACCGGTCGTGATTCAAGCTGCAGAACCCTTTTCTCCATTCCGCGGAAGTCGGTCTTCATGTCATCGATATCTTTCTCAATAGTGGTTACCTGCTCCTTCATCTGCTCTACGTCTTTTTCCACAGTAACCACCCGACCACTGACTTCATTGACCGCAGTGAGAACTTGTGAGAACTTAGTTTGCTGTTCCTCGCGCAACTCACGAACTTCTTGTTTCACAACACCCTGTACCTCCGAATGTATTTTTTCACAACATCCTGTATGCTTTGTTGTGCTTCACGCATGCTTTGAAACATTTCAACTATCATCGCCAAGTCAGTATTAGTTGCGGCCGCCGGCGCCGTTGATGTAGACGGCGCGTTAGTCACCGCGGATTTCCGACAGCTGTTCACCCTCTGCGGCTTTCTGAGCGCGTGTCTTCACACCCTCTCTTCCGTCTTCCTTCGGCATAACTGGCATCTTCAAATCCACTTCTGTCACCAATTGTTACGTACCGGGTTCTTAATTTGATAAATACCAGTCACACTTTCGTGCAATAAGGTGTAATTATATTTATTGACCAATAACGCACTTTACACAACACAACAAACACTATCGATAATTAACTATCGATACTCGCACTAATTAACAACACTAATTTACTCCGTTATAGTAACACTGTCCACACCGTTAAGCTTATTTCCGTAATCCGTATATCACTGCACTGTCGTATTTAATTTCTTCGCTCTAGTATTTCGCTTGTTCTCGCTTTAGTTCTTCGCACTCGAATAACTCCGTAGCACGCGTCGCTCTTTATATATGCCAAATCTCAAATACGCGAATATTACAGAAAGTTCTAGTACCACATTCTCGAAAAGTCGATATTCGAGAAACATCTAGTAATTCCTTTTTTTACTTATTAAAATACTAGTAACGCCATCTAGTATAATCTAGTAGTGGCAAATCCTATCTCCTACTTGCGAACAGATGTCGTAACAATATATTATGTTTTACTTACGCATAAATTAATATTCTGTTTATGCCTCAGAATGCATAGTTTGTAAATAATAGTAAATACCTCAATGTTAATTCAGTAACGCAATCTGTTGACCGATAATTGCAATCTCTCACACATCACCAACAGTCAGTGTAAGGGGCAGCACCGGGTCGCCAAACTGCTATCCATACTTACTCAAGATATTTTCATTTTTGAACATAGAAACTTGGTTACAAAATGGTTTGTTTCATGTTTCTTATGAACAATTAAAAAGGTTTTTCGGAACTCATCCCCTAAGAGATTGAAATATATTATACATATTTTTGATCTATAAATACAATGTATCTAGAAATTTGAATCTTGATGCGATTGACTGATATAACAACTACAAAAAGGAATGTATGAAATTCATCCATCAGTCAATCATGAGAATATACTAACGGCTATAAATCCCAAAAAAGGGTAGGCACAGCTCCAGAGATAGTAATTCTTTATCCACTTTTGGAAGTTGAATGGGGTCCGTCCAACCGTCCAACTGCATCGCATAATAGTCACTTAAAAAGTCTCAATGTTCTTTATATCTATTACAACGCCCACGGGAATATAAATACAAAAAAACAGAAGTTAGTGTAGTTAGATAGTGTTTTGGTATTTTGGATGTAAACTGGAAGCAAAAAATGTAGTCCACGCGGACGTAGTCGCGGGCAAAAAGCTAGTAAATAAATAAGACAGTCTTGAGGTGTTAAAGCGTTGACTTTACCTTTTCTCATGACAAGGGTCGCGTGAAACTCCAACTATACAAGTGAATGGTTTGAATTTGACTTAAATTTCGGTTGGTATCAATAACTAATTGTTTCAACACAACGAGACTGTACTGTAGTGGTTTTTTAGGGTAAAGTGAGTTCGTTCGTCGTTCAGGATATATGCACGTATTTATTTATTATCTATCATTTGATTTCGAAAATTTTGTGGCTCTTTTAGTAAATGTTGGTCCATGTGGCTGAAGACCCATCTCTAAGTATCCTTAATTTTTCAATTTCAACTCAACTGTTCACGCCGAATATCCCAGAAGGGATTGGCAGAGGTACTAGTACTTCTGAACATTATGAGTCATTGTCACTCGATGTTCAGAGTACCTAATTTTTGGTTGGACATTGTACTCACGTGATAGGGGGCAGACCAGAAAGTATGATGAATAAAGGACATGCATGAAAAGACTAATTAATTTTTAAGATCGAAGGGATTGCCAAGATTAGACGAAGTAGCGATTAAATGTATCTGCATACCCCACAAAGAACTATTGACGTGAGTATGTGAATATGTATGTATTTTAAGATATATAACTAGTAACCTGCAAGCAGTTCATCACCAAAGATTATCAATAATTATTTATTATTTATTTAAACACTTAATTGCATACAAATACACAACACCCAAACAGTATTTAAAAATTACAAAACAGTCAACGTACACAAAGGCGGACTTATCGCCTTAACGCAATTTCTTCCAGTCTACCTTTATGGTGAGGAACAAATGAATAACTCTTTAATTTAAATTACGGTCAAATATAAATGCAATTTAAACGAAACTTTATTAAACACAACTTATTTACAACCTATATATTAATTTTTATTCCATAAATATACCATAAATATCTTAATACATACTTATATAATAAAATAAATACAAATAATATTTAGATTAATCGTTTATCTTACTATCTTTTTCCTACTTGAACAACGAAAATGACATGTTATAATTAAGGGATCGTAAATTCCGAAGCACTTATTTCCCTTTTGGGACCAAAGTCGCAATTGTTGGTACGTAGTTAGGTAAAAGTAAGTAAGTTTCGTTTTATTTTAATAGCGTTCTAAAATTTCAAAACCTTTTTGATATCCAACAAAACACAGTAGACTTTTAAATAAGAACATTGACCCTTGTAAGAGTTATATAGGGTGCTCCAAAACAGGCCGACGCTTGTCATTAATTTTACTGTATCACAACACCGAAGTTTTATTCCATTTTTACCCATATTTAATGCTGCCAAAGGTTATAGAGCAAATTGAAAACAAGGTAAATTCTTTTCAAAATGGTTGTTTTTCGTGGAATCATTAAATGACCGAATACAAACATGTTTCCGTTTTAATTATAATTGCAATTATAAAATCAAAGGATACAAAATAGAGCTTGTTTTTCTCGTAATATTAATTAAAATTGTTTCAATTCATTATGTTCTTTTTTATGTAGTATATTAATAATTCCTTTTATGTCATCGTCTAAAAAGTTTATTAGCGCTGAAAAAGTCGATTTTTATGGTTCTTTTACGCCTGCTGGTACAGTATGTAATGGATGGATGTGCACAGTGATGGATGAAAAGTGCACAGAATCAAAATCCGCCCAGTCACTCCTGATAGAGCAACCAACATTCAAATATATACGATCATCTGAAATTAGTAATTAGTTATTAGTCCGATAGTATAGAGGACACAAAACTACCTTATTAGTCTAACTACTCAGATTAGAAAGGCTTATACCAGTAAATTAATAATTAATTTAAAACTCAATCTTTGTTGAGTACTTACTTGCTTACTTATACTCACGCCCATTATTCCCATTGGGGTAGGCAGAGACTATCGATCGCCACATAGTACGATCTTGACAAACCTCTCTAGCTTCCCTTACATTCATTGTTCTTCTTATACATGTTCTTTTATTTTTCTCACTTCGGACCCCCCCCGCCTCTATAAAATTTTCAATCTGGTCAAGAAACGTTTTACGAGGCCGTCCTCTACTAACAATCCCATCTACATTGGCTCTATATATCTCTTTCGCTACTTTATTTTCATACATCCTCTCTATGTGCCCAAACCACCTCAACATTCCTTTTTCTATCTATTCTAGTTCACGGATCACACTATTTCTCACTCTATCACACAACCTTACACTACATATACTTCTGAGGGATCTCATTCCCACTGCATTTACTCTACTTTCATGCTTCTTCTGCCATGCCCAACATTCACTACCATACATCAGCGTGGGAACCAGAACAGCATTATGCACAGCCATTCGAGCCTTTTCTGACAACGACTGACTCAACACCAGACCGTTCATGGCTCCATTCACCGCATTTCCATTTTTAACTCTCCTTTCAATATCTTCCTCACATTTTCCATCCCTAGTAAACAAACTCCCCAGAAATACAAATTCTTTCACTTGTTCCACTTTGTGGAGTAGTCGTATTTTTTTGTTAAAGGTCGGTTTAAAATCATCATTTCCACAAATATTTGTTTTTTTACTCACCATTGGATGTGGCAGATAATAACTTACAATTCCAAATCCCCTCGTATCTCCTGACCCGTAAATATAAATTAAGCGTAAACTTAGAGCCACCAAAAAAAAATATTCGTGATTTCATACTTAATACTCGCAAAAGAGAAACCTTTTTAACTGGTAAATACCTAACAACTGAATAATATACAGAATTAAATGATGCTCGGCTGTTAATAAAGCAATCCTTTGTTGAAAAAGGTTGTGGATGACAATAATAAATCCGGCCTTATTTAAAACGGTTTTTAACGTCTGTTTATGGTAACGCTTGTGCTAACAAAAGACTTTATGTTCATCTATATTAAATTAATATTTATTAGCCAAACTGTGTGAAAAAAAATAAGATAATATAATTATCGTTTTTTCTGTGCTGTGTAGTGTCGTCTAAGAATAGCACTACCCCATTTTTTCGCGTGGGTGTTCGTAAGAGGTGGCTTAGGGTATTGGGGCTTTTAAAGTTATTTTTGGGCGATGCGGTTGGAGATGCATCCCTAAAACATCAACTTTACAATCTTTTCCCCACTTAACTTCCTAAAGTGGCTGAGGAAATTCTTATTCCCAAGCTCTGGCTACTCCTATGTATGTATGATCGTTTTAATTTTGTGAAAATGATACTGTAAACATGTTGATGTTTCGTGATGTCCCCTACGAGGAACCACAAGGAAATAGAGAGCACATTAATGTCATGTCTTTTGATACGTACTCCAAATAATTTATTTTTTCTATTGAGATATTTAACTTGAGCACACTGTCCAAGCAAAACTAAAGTATAAATAGTTATAGAAAAATGACCGTTTATGTACTAAATAAAACAAACATAACTCACATAATTTATTTTATTCCAGAACTCAGCAAAACTGAACGCAAACTACATCCATCGAAAAGATCCCCTTTATCACCCCATCATTCTTCACCGTCACGCGCAGTCGGTCGATGGCTGGCCGGGTTATCGGGATGGGCTTTCTGCGGGCATTTTTCACATATTTTCTCTCTTCGGTTGATGAAGATAAATTGTTAAAAGTTACGATAAGATGCCATTGAGTTTTTGGGTTTGAATGTTAGGTTTTAGGAGTTAACTTTACATTAACTTATTTTATACAAGAACACGGTAAAACTTCAATAATTGGATAAATTATACTTGAAAATTGGATGTAGTTAGGCAGAAAGGGCTCAACCCACACTTTCACCGAAATTGAGTTATGTATTATTGTACTTGATTTTATTTGTTCGGAATACTTACAGCAAACCATACAATTAGTGTTTATAAATTCAGTTATCAACTTGGCCAATAAGAAGTATTTGCAATTAGAATGTATACATGTTTTGCTGAGGGTTGAACCTAAAAGTAGTACAAAATATAATTAAAAAAAGTTCACGAAAACTGTTTATTATAAACACCAAACCTCTCCTGCAGTATGGAAATGGCACTAGACTTCATATTTCAAACGCTCATATGCCGAAATCGACTTCTTGTGGGTTTAGTCCTTTCTACTAGACTACGTCCAATTTATCTAAACAAATAACTAGACAAGCATGCAGTAAAGTAAAGCAATAATACATAGAGCTTATTATAATTGGCGGGAAATATCATTGGGGAAAACTTTAAAGGCGATCATTAATAAAAATATACAAAAAAACCTGCTGTGTAGTGTCGGCTTAGAATAGCACTACCCCATTTCTTCCGGTGAGTATGTGTATGTACAAAAAACGGGCTTTCTAAATACTACAGTTAAAATCTAATGAGGAATAATCCAAGGCAAAGCGAATTATCGCACTTGAACACGTTTTGGGATGGCCCTTAAATCAAGTATCTTTTCATTTGGCACCAGCATGATTAATACGAAATTTCATTCTAATTCTGCTGTGTAGTGTCGGCTTAGAATAGCACTACCCCATTTCTTCCGGTGGGTGTACGTAAAAGGCGACTAACGGTATTGGGGCTTTTAAGGGATTTTTGGGCGATGCGGTTGGAAACCCATCACCAACAACCTTTACCTTACCACCTTTTCCCCAATCAAATTTCCAAAAGTGGCTGAGGCATTTCTAATTCCTTAGCTCTGGCTACCCCTTCTCGGGATTTATAGCCGTGAGTATATGTATGTATGGATGTATGTTTATTCTAATGTTTAATGCCTTCGGGGTATAGTTAGAAACTTACAGGGCCAGATTTGACACGCACCTCTGGTCTCCGCAACAGACGTTACCTCATGGTCCCACAATCGCGGGCTTACCAGCACACTGTTTCTATTATATCCTAAATCAAGCAATCAAATAATAACTCATTCTTAGAATTTTAATAATTCTTAGTTAGCTGTGTAGTGTCGGCTTAAAAGAGAACTACCCCATTTCTTATCTTGGGTGTTTGTAAGAGGCGACTAAAGGTATTGGGGCTTTCTAAGGCATTTTTACGCGAAGGGATGGTTGGAGACCCATCACCAAACACCTTTATTTTATCATCTTTTCCTAACTCAATTTCCAAAAGTGGCTGAGGAATTTCCAATTACTTGGCTCTGTTTTCAATTCCCAATTTAATTCAATTTCCCTTTTAGGGATTTATAGCCGTACGTGAGTATATGTATGTATGTATAAATATACACATGACAATATACGAAAAAACACAGTATTTTATATCAATAATTAAATTATAAGCAGTTAAGGTTTGTATGTAATGAATAGGCTCCATAACCGGTTACCAATTATTTCTTTTCCTTTAAATAACCTTTCTAAATAACAATATAGGCTATATAACATCACGCTTTATATCAAAGAGGCTAATTACAAACAAACCAAAAATGTTCGTTGGTTAATCCCGATTCTTATTTTATATATATATAATGTCTACAAACCGCGAGAGTTTAAAAAGTGTGAAACCAGCTATGTACTAAATTTGCGAATCCAAGGCAGTCCTCGAGTATTCTGTAGCGCATCAGGGATGTTCGCAGACGCGCACGTAGACAGTTTTTACGCGACAATGCGTAAGCGGTGCGCCTCCTTGGTGCGCCGGGTGCGGGACAGCCCCAACACAATACTAGGTATGATCGGGGCGAGGTTAGATTGTCCCTATATGCGACATTGTTGTGCCCTCCATGCTCCCTGTGTAAAAAAGGATAGGGCTTTGTAAATATATTATGTGTATATTAAGTTATGTCTTTCCTAACATAGTATGTAAGCCTTTACTAACACTAATGTGAGTCTTTGTTACTTGAATATATATTTTTATTATTATTATTTATTATTATTATATTGCATACAGTCACATACATAACATTGATAAAACATAAAAAGTAGTTCATTTAAATTAAATCCCATTTACACTGAGTGTAATGTCACAACCAGCTTCGGAACTTTACAACACTGGCGTGTGTTCGTTGCGGCAAATCTCCGGAAATAACTGGACCCACTTTCAGTTATAAAGTTTAAATTGGGTCTTACACTGCGAGATTGCAAATTATTTTATGAGCAGACGCTGAAATACGGTTCTTTAGGAACCAAGTACTTACTTACGAGTACTTGGTTCTCATTTAGACAAGTTGAAACTTATTGATCGTTTAATACCATTGTGACAAAACTTTTGCTTTAATCATAAACCATATCAGTCAAAAAAATGATGTAAATGAGTTTTTTAAATTTTAGTACACAATATTCCTCAGCCTTTTGCGAAGCGGATTAGGAAGAAGATATCAAAATTAAAGTATGGTTAATCAGAGGTAGCTAGTCTTATTGCCCAACTAGCACTTAAAAGCGAATAAGGAATGGGGTAGTTTAATTATTTAAAAAGTTATTTATTTATTTAAAGTGATTTATTCCAAAAAACATAATCATTACAAGCAGGCAAAGCAGTGCCTTACTTCTAGGCTACGGTAGATATATAAAACATAGAAATGAAATATAAATATCCCAGACAAGATAATAGATGCAAACTACACAGTTTGTTGGTTTCAGTCTTACAGTATATTCTTTTGTAAGACCGAGTCGTAAAACTTTTATGAGTAATTGATGAATTTATTAATAATTCATTTAGTTTAGTTTACTACGAGTACCCATTCCTAGTCGGATACTCAATGGTTTCTTTTAGCAAATACTGCATTTCTGTGAAAATGCTTATTGCAAATATAACTCACAACGTATTCTGATTTATTTGCGAGGTTTTGTTTAGTATTTTATTTTTAAACTATAGTTATAAACTAAACTAAATTTAACAAATGTATTTGTATACTTGTTAAAATAAAGATACTATATAGTGGAAGTTTCGTTAAAAGAACTGTAATGATAACATAACATAACATAAACATAAAATAAACGTTCACGCCGAATATCCCCGAAGGGGTTGGCAGAGGTACTAATAGGTACTTCTGAACATCACGTGACTTTGTCACCTGGTGTTCAGAGTACCCACGTTTTGCATGGACAGTGTACTCACGTGATAGGGGGCAGGCCTATCGCTGTTTTGTACGAATACACTGTCACATGACTAAGTACAACTCAGCCATGTGGGTTTCCTCACGATGTTTTCCCTCACCGTTAACAACCATGATAAATTAACCACACATATGTCTTTAGAAAAGACAAATTGGTGTAGGCCCGTCCCAGGATTTGAACACTAGTCGTTTGCACGATAACCGAGTGTTCTACCCACTGGGCTATCACGGTTGCTTATACAGTATTTAACTCGTTAAAACATTTGTAAATAGCTTTTCAACTCCTAATAATTTAATTTAATTACGACTTTTTTAAGTTGTAAGGAAACAGAATTTTAAAATAATGTCAATGTCAATTTCATTAACTTAAAGTGTTAATAAATTTGTGAAATTTTAGGCCTCTGTCCGAATTTTCCATTAAAAGTCCTTGTTCTGTAAAAGTTGGCGCATAATTTCATTAGCGTTGTTTCTTATTTATTTGATCTTAAGAGATGACATCAAGATATTATCTTGGCATCGCGTTTTCATGCCACAGTTTTTTTTTCATTGAAACATTGAAGAAATATATATTCTCACGACTATTAATACAAAAAAAGGGAAATGATTGTGTAGTGAATATTGAGATATTTACTACCCCAAAATGCAGCCTGAATAATACTGTGCTGAATGTTAATGGTTTAAATATTATTTTACACAGTTTATGTTATTTCGTTATTTTAGAATTGTTTACGGAATTGTATTGGCAGCTATTCGTAATTGCTTAGCTGTGATAAAATTTATTTAAAAACTTAGATACTAACATTTTCTTGTTTTTATTTCTTTTTACTGGTTATTTTTTATTAAATATATCTATTTTATATTTCTTGTGCTGATAATTCACGAATTTATTTATGATTTTGCAAAGTAACTGCCTTACTGTAGGTATTAACTGATTAGATAATCCTTGGTTTTTTTGTTAAAACCTCAGAAGGATGTTATATTTTAAATATTGTAGGATTAACTTCGCAATGTTCCCTTTCTAATGAAAACGAATTTATGTTTTTAACATTCAGTAAGTGAAAACTGAACTATCCCCTGTATTTTGAATCTTAGCGTAAGCTTATTTTATACGGATCAAAATCGAATGATAACCCATTAAAAAAAACAAACATCTGTACTTTATTGAAACTGTTGATTACAAATTTTAAACACAATAGAACATATTTTAGCCTGGATACATACTAGAAAAGGTACATAAGTGCTATTTTCTACCGACACCAACCGTTTCATTAAATATTTAAATCGCAATACAACTTTCAAAAGTTCTGCCATTATTTTCCAAAAAAGTTCTGGCATTTTCCTTACGTAATCGTGTCGTGGTAAAATGGCAGACAGATTTGCATTTTAAAATTTAGGATTTTTTCTGGCTCGGCACATCTGCTTTCCATGCGGTAATATTAGTGTAGACCAGGAATTATTTCACTTTGCTTTGCATATAAAACGGGACTAGTAAATATTTCTCACAGTAAGTGAAGCTAGCAAAATAATATAAAAATATTAAAAGCAATATTATTTGGTTAAGATAAGGATAATGGAATATTTTGATTACTACATTATTGACATTTACTTCTCAACTTTTAATAGCAAATAGCTTTCGCATTATGGGTGCCACAGGGTGTGGTGCTTGGTTTTTGGTTGTAGGCTTATAGATAGCTTGGTTAAGAATAGCACTAACCCCTTCCTTCCCGCGAGATCACTTGCCTATATTGATCTCTTTCCATTTTCGTCGTGAAATGACAAAACAAACCAGCAATTATTTCACTTTGCTTTGCATATAAAACGGGACAAGTAAAAATTTCTGAAAGTAAGTGAATCTAACGAAATATCTTTATTTCAAGAATTAAAATAAGAATTTGCTGTGTAGTGTCGGCTTAGAATAACACTACCCCATTTCTTCCAGTTGGTGTACGTAAGAGGCGACTAATGGTGTTGGGGCTTTTAAGGGATTTTTGGGCGATGCGGTTGGAGACCCATCACCAACAACCTTTATTTTGCCATCTTTTCCCCACTCAACTTTCCAAAAGTGGCTGAGGAACTTCTAGTTCCTTAGCTCTGGCTACCCCTTCTTGGGATTTATAGCCGTGAGTATATGTATGTATGTATATATGTATGTAAAATAAGAATTGCAATATAATGATATAGACAAGAATAGAGGCATATTTTTAATACCGACTACATTATTGTCATTTTACATTTTAACGTTGAATTTGCGGCCTAGTGTGCAAATAGCAAAATAACTCTCGCCTTATGTATCCCACAGGATGTGGTGCTTGGTTGTTGCTTGTGGACTTATAGAAAGCTGAATATTGTTGGCTTAGAATAGCACTAATTCATTCCTTCCTGGGAGATCTCTTTTTTATCGATTGCCCATATTAATCTCTTTCCGTTTTGCATATAAACCGGGTCTTGTAAATATTTTCTAAAAGTAATTGAATTAAGCAAAATAACTTTTATTTCTAAAATTTTAATAGGAAAAGCAATATCTATAATATTAGTTTTAATCAGGTTACATTTTGTTGCCGGAAGTATATACATGGAAGCAACTGCAATATCACCATTGTCTTAGCTTGCAAGCGACGTCGCGTTTTTATATCACGCTCCAAGTTATTTCTTTGTAAAGTTGGCGTTGATTAAATTTTAGCTGCGCTCATAGGATTTATACTTGTTGTTGGAAAGTTTACGATCTGAATACTCTTTGCGATGCGATGAACGACAAAAGATTACTTTTTCTTTAGAATAATAACTTAACTCAAACGTTCTCGCCGTTTACTAGCCGGTTAGCAGAGGAACTGACACATCTGAACATCTCCTGAAATTGTTACCTAGTGTTTAGAGTACCCACGTTTTGAAGGTGTACTCACGTGATAAGGGGCAAGCCTATCGCTGTACTGTACTAATACACTATCACATGTTAAAGTAGAACTTGGCCATATGGGTTTCCTCACAAAGTTTTCCCTCAACACCCATGATAAATTAAGCTTGTTTTAAAGTAAGCTTGTTTTATGCATCTACCCAGATAACTAGTTTACCGATCTCACCTTCCAAAGGTTGTCTAGAAGAGATCGCTTTTAGCGATAAGACCGTCGCTGTAAATTTGTGTTTGATGTACAATAAAGAGTTATTCTATTCTATTCTATTCTATAAATTAATAAAACTCATAAAGAATATAAATAATAACTGACGCTTTCCATTTCCTTTATGTGCGATTCTGAGAAACTTTTAACAATATCCTTACATATATCAATGATATGATAATTCTTTTATTATTTTGCTGTGTAGTGTCGGCTTAGAATAACACTACCCCATATCTTCCGGTGGGTGTACATAAGAGGCGACTAACGGTATTGGGGCTTTTAAGGGATTTTTGGGCGATGTGGTTGGAGACCCGTCAGCAACAACCTTTATTTTACCATATTTTCCCCACTCAATTTTCCAAAAGTGGCTGAGGAGTTTCTAGGAATTTATAGCCGTGAGTATATGTATGTATGTATGTAATTAAAAACCGGTGCCGTCCTGTTAGGGCACGGCAAGCATAGTTTTCTAGATAGATGTAGGGCAAGCGAAGCATTTATTTTGCACGACGCATTTTAAATTTTGCAGTATTGGTTTTTTCTTACAACATTTTCCTTGTACACGACTGATAAAGAAAGTGTTTTAAATAACTATAATGTATTTTCTGGCACTAAAACATACTCACCGCCACCATTACTCTTCATGACTCTCCTTTACAGCAGGTGACAACATTTAAATACCTTGGTTACGTTGGTGGGTTACGAATGATTTTAAAGATGATAAGGACATGGAACGGGAGCGTAGGGCATTGGCAGTCAGGGGCAATATGCTCGCTCGCAGGTTCATCACTCTTTTCAAAACATATTGCCAAACTCTTTACGCATGTAGCCTGTGGACCAATCTCACCAAGAAGGCTGCCAGTGCACTATGAGTCCAATATAACAAGGCCTTCAAGGGCCCGCTGGATCTGCCCTGGCGCTGCAGCGCATCGAGAATGTTTGCTACGTTGAATACCGATGGCTTTCATGCGGTGTTGAGGAAGAGGTCTAAAATAAACTTTTTCATTCATTCATTCATTATTTTTATCCAGTTGAATAAAATTTAAAATAATATGCATCAACGTGAACCTGACTATTATTATTATTGTTTAACACTAACTTAACTCATAATTTGTCGGGCAACGTTTTAAGAGACCCATTACTAACAACTTTATTTTAGTATCTTTTTTCTGCTAAACTTCCAAAAGTAACTAACCAATTTTATTAAGGTTTTCGATTTTGTATATCCGTTAGTATGTATGTAAATATTGAAGTACGAATTCTCAATTGCTGTGTAGTGTCGGCTTAGAATAGCACTACCCTAATTCTTCCGGTGGGTGTACGTAAGAGGCGACTAACGGTACTAGGGCTTTTAAGGGATTTTTGGGCGATGCGGTTGGAGACCCATCACCAACAACCTTTATTTTACCATCTTTTCCCCACTTAACTTTCCAAAAGTGGCTGAGGAATTTCTAATTCCTTAGCTCTGGCTACCCCTTCTAGGGATTTGCAGCCGTGAGTATATGTATGTATGTATGTATGAATTCTCAATCCGCTTATCGCATCGCACAAAGTCTATTCAGAATTTTATAAAATTGCCTTATTGCGTTTACTTGACAATACACGACTCATGGTATCTTTGTTGCAACTATTTTGCTGCTAAGATTAACAGGAATTTCTTGAAAGCAGCTCGCTTTGAGTTAAATTATAAGAAAATACTGGAAGCACAATGTAAACGGTGAAGCAAACTGAAAAATATCTTCAAAGTTATCTTACGCTGTAAGGTTAAGAATTTATGGTTTATATACCGACTTAAATATAGGTAAATATTATAGTAAGTTATCTGATTCGATCTTACACATAAAATATTAACGTATTTTGATAAAACCAAGTTGAAACAGAATTTCCTACATATTCTCACGCCGTTAGTTCCCATTGAAGTAGGCAGAGACTATCGATCGCCTCTTTGTACGATCCTGGCAAACCTCTCTAGCTTCATTCACATCCATCAATCTTTTCATACATGCTCTTTTATTCTTCGTACTTCGGACACCTGACTGAGCACATTTTCTATTTGATCCAAATGTGTCCTCCGAGGTCGTCCTCTACTGACATTACCTTCAACATTGGCTCTATAGATCTCTTTCACCAATTTACTGTCATCCATCCTCTCTATATGCCCAAACCATCTCAACATTCCTTTTTCATCTTCAAAATAATTATCTGAAACGCGGGTAGGCCTCTTCTTTGTGATCGAACTCCTCTGGACCGATTTTAACCAAATTTGGCAAAGTGATCAAGTGAACATTGCTGAGTGTCGTGAGGGATCGCATGTCGTGATCAAACCTATCATTGAGAAAAAAAAGTTAACTTATTTAGAGCGCAGCTTAAAACTTACGACTGCACAGATAGTAAGAAAACTAAATTTCTTCTCACGTTATGTGAATGGTTTTTTGTGATGGACAATTTATTTTAAATATGTCAAAGTAGCGTTTGGTTTTGTCGCATAGAAAATCTTTTATAAAGTAAAAACATGTATATAAACTGAAATTGTACAAACCATATTTTGAAAAAATGAAAAAATGTGAATGTAAAGAGTTTCTTTGTTGCTTCTTCTCTTTATGAACACCTTCCGAAGCAAAACTTTTAAAACTTTGACGTTCGAAAAATGTTAGTATTTAACTTTATTTTGAAAAATAAACTTTTTGACTTTTTTTTTTAAGTTTTCCTAAATCGTTCAGCTCAACTCGTTTTAATCGCAATTTGCATTGAAGTCCTAGTTTAATATTTCAAATTTAGTTAAATCGAGTAGGCTGATATTAAACATTTAAAACAATTTCTGAAGAATTGCCTAACTACATACTTGTACTGTAATAATTATGTAATCATCATCAAATATGGAATCAGTCCCGTAGCTCCTGAAGTAAAGTTGTTCTATAAATTCTCAGCTAGATCACCTATAAACGATTAGGTAGATATTCTTTACAAAACGCAGATTTTAATATAGTAACGCTATTAGTTCTCATTTAGTTAGACAAAGAGAATTTTAATAAAATATCACTATTTAACTCGGAAGCCTTTAGAGCTTTAAGGTATAAGAATTATACAATAAAAGGTACATACATACATACATACATATACTCACGGGCGTTAATCCCAAAAAGGGGTAGCCAGAGCTTCAGAGCTAGAAACTCCTCAGCCACATTTGGAAGTTTATAGGGGAGAAGATGGAAAAAATAAAGTATCGTTGGTAATGGGTCTCCAACCGCATTACCCAAAAACCACTTAAAAAGCCCCACACCCTTAGTCGCCTCATACGACACTCTCGGGTAGAAAGGGGTAGTGATATTCTAAGCCGGCACTACACGGCAATAAAAGGTAATATATATAATAATCTTCAGTCTGATAAACAAATATTTATTATAATTTTACCGTGACGCATTTGTGGCATTACAACTTTGCCTACTATTACACAACTAACAATAAATAAATAAGCATAAGTTAAAAACAACAATAAAAGTAGTTACAAGAACTTTGTTCAGGGAACTGCCATATCTTGTATATATTTTTTTGTTCTATTTGAAGATTTATTATTCAAGTCCACAATTTTTGTAATGTAAAAAGGTATTCTAAAATTTTCACTATTTTTCACTCTCCGGGAGGCGACCGACGCGCGAGAAGGAACTAAGGGACAGTTAAAATCTTCCGTGTAGGCCCGCTTTAGGATGTCACTACTCCTTTCTAACCACGACGGGTGCCGTAAGAAGCGACTTAGGGTATGGGACTTTTTTAAGAGGTTTTTGTTCGATGCGGTTGGAGACTCACCCACCAACGGTACTTTATTTCAACCATCTTGTCCCCTATTAACTTCCAAATGTGGCTAAGGCGTTTCTAGCTCTAAAGTTTCTGGCTTCCCATTTTGTAATTTATGGTCGTGAATATATATGTATGTATGTAAGTATTTCTAGTGATCAGTTTGTTTAATGTAATCTCTAAAAACTTCCAAATAAGCTAAACTTTAATTAATTCTGACGCTCTCAATAACCCCTGTAAATCACAAAACCACCACAAAACCGAGTATAGAATATATACTGTTTATTTGATATCAAAGAGCTCTAATAAAATTGTTTTATTGAAGTGGGATATTGGAAATCGCATCAATTTACTTGCATCGGATATTGATCACATTACAATATGCACTCGATACGTAACAGGCGATGATTGACGCTAACGTCAAAGTGATTGATGGACATGCTTGATGAATGATTGGAGTGGAATAATGTAGTAAGTAAAGTAATAATAATTTACATTATTGAAGTTAGAGTTTTTATAGATCTTTTATATTTTAAGCTGTGTACCAGCTTAAAATAACACAAACTCATTTCTATCATTACTATCGATAGGGTAGGCCATCAATAGTCTTTGCCTATCCCAATGGGAAATAATGGCGTGAGTCATTGTATGTGTTTATGTATGCAATTTAATTCTTTCCGCAACCAACGGTACTAAATAGCCTCCTTCGCAACTCAACTTGAAAATAGCTGAGATATTTTTACTGTGAAACCTGGCTACTCTTTCTATCTTATATCCTTTCAAAAGAATTACATGTCATTGACTTTTAAACTGGAATTATAATATAACATCACAATATAGTGCTATTTGTTGTATTGACTGCGTTCTCAACACCGGGTGAAGATATGTAACGAAACGTAATGTAAGCTGTGATGTGTCGGCTTAGAATAGCATTTACCTATTTCTTTCCGTAAGTGATCGTAAGACGCAACTAAGGGTATTGGGGGTTTTTAACAGATTTTGGGCGATGCGGTTGGAGAACCATCACCAATAACCATAATTGTACAATATTTTTTTCCCATTCAACTTCCAAAAGTGGCTCAGCAATTTCTAAAACTGATGCTCTGACTATCCCTTTTAGGGATATATAGCCGTAATATGTGTGTAATGATCAGAAGAATACAAACTTCTAACACTCCTTTGTGTAAATCCCACAATGTTAAGTTAACAATAATATTTATCTATTGAATTAATAATATAATAAATAGCAACCGTGATAGCCCAGTGGGTAGAACACTCGGTTATCGTGCAAACGACTAGTGTTCAAATCCTGGGTCGGGCCTACACCAATTTGTCTTTTCTAAAGACATATGTGTGGTTAATTTATCATGGTTGTTAACGGTGAGGGAAAACATCGTGAGGAAACCCACATGGCTGAGTTGTACTTAGTCATGTGACAGTGTATTCGTACAAATCGGCGATAGGCCTGTCCCCTATCACGTGAGTACACTGTCCATGCAAAACGTGGGTACTCTGAACACCAGGTGACAAAGTCACGTGATGTTCAGAAGTATTAGTACCTCTGCCAACCCCTTCGGGGATATTCGGCGTGAACGTTTATGTTATGTTATGTTATATGAAATACTCAGTTATACTTTAAATTTTCCAATTACAGCAATAAATCAGACAGAAATTGCCTTTGTAATATCATAGACATGAAAAAGACCTAATAATACTTTGTTTAATTTTAACGAATATTATATTAAAAGCACATATTTACCTATCTGTAAGTAAATGTTGAACATCAAAACATGCGATTATATTAATATGTTTCTCAGTAAACGGATATTAAACATTACAAACAGTGTGTTTGAGTCATGCCATGATGGATCGGTTTAAAAAGGCACTAACGTTTTTACACCACTGGTTTCTTTTAATCAAAATTTATACTTTGGATTTTTGACGTATTTGAGATTGATGCGTCCATTTTAATTTTCAATTTGAAATTAATTAATAAATTTGACGACATGATAGTCCAGTGGGTAGAACACCCGCCCGAAAACAGAAGGGCGTGAGTTCCAATCCTGGGTCGGGCCTACACCAATTTGTCTTTTCTAAAGTCATACGTGTGGTTAATTTATCATGGTTGTTAACAGTGAGGGAAAACATCGTGAAGAAACCCACATGGCTGAGTTGTACTTAGTCATGTGACAGTGTATTCCTACCAAACGGCGATAGGCCTGCCCCTTATCACGTGAGTACACTGTCTAAGCAAAACGTGGGTACCTTCTCTGGAAACTAGATGGCGCTGCCATGGGAGTTCAGAAGTATTGGTACCTATGCCGACCCCTTCGGGGATAAACGGCGTGAACGTTTAATTAATAAATGTAATTAAAATATGTAACAAAATTAAATAACTGTGCAGATAAAAATTCAGTATCATTAAGGATACAATTTTTTTGCTTTGCTTTATTTTAGCATGCACTTCTGATCTGGTCTGTAAATCTGATGAAGGAGAGGAAATGCTAATAATACTAAAGAAATCTGTAGATTATATTTCTGTTCTATTTTCTATTTTAGCGAAGTTCGCTGCATCCATTAAAATTGCAATATAGTAATTATTGTTCTTTGTGATGCATATGTATACGACAGATTGGCGAAATTTGATTGGCAATTCTGGCCGTAACACTGTCCTCTTCTCTGGCACGTTTGAGTATTCAGGCTATTTTTTTAAAACCTAATTAGGTATAAATGGCTCCAATTTAATACGAGGTCAAAACATCAATTAAAACACAAAAAAAATAGATTTTTGGAAACCGAAAAGAAATTAATTAGAGTGGCACTTACGTGAATTTGACAACATTTTCAATCACGAAGTTTATTAAAAAATAAACATTCTAAATAATCTGGGTGATATACGAGTTAAAAGAACTTCAAAAACACACGTCAATAATCGATTTAGGCCAATCTCGTTTTCGATAAAAATGAGGAAAACTCTTCAAAAGTAAAATAAGTGAAGTGTATTTTGGCAGTTGAATTCACATCATCCTGTACGTGATTGATTTAGTTCGCATGAACAAAAAATTGGTTCTTCAATCGTTTTTTTTTTCTTTTGATGTATACATACATACATACGTATACTTACAGCTATGAATCCCTTGAAGAGGTAGCCAGAAATAGGGAATCAGAAATTCCTCAGCCTATGACATAGGCTGAGAAATTTCTGATATTATATTGTTTATTCTTACATACATGAGCCTATTCATGTATGTAAGAATAAATTCATAAGTAAATGAAATCAATCGCTTTCAAGCATTTCATCTTAAACGCCTATTGCATAGTCATCATCATAGTCAAAACTATTTTTGGAAGCAATCAACAGTAAATGAGATCACACCAAAAACATTCTGTAAAAAACTAGCCAAATATCGATGGAGCTGCTAAGTTATCTATAAAAAATTATGAAATCTAGACTACGTTGTGCCAAGCCTAAAGAGCTTATTCCATTTGTCTGAATGAAGATGTCTGAAAGCCACAGAATCTGAATTCAGACTAGTGGAATAACGTTCAGAACGCTAGGCTTCTGAAAAGTAGACAAATTTGTGTAGTGGAATAACAAGCGTCTGCGGCAGTAACTTCGAAGGACGTCTGAATTAAGAAACGACAAAGTGTAATGGAATAAGCTCTTAAGGGACGTTACTGCAATTTCTTTATTATTATAGTTAATGTTGTATGTATCTATATATGTTTTATGACTCGCCGTGTACTTGTACCCACTAATTAAAAATAATGTTCAAATGTGATAATGAACAGTCTCAACCTAACCCAATAAGAGCTAATGTCAAGTATATGTACTGTACATGTGATATGCGTTAGAAGAAATATTGGGGACATTCATGCTCAGTGACGTGTTTTGAACAGACTTTCATAGAAATACATCAGACCAGTTCTATGGTACAATAGACTATTTGACAATGCGAGAAATAAAGTATCAATTGCTGTCATCAGTATAAATTAAGAGTTTAAAAATGGTTAATTATTAACGTAAGTTGAAAATAATAATTGATTTCTTTAAAAATCCATAAATAAAAATGCAAAGTATGTTTGTCACGTGACACAAAACGTTCTTGAATGGTCGAGTTTATGATGACGTCACATGCCTGTAAAGAAACCTCGTGGCTCGTTTGTTGCCATAGACCAAATACAGGCAAGTGACGTCACTGACCCGTTTGCAGCGCCATATTGTCAAAATAGTGTTTTGACGCGCTATTTGAATATTCAATTTTAAATTTGATATTTTTCAGCAAATGTGCACCAGATTTAAAAAATATAACTTTTACTGGGTTCCTTAAACTCTACTACATCATATAAAATGGATTTTAAAAACCTGTCAAATAGCTCATTGCACTCATTTTTTATTGTGATGTTATATTATTTACAGAATACCACTCCGGTTGATGATGTTTGTATGTAAAATGTATTTTACCAGATTTGTCATCGACTTTTACGACATAGGAAAATGATGGGGAATTATTAACACGAGGGCAATTCTAAGTAGTATCGACTCAGAAAAGCAATAGCCCATTTCTACACGCGGGAGTCTTAAAGGTTGACTTAGTGTGTTGGAACCTTTTAACATATTATTGGGGACGAGGTACAACGCTTTCCACCAACGCCCTCCACCAATAACTTTTATTTTTCCCACTCACCTTTATTTTCACCCCTAACTTCCAAAAGGGCTAAGGAATTTCTATTTCTGAATCTCTGGCTACCACTTTTAGGAATTTATAGCCTTGAGTATATGTGTGCTGTGTAGTGTCGGCTTAGAATAGCACTACCCCAATTCTTCCGGCGGGTGTACGTAAGAGGCGACTAACGGTATTGGGGCTTTAAAGGGATTTTTGGGCGATGCGGTTGGAGACCCATCACCAACAACCTTTATTTTACCATCTTTTCCCCATTTAACTTTCCAAAAGTGGCTGAGGAATTTCTGATTCCTTAGCTCTGGTTACCCCATCTAGGGATTTATAGCCGTGAGTATATGTATATGTATGTATGTATGTATAAGTATATGTATGTATGTTTGATGTATGCAAATATGGTCACAATCAAAACTCAGTACATTCTTTATACAGTTGAAGCAGAATGGTAGAATGGCACTCCAGTCTTAACTATATTAGACCTTATTAGTTAATGTGTATCATGATGTGTGTAATGATTATATTGACGTAGATTGTTCCGACATTAGTAACAATTAGCATTTAGGTTTCCGACCTTCTAGACGGTTAATTAATTAAATTATCTCGTCGAATAATTAAAACTCGTTGAAATACTTATTAAAATACTTTAGGCACTTCAGTATGATTATTACGCCACAGGTATGATTAAAAGTTCTTGACAAGGTCTGTATTTACCTACTATGTATTTGAAATAACCTATATATGTACAAAAATAAGCTAATAATATCAGCTATGAGCATTTTTTTTATTAAAGTTGTAGCAATCCAAGTTTTGGGCCTGGGCATTTAAGAATATGGTCTGTTTTAAACATTTGGTAAACAATGTGGTTGAATATCTACGTACATATAGTACATACTTACATATACTCACGGCTATATTTCCCTAGAAGGGGTAACCATAGCTCAGGAATTATAAATTCCTCAGCCACTTTTGGAAGTTGAGTGGGGAAAAGATGGTAAAAATAAAGGTTTATGGTGATGGGTCTGCAACCGCATCGCCCAAAAATCCAATAAAAGGCCCTAATACCCTTAGTCGCCTCTTACGACACCCGTGGGTAGAAAGGGGTAGCGACATTCTAAGCCGGCACTACACGGCATTATTAAATCTACGTATGATACTTATTCTGTATGTCTTGTCTTTGTTCTTAAAACAACATGCATCATGATGCAAGAACTTAAGAATAAGAAATTTCTCTTGCACTTTCGGAAGTACAGTTGTGAAAAATTGTACATCCGTAAATACAAAAATATAAGTCGGTTATTCGTACTATAGGGAGATAATAGGGTATTTAAGTAAAGTGTTATCCAAGTTCAAGCTGATTAATGGTTTGGACACATAGAAAGAAACGATGATACTAAATTAATAAAAGAGATATGTAGAGCATTGTAAATGATAAAAGAATAATAACGCTAGAGTAAATTTCAATCAATCAAACAATTACAAATTGTGCTCAAAAGGCCAGGCGTCCAAAGTGTAATTATATGATGAATAACATAACATAACATAAACGTTCACGCCGTTTATCCCCGAAGGGGTTGGCAGAGGTACCAATACTCATGAACTCACATGGCAAGCGCCATCTAGTTTCCAGAGAAGGTACCCACGTTTTGCTTAGACAGTGTACTCACGTGATAGGGGGCAGGCCTATCGCCGTTTTGTACGAATACACTGTCACATGACTAAATACAACTCAGCCATGTGGGTTTCCTCAAGATGTTTTCCCTCACCGTTAGCAACCATGATAAATTAACCACACATATGACTTTAGAAAAGACAAATTGGTGTAGGCCCGTCCCAGGATTGGAACTCACGCCCTTCTGTTTTTCGGGCGGGTGTTCTACCCACTGGACTATCATGTCGCTATGATGAATAATGAAGTGCTTTTTGAAAATATTGATTCAAATAAACGAAGGTAGCGAGGTTAGCACGGTCACAAATAGTGACGGTCGATCCTCTGACTACCCTTATGGGAATTAATGCCGTGACTGTGAGGCTAGGCTGAGGGTCAAAGTTTGATGTTTAGCTAAACATTCTAGAAACTGAAGATTCTAATATAAAGACGTAACCTTAGCGTGTGAAAAATCATTAACTATATTTCGACGATATTTTAACGCGCGTTGAAGAAGTGTTCATGTAATAGAAGCCTAACTGACACTAGAACTCGAATTATTACCTTTAAGCAGAATATGTAACAGACTCACGTAACAGCTATTATTATAATTTTTGTGTATTTCGGAGAAAATAAAAGTAGGAAGGGCCACTTAGACAACGTAACCTTTTATGTTACATTTCACTGTGTGATGATATCTATATTTGGCTTATTTTCATTGATTGACGGGATAACTGTAAATATTTATTTTATGACGTAATAATAAAGTGTTTTTTATTCTAGTCTATATTTTCAGTTTTGATGTAAATATATAATTAGAGAAAGACATTCGTAACATGTTCACAAAAAGAAACCCTCAGCGTCAACCCGTCGTCAGTAACTGTAATCAAATCTGAATTAGCGAAGAAGATTTTACTGCTATATAACTACTTATTTTCCGGGATTTTAACAGTTTGCGTGTGTATCATTAATTAAAAATTTCCGAAATAAAAAAATGTACAAAAATCTTTCCTCTGTGTTACGTTTTGTTAAAGGGGCTAGTAATTTATATTTTCACAAGTCTTATGGACTGTCTCAAAATTTTATATGAACTACACCTGCGAGTTCCCAGTCGTACTTTTCATCTAAACAGATTTTCGCTGTTCACCGAGCACATACACGATGTAGACAAAATGAATTTATTTGATCTTTTATTTTCTGAGTTCATTCACCTGTGTGAAAGAATAAACAATGACGTTTTTTGTTAAAAGGAATCGTAGCTTTTTTCCTTTCTGTTATTTTTATATTTAAAGTAAACATTGCATCAAAATTTAATATTAATTACACCTTTGTGTTCCCAGTCGTACATCTCATCTAAACAATTTTCACTACAACCGTTATAGCTCACTGAGTAGAACACCGCTAATCTTGGAGACGATAAGGGTTCAAATCCTGGGTCGGGCCAATTTGTCTTTGCTCAAGACATTTGTGTGGTGAATTTATCATGGTTGTTAACGGTGAGGTAAAACATCGTGAGGAAACCCACATGACTGAGTTGTACTTAGTCATGTGACAGTGTATTCGTACAAAACGGCGATAGGCCTGCCCCCTATCACGTGAGTACACTTACCAAGCAAAACATGGGTACTCTTAACACTTAGCAGAAGTATTTAGTACCTCTGCCAACCGCTTCGGAGATGTACGGCGTGAACTTATAAGTTAGATTTTGAAATTTTCGCTGCTCAACCAGCACATACACAATACTGACAATAAGTTATTTTTAATGTTTTGTTCATGAAAACTAAATAAAGGATAAATAAAGGAAAGAAAAAATTCGACACCGGCGGGGATCGAACCCGCGAACTCGGGTATACGCCCCAGTCACTTTGCCAATTGAGCTACAGTGTCAATGGCTTTCAGTGCGAAACTCTTCTATCCTTTGTTTCTTCTTTACACTTTTTGAGTCGTTTTTGCGTTCCCTACCTCCGATTTTTTTTACAAACGACGACGCGACGGAGGCTTATACCCGAGATTTTTCCGAATTTTTTCTTTTGTTTATTTATCCTTTGTTTAGTAATAAGTTATTATTTTTTTGGTTTTAATTCAGCCGACAATGCCTCGAGAGAACAAACTTACAAACAAATTGTGGAGCCACGGAAAAGATGCACATGCCTGTTGCACACTCCTAGCGAGCAGTCTATGGTTTTTGTTAATTGATTGTTTGACTCCGAATCATAATTACATAGAAATACTTACATTACTACAAAAACCTGCTTCTAAAACTCCAACGTTCACGCCGTTTATCCTCGAAGGGGTTGGCAGAGTTACTAATACTTCTGAACATCACGTGACATTGCCACCTGCTTAGAGTACCTACGACTTGCTTATACAGTGTACTTACGTGATTGGGAAAAGGCCTGTTGTCATTTTTATATATATCTACTTCTAAAAGATAAAGAAAAACTCAACAGAGATTCTCAACTCGATACACTATAGAGTCATTGAAAGTCGTACAGAACAGTAAAGACTTCATCATCCCCTATTTGATCCCCTTAGGGTTGGATTTTATTTCTCACTCAATCATAAACGTTCACGCTGTATATTCCCGAAGAGATTTTGTTTCTATATTAAAATAAGACCAATTTCAAAATATATTCCTACCAATAAAAAAAGCAGCAAACAAAAAAATATACGCTTGCATATATTTTAATGCGTATTTTCGTATGAACCTGTTTAAATTATTTATATATTTATATTTCTCGATTTCATTATAAATAAAAAATTATCTTTACTCTCTTCAACGTATTTTTTTTATTTATCAATTACTGCACTAATAAATTGATTATGTGTCGACCGATTGTCTGTGACAATGACAACTAACGACGTATGAATGTATGTTATATAAACTGCATCATTAAACCTCTAAAATTTGAAACCGTATATCTTTGAACTATATAACACCTTCCTCAAATAATGATAACCTACTCAAACAGTTCCGCAAATTGTCACAAATACTCAGCAAAAATCATAAAAGGAAATTCTCCGTAACAAATTCATCAAATGTCACGTACATTGAAGAGTTTTCGTCTTTTGTTAACAAATACGAACAGCCACTAACGACGTGATAGCTCAATGGGTTGAACACCGGTTAACGTGCAAGCGACTAGTGTTCAAATCCCGGGTCGGGCCTACACCAATTTGTCTGTTCTAAAGACATATGTGTGGTTAATTTATCATGGTTGTTAACGGTGAGGTAAAACATAGTGAGGAAACCCACATGACTGAGTTGTATTCGAATCAGTCATGTGATAGTGTATTCGTACAAAACGGCGATAGGCCCGCCCCCTATCACGTGAGTACACTATCCATGCAAAACGTGGGTACTCTGAACACCAGATGATGTTCAGAAGTATTAGTTCCTCTGCCAACCCCTTCGCGGATATTCGGCGTGAACGTTTATGTTTTGTTATGAACAGCCAAGTGTGAGAATTGGTGTTCCACCATATTATAGAATCCAGGTCAACATGGAGTACTCTTTAGGGTCTGGGGCCGTAGCACGATCGACATTATATCGTGAGTTTGTCGGTTAGGAATAGATAAGGATTGACTTAAAGTGAGCTCTTCCAAGCAACCTATGGATGGTAGCAATGGATCAGTACATTACTGATAATAATAGGTAGATGCAGAAGACATAGAACAATATATATATAACAGAAGAGCAAGCACGAGCGCTACTTTATCGACTCGATAGCGGTTAGAATGAGATGGCAGTATACGATACTAAGTAAGTGCGTAAGAGATGGCTGCTTTATCCCACGCGATAACTAGTTTAAACACGGCTCGTGCTTGCCCTGTAGGTTTAGATATCTTTAGAAAAAAGTATGGTGACCAAAGGGCGAATGTAAATGGTGAAAATCTATTGAATCTTTATGGTACTAACACTTGGTTTAAACACTTTGTTAACACAAATATATCCATATGTATGTATAAAATACATAGAGTAAGTGAGAGAAGTATGATAGTTTTTGTGAATGTGGATGAAAGATTAGGGACAAATGTTGTTGACACCATAGTCTTTTGAGGGCTAACATTGGTACGGACCACTTTCTGGTGACATCACGATTGAGGTGTCTTAGGAAAAATTGCAAGAAGATGAAAAAATGAATAGAGTGACTATATGTATGTATGTAAAATTGTATATTTTTAATTGTGAAGGAGGTAGCTGCTTAAGACCACGAGATTTGCAGATATAAAGACAAACATGCTACCACTAATGATTTCTTCATGAGTGAAAGATGCCGCATACGGTCAAAAATATTCGTCCTAGAAGGAAAAGAAGTTTAAGCCGTTGGTCAGGGCTATCTCACCCTCAAAAGCGATAACTTAACCTCGGTATCAAGAATTTATATATATAACAACCATTTTCTATATGCATTAATAATATTCATATTATTTTTAAATATGTATTATTTAATTTAAACAATCTATTTCCTGCAACTGTTATTGTAAGTAGTTTATGTTGTTTTCTTTTCATTAATTATTTTAATTGTATTTTTTGTGTACAGATATATAACGAACGTATTTGTAATTTAAGTTATTATTGATTTCCTATATATGATTTGTATTCTTATTCATTATGTAAGTACTAAAATATCTTATTTTTATACTTTTATATTTATCTCTTATTATATTTGTGTATGTATTTATGTAATCAGCACATTTTAGCGCTGATAAATTTTTTTTATTATTATTTTTTGGTTATGTTTTACAATCAATTGGCTGTAGTGAATTAAATTTATGTAAGGTCCGTATGTCACTACAAGTCTGGCGCTGACTGAAAATCAGTGTTGTGAAGTAAAACTCACAACGACAACGCTGAGTCAGACGCCATTTTGTTGTTTTTCGCGCATGTGTATCAACACTGTTTTTATTGTTAAATGTTTTTTTTTTTACCTTCATTTATTAAAATATTTACATGTTTATGTGCGAATTACAGCAAATAAACGTTTTTTCTTCTTCTTCTTCTTCTTCAATTTTCCAGACACTTTAGAACTAAGGAGGTGAATTATTTTCAATGCCCTTGATTTATTTCAGTCCCTGCGAATGCTTCTTTTTATGATATATATGCCGTGTAATGACGGCTTAGAATGTCACTACCACTTTCTACCCGCGGGTGTCGTAAGAGGTAACTGTTTAAATGGATTTCGGGCGATGCCGTAGGAGACCCATCTCCAACGATGCTTTATTTCTACCATCTTCTGTCCTATCAACTTCAAAATGTGACTGAAGAGTTTCTACGGACTGGTGAGATAACATAACATAACATAAACATAAACGTTCACGCCGAATATCCCCGAAGGGGTTGGCAGAGGTACTAATACTTCTGAACATCAAGTGACTTTGTCACCTGGTGTTCAGAGTACCCACGTTTTGCATGGACAGTGTACTCACGTGATAGGGGGCAGGCCTATCGCCGTTTTGTACGAATACACTGTCACATGACTAAGTACAACTCAGCCCATGTGGGTTTCCTCACGATGTTTTCCCTCACCGTTAACAACCATGATAAATTAACCACACATATGTCTTTAGAAAAGACAAATTGGTGTAGGCCCGACCCAGGATTTGAACACTAGTCGTTTGCACGATAACCGAGTGTTCTACCCACTGGGCTGTCACGGGTGCACTGGTGAACACTATGTTGGAAATATATATAAATTACTAGCAGCCCGTCCCGGCTTCGCTCGGGCATAAATTATCATTAACATTTTGTTTTTTATTTTATTACATGTATTATTATTTTAATATATATTTTTTTAAGTTTTAAGCTATGTTATATTTTTTTGTATTTATATTTAGATATTTTTTTTTGTTATTTTTCATAATGTGTGATTACATCAATTTATAGAGTTAAAGCTTCCCTGTAAACAATATTTGACGTTGTTTTATTTTGTGGCAGCAAAATAAATTGATGTTCAGGGGCTCCTACCCGCGACAGGCCAACGTACAGTTGACCGTGAGTAAAACAATTCTTTCGCAGGTCAATCTCTACTAATTTGAAGGTTTGGCCTTGGGACTTATTAATTGTTAAAGCAAAAGATGTTTTAACCGGAAATTGTAGCCGTTTAAATGGAATTGGCAGATCAGTTGGGATCATCGGTATCCTCGGTATATGAGCTAATTGACCGGCTGCTGGGCCAGTGATAATAGTCGCTACAATTAAATTTTGCCTTAACTCTTTGATAAGCAGCCTCGTGCCATTGCACATGCTCGGAGGGCTTAAATTTCTCAAAAGCATGATTGGGATTACGATTTTTAACGTCAATTCATGTGGTGGCAATCCAGAAGGGGTCAGGGAATTTAAAAATTCCTGTGGATAATGAACTGCATCTTCAATATTAGTTACAGTGTCAACAACTCTCTTAGATGTATTGGACATTGCGACAGCGATGCTTCTCTGAGAGTGTTTTCCCAATGGTCATCGTTTTCTAGCAAACCTCTAGCACGGCAAGCAGCTTGATAGGATACTGGAATGAAGTTGGACCGCGTACGTGATGTAGCAACATCCTAAGATAAAAACATTCGGATTGAGATGGATGCACACCGTAGACTCTTCCTAAAGCAGCATCTTTTTTTATTCCTGGATGACCTACTACGTCCTCTCCACGCTTTCTTCTGGTGAACTTATTATTGGCCCATGTGAAATATTGCTGGACTTCGTGGTGTAAAAGTGTCCTTGCGAATTCATCTTTACTACAGAGCTCAAAGAAAGCTATTAAAGTGGTTTTACGTGGGTCTCGGGCCACTTGTTCAGCCGTTTCTGCGGTGAAATACACCCTTTGGCCATTTTCTAAGTGAACAGCTAGCTGTAAGACTGTAGGATGCCGCTCGTGGATCGGAAATTCGAATATTCGCCAGGCAGCTTCAGATATACTTATGTACCAGCCATTCACGTAGTTTTCCACTTCATCATTTGGATTTCTGACGCCAAATGTAGCTTGGTCCGAACCTTTATTTATGTATTTACAAATGTATTTGATGGCTTGAACTGAGTGGCAGTACTCCACATTTATGTGAGCGTTAAACGTCCAACACAATAGTGGAGAATAAGGGACAATCCACCTATTATCTATAACAAAACTACTTCCTCTGATATTAAGCGAAGCGCTCTGTCCTCCATTTCGAGATAACTTTCGAATGGAATGTTCGAATCGAATAATTCAAAAAGTAATATAAGGGTATTGAAGTAGTCTGAAATAATATATACGTTTTTTTATAAGGATTAGATAGGTACAAATAAAGAGCCTTTTCTAAAGCATATATAATTTTATATAATGACGCTTGTGGTGAGATAACTATAATAGTTAGAGACATGCTGTCGCGGCATTTTTTTTAGATAATGATGTGTTCTATAAAATTTTAGTGTATAATTTTATTCTATTGTCAATATTTTTTGCAGCGCACGCGATGTAAGGTTTTTTTTTGGTATTTTTTTAACACCTTGGGTTACATTTTTGAAGTTTACGTAAGGATCCCTAATTTTTTTGAAAATGAAATATAGCCTATGTCCCTCGGGAATAGTGTAGCATCAAAACAGTGAAAGATTTTTTCAAATCCGTCCAGTAGTTTTGGAGCCTATTCAATTCAAACAAACAAACAAAAAATCAAACCTTTCCTCTTTATAATATTGGTATAGATATATGTATGCTATGTCCTAGAGCTATTCTGAGCTAAGTTTCCAGTATAATAACTTAACTTATTTCCAACTAGTGGATCGGCCCAGCTTCGCACGGGTAGCGTTGTTTTTTTTAATATCTGAGATTTCTTCAATAACTTGAAGCTTGAGCTTTGTGAAATTTAGCGCAAGATTACTACTTAGAGCACTCCTAAATAGTGTAGCTTTGTGATTTCTGTGAAAGCGCTCATCTGAACAGTTTAGTATCTCCGAACATAAGCTAATATTTAGAATGAGTTGAATTTGAGTTGAGTAAAACGCTATGAAGTACTTATAACAACTACAACTACAGGCGCCATCTAGGCTAGTATGTAATATGTAAATTAGTAATTCTTTGGTTTTGGTCACGGGCGCGATGGCTTATTTCATGCGTAATTTCGATGTTTCTCTACCGATTTCTAAGTTTTTTTTTTTATTGAATAGGTAATAATGTTACCTTTTTTAAATTAAGGATGAGTGAGAGTATTATAAACGTAAGAGTAAACAAATATAATCAGAATGCTCCGAACTGCTAAGTTATCAGGAGTTACACGTGATATTGTGAGTCA
This sequence comes from Bedellia somnulentella, assembly GCA_963576735.1. Taxonomy (NCBI): domain Eukaryota; kingdom Metazoa; phylum Arthropoda; class Insecta; order Lepidoptera; family Bedelliidae; genus Bedellia; species Bedellia somnulentella. The sequence goes on along the minus strand of OY755173.1, from coordinate 18,751,578 downwards.
ACCATAAAAGATAGACATATATAGTCATACATGATTTCTATGTAACTTAAACCATTAAGGCTGCACACGCGACGGAAGCTTAAAAAATGTAGTAATTTCTAACGTTTTCCCAAAATACCCCCAAATTCCCCTTTACTACTCTGCTGAAAAGTATACTATAACATGCCTAGAAGTATGAAGAATAATCGTGCCAAGTTTGGATAAAATCCGTCGAGTAGTTTTTGTTTCCATAAGGAACATACAAACCGACAGACAGACAGACAGACAGACAAAAAATTTACTGATTGCATTTTTGGCATCAGTATCAATCACTAATCACTCCCTGATAGTTATTTTGAAAATATATTTCTTGTACAGAATTGACCTCTCTACAGATTTATTATAAGTATAGATATCAAATAATGGCTCGAATACATGCATATATGTTTGTCTGTAATCTTAACTAACATTACTCTGCAGAAAACCAAATTTATTATGCTGCAGAAAACTTATCTAGTAGAAGCTAAACCAAAACTAAAATATCTTAGTAAGACGTTAAAAATCTGCCATATTCATGAAACGCTTGTGATTGGCAGTTGGAGCGTGTCGAGGCACACTCCCGCATCATTACCGCCCCGCACCGACTACATCGATCATGCGATCATCGCCGTTGACAACTGCCACTCATCCGGTAATTACTTATCGGTTCCGCACTGAAATATTCGTCTGCTTTGGCACGGAAATGACGGGACTGATTTTGCTTATTTATCGTTTACTTTTGAGAGTTTGACTTTCAGTTTAGATTTAGAATATTAAGTGTGTAGTGTTTATTGAGATAGAGAGAAATCTTTTGATTCACTATGAGCAGAATAATTGAGATAAGCTTATCATTACAAAAGTAAAAGTAATATGAAAACTTTTTACAGTTTGACGAATAAATGCATGACAAGGGAATTTTTAAAACTAATTTTAAACATTTGGATTTCAATTTCTGTCTTTAGAAGATGACTAAGGAATTCCCAGAATGACTCATGAAGAGTAATATGACAAATACAAAAAAAATGATGAATGTACATGAAGATCTGATTTGAGGAGATAATCGTACAAAACAGCGATGGAATTTCTCTGACTACCCCAATGGGAATGAATAGCGTAATACGTAATTACTCTCTAAAACTAATATCGCTTTTTTGAATGTGACTCAGAACTAGTTGAATAACATATAAATTCACTAAAATCGCCTTTCACTGATCAACGAATAAGCGAGCCGATATTTCAGCAAATTAAATGTCGGTCATATCGTAAATAGTCGAAGAGGATTCAATTAACTTGAAATCTCTAATAGATTCAAGCAGTTTTCGATTCCGTACTAATGTATTCAATTCCTCCGGAAGTTGTTAATAAGTGTTCTTTTATCTTACATCCCTTTCACATATTTGCTAGGAAAAAGAGATGGGGGTACATCGATGGAGAGGGAAAACCTGATTTTTATCAGTCTGAGTTTGCTCGCCTGGGTGCCCTGATTGAATTTTTTGTTTACAAAAGTTTGCATTAGTTAACTAAACTAAACTATCTATTACAAACTAAGTAATTAAATGTCAGAACCCCATTAACAACATTTATCCTTTGTTATATTCTCCGATATTATCAGGGAAAAGTTTTATGTTGACTTAAAACATGTATATTTTTGAGGGGATTGCTGATCTCTTATAATTGCTCTCCTTAATTTGTATTATAACTTTGCTTATTTAAAAGCTTAATTAAGCTTTTTACTTTGTCTGAAAAGCATGGTCACCCAAATCGTGAAGAAGTGCTAGACCGAGAGAGTTTATTGATAAAAGTTTCGAGCTTTATCTGTTGAATTGCTGTTTCACTTAGCTCTTACTGCTAAGATGATTAAAAAATGCTTTATGCTGTGTAAGACTTAAACTAGGCCAGCGTGCGGGAATATGGCCAAATCACCCAAATCAGAATAGGATTGGGCTACCCAGTCTTAAAGACATATATTGGCTATATTATATATGCTGTGTAGCGTCGGCTTGGAAAAGCACTACCCCATTTTTTCATCATCATTGATTTTTGGGCGATGCGGTTGGAGACCCATCACTAAGAACCTTTATTTTTACCACTTTTGGAAATGTGAGTGGGGTAAAGACTTACCCCACTCACATTTCCAAAAGTGGCTTAGGAATCTCTAATTCCTTAGCTCTGGCTACCCCTTCTAAGGATTTAGAGCCGTGAGTATATGTATGTATGTTTGTATGTCACGTTTGTATATATTATCCCTAAATGCACTGTTTTTTACACTAATTTTGGATTAAGATCATTATCAATCAGCCGTTCCTATAAACGTTGAACAAAAACATCAAAAATTATCTATGAAAAAAATACATTAAAATTAAGACCCATTTCATTATTAGGAAACAATTCTGTAGCTTTATAAATCCTGTCAAAATCCTAAGTTAATGTATTACTTTGTAAATTCTTTATTTTGCTACATTTGCTACCTTTAATCCATTTAGATTAAAGGAGTTATCTAGCTGGCTCTATTAGTAAATTGAATTGATTGAAATGACAAAAAGACTGGCGTCCAAAGTATGAAGAATAAAAGTGTATTGTTTAAAAGATTCATCGATTTAAACGAAGCTGGAAAGGTTTGGCAGAATCGTACTAAGTGGCGATGATCGACAGTGTCTGTCTCCCCAATGGAAAAAATGGCATGAATATAAACTTAATCGCGTTGTTGTTGTTGGTGTTTATGTTAACTGTGGGTGCTGTGTACTGTGTAGTGTCGGCTTACAATAACAATAGCCCATTTCTTCTAGTGGGTGTTCGTAAAAATTGGGACTTTTTAAGTGATAGTTGAGTGATGTGGTTGGAGACTCATCACCAACGACCTCTTTTTTACAATGTTTTCCCCATTAAACTTCGAAAAGTAGCTGACAAATATTTTATTCCGTAGCTCTGGCTACCCATTCCAGGGAATTTTGATTCGAGTTGATACTGTAGTAGCTCGCAGAGCAGGCTTGCAGTTACCAGCCAAGAGGCGCTATGTCGGCAAGCACAAAAACGGCACGAAGAATTGCAGCCAAACAAACATGCATACTTTATATTCACAATTATTAAAACTTAATGGATCTAAACGACCCCACCGAGATCATCGAAAGTGCATACGGTGTATTTAAGTGCTTTACGGCCGCGCGTCTCGTTGGTATTCAGATGCAAGCATCAAACAAGAAAACGATCGTCTTTATGATTCAGTAGACAGATAAATATTTACCATATTATATTTATATATATATATCAATTCAATTCAATTTTTCTTCAATGGCATATATATATATATATATATGTAAAATATTGACACTTGGTTTGGCGGCTGTCACCGTATGTGTTGTGTAGTGTCAAATTTTAATTATTGTCATTTTGTAAACAATTTCATATTTAATAATTTATGATAAAATAATATTTAAGTGGAATAATAGCTTTATGTGTTGTTTCTCTTTCAGGTAAGTTAATTTGTTGTAATGAGCATGTAAAGTTAATTAGATAGGAATATTTTTAATAAAAGTTTTCCATCTCTTTCAGAGCAACAACAATCTTTTATTTCACTAGAAATAATACATTATATATATATATATATATATATATATATATTAGATTTATAGTGCTTATGTGGATGGTTATGTCAGTAGAGGACGACCTCGGAGGACACATTTGCACCAAATAGCGAGAGTGTTCAAAATGGCACGCGTCCGAACTATGAAGAATAAAGTGTATGAGAAGATTGATGGATGTAAACGAAGCTAGAGAGGGTTGTCATGAACGTTCAAAGTTGCGATTGATAATCTCTGCCTACCCCAATGGGGACTAATGGCGTGAGTATATGTATGTATGTATTTATCCCAATTTGGGCTTTTAACGGATTTTTGGGCGATGCGGTTGGATACCCATCAGCAACAACCTTTATTTCACCATCTTTTCCCCCCGCAAATTCCAAAAGTGGCTGAGGAATTTCTAATTCCTTAGCTCTGGCTACCCCTTTTAGGGATTTATAGCTGTGAGTATACGTATGTATATGTGTGTATGTATTTATCAAAATACTACGGTGTTGTAGGATCCTAACGACAAAAAATCTGATACATAAAACACGATCATATTTGCCGTCGACAGTTTTGATATGTTTTGGCGTGATGTCGCTGCGAATTCTGATAATCCGGGAGCACATAGCTTGATAAGCCGTCATCGTGTGGTGGACACAACGTACTCATTCCTAGGTCTGCCACGCTGCGGGCTACACCGCTACATGAGTACGAAGCCTAAGATATTTTAAGCTAAAAATATCTTGGAAGAGGCGAAAGGCTTCACCAAAAATCACATACATATACTAACGGTCATAAATCCCAAAAAGGGGTAGCCAGAGCTTTGGTGCTAGAAAATCCTCAGCCACATTTGGAAGTTACTTGGGGACAAGATGGTCGAAATAAAGCATCGTTGGTGATGGGTCTTCAACCCCAAAAAACCACTTAAAAGAAGCCCCATACCCTTAGTCGCCTCTTACGACACCCGTGGGTAGAAAGGCTTAGTGACATTCTAAGCCGGGACTACACGGTAAGAGTAAGTTTAGTCAATACCTTTCATACATACATACATATACTCACGGCTATAATTCCCTAAACGGGGTAGCCAGAGCTTTGGAATGAGAAATTCCTCAGCCACTTTTGGAAGTTGAGTGGGGTAAAAATGGTTATAATAAATGTTTTTGGTGACGGGTCTCCAACCACATCGCCCAAAAATCACTTGAAAAGCCCTTATACTCTTAGTCGCCTCTTACAATCACCCACGGGTAGAATTGGGTAGTGTTATTCTAAGCCGACACTACACAGCAAACCTTTCACTGGAATGAAAAGTATTTTTTTTGTAAATTATCAAGGTCAACGGTATAAAAAGGTCGTCACTTTCAACTAGACTGGATCTCGTTTGACGACAGCTATAAAACACGCTAATGTGCTATAAAATATGATACGACCGACTCCTTACCATATGCCACTAGGTCACCGGTGCTAGCTACCTGACACTTTACATACTTCACGACCCTATTCTCCTAATGGGATAAGCAATCTACTGATTTCAATAATGCAAATAGTTATTATTGTACAAAAGATTAATTAACCGTGATCAGTAGGTAGAACACCGCTTTTCGCGCAGACAATGAGGGTTCAAATTCCGGGTCGAGCCTACACTAATTAGTCTTTTCTAAAGTCATATGTGTGGTTAATTTACCATAGTAGTTTACGGTAACGAAAACCATCGTGAGGAAACCCACATGGCTAAGTTTATTAATTTATTCCAATAAAACAAAATCATTACAGGTACAACTTAATACGATAACATTTTAATAAAATTTTAACAAATTAAATTTGTGATTTTCTTTTACTTATTATAACATAAATATTTCAAAGCAACGATTGTGAAGTCACCCAGATGACATGCAAAAACATCTTGTCCATAAAAACATCAAGTTGTACTTAGTCTTAGTGGGTACTCTGAGCACCAGGTAACAATGTTACGTGATGGTCAGAAGTATTAAATTATTATTACCTCTGCCCACCCCTTCGGAAATATACCGCGTAAACATTTGAGTTTCAGTGGAGAATAGTTTAATTATAAGTGGTCGACGTACGACTCGAGGGTTCTGGGGCTTCCTATTATGTGTCAGCTTGGAATAGCACTACCCCATTTCTTCCGGTGGGTGCACGTAAAAGGCGACTAACGGTATTGGGGCCTTTTAGGGATTGTTGGGCGATGCAGTTGGGACCCATCACCAACAACTTTTAATTTTACCATCTTTTTCCCACTCACATTTCCAAAAGTGGCTGAGGAATTTCTAATTCATTAGCTCTGGCTACCCCTTCTTGGGATTTATAGCCGTGAGTATATGTATGTATGTATGCGATGTAGCTAATGATTCAGCACAAACCATCCTTTACTTTATAATATTTTTTTCTTCTCAACATGGTTGGGGCATATGGAGAGGATGGATGATAGTAAATTGGTAAAAGAGATTCACAGAGCTAATGTGGATGGATATGTTTGTAGAAGACGACCTCGGTGGACACATTTGAACCAAATAGCGAGTATGCTCAAAAAGGCAGGCGTAAAGAGTGGCACTGGTAGTATAAAGCGCCCAGTACACATTGGCCAACGTTGGGCCAAGTTTCGCAATTGGCAAATGTAGGCCACGATCAATTGGTGTTCACACATTGGCCTAATGCTCAGTGCCGCCTGGCAATCCACTTGCGATGGACGTCGAAGTAATTATGGCTGCAGCTATTTATTTATTATTATTTACGTTATTTATTTTATTTATGTCGCTATTTATGTTATTTTTACGTCATTTTTACGGATACATACATACATACACGGCTCAATAAATAAATCACGGCTATAAATCCCTAGAAGGGGTAGCCAGAGCTAAGGAATCAGAAATTCCTCAGCCACTTTTGAAAAGTTGAGCGGGGAAAATATGATTCAATAAAGGTTGTTGGTGATGTCGTACAAAGTGGCGATCAATAGTCTCTGCCTACCCCAATGGGAAATAATGGCGTGAGTATATGTATGTATGTATAAAAATCGTATAAAAACTAGTATTTTTTTATCCTTGTGTAGCACATTATTTAGGTCTCAAATTGCGGGCTCAGATTGATATAAATCAATAAACTTAAAGTTTCTTCATTGCTCCACGGTATTGACATTTTGGACGATTTAAAATTCTCTAACACGCATCACATAAGTCTACTATCCCGGTCAGCGGTCGGTGACGAACTAAACATTGGCCCATTGTGGAAACACCACCGGCCAAGCTACGCCACGATTCATTTGAAGTGTGGCCGAAGAACCGACAACTTCGCCATTGCGCGCCAATATCGGCAAATGTCCGCCAACATGCACCAATACCCCCTGTACACAGTGGCGATGGCGAGCATTGGGCCAACGTCGGCCAATGCTCGCCAATACTGGGCGCTTAAAGAATAAAAGAGCTTGTATGAGAAAACTGTTGAAAATGTATACGAAGGTAGAGAGGTTTGTCAGGACGTGCATAGTGGCGATCGATAGTCTGTAGTGAGCATAATATGTATGTATGTATTTTTTCTTCTGAATTTCCAAAACTGATGGTTGACGAATTGATATCTCTTAGCTTTGGCAACCTTTCTTGGAATTCATATATATGTAGTTAACTGGTTATGTATGTATCAATGTTACACGCTGTTGATAAAATGAGCTATACAATATCGGAAAAATGTTGCCTCTCTAATAAGCCAAGGCATATTGATACACTGCTTCTGAATGAGTAAACATATTAGCCAAGGTGTAGTATACCCTGATACTAATCGTAGTAAATGTCAATAAGCCGACTTAATCAGTTAAGATAGAACACCCCCGCTTTTTATTCAGGGCACGTGACTTCAAATCCTGATTTAAACCTATTCCAACGTTTCTTTTTTAAGTCGGAAACATAGTGAGGAAACCCATATGGTTTGGTAATGCACTTAGTCTTTAGCTGTATAGTGTGGGCTTAGAATAGCACTAACTCATTTCTTCCCGCAGGTTTTGTAAGAGGGGACTTAGGTATTGGGCCGTGTTAAGCAATTTTTGGGCGAAGCGGTCACCAACAATATTTTCCCACTTGCAAAAGTGGCTGGGGAAAATTAACTCCGAAGTATTACCCTTTTCTGGGATTTATAGCCGTGAGCAACTATATGTATGTGTGGAAACAGCAAACATATACTGGCCAGTACACCCTGCTGTGTACCAACTTATAATTTGTATCTATGCTTAACTCGAAAAACATTTACACTCCGCGATGTAGGAATATGAGTGAGACGCTGCTATGTGCGAGTGAGTTCGCAGTAGTGTGCGCTCTAACATGACTCCCACATATGTATGTGCCTCCTCTCGTCGGCCCCGGGTAGCGGTTGCCAAGATGCAACGTGTCCTGGACCTTCTGCCGGCTTGGCTTGGTAGGTGGAGGACGGCCGTCAACGTCGGGAAGACGGCCGCCCTGATCACCAGGGTGAGACGGCCGACCGGGCTCGCGCCGCTTACGTTGGGCGGTGAGAGCATCGAGTGGCAGACCTCGGTCAAGTACCTGGGTTGCAAGATCGACCGCAACCTCCGTATGGGTTCTATGGTGGACCATGTCCGCCATAGAGCCCTCGGGGCCCGGTCGGTCTTGCGGCCGGTGCTCGACTCCGGCCTGCCACTACGAGCCAAACTGCGTATATACAAAATGTATATACGCTCCCGCCTGACGTACGCGGCGCCGGCCTGGTATGGCCTACTCTCAGCCCAGAACAAGCTACGCTTGCAGAGGGTTCAGAACATGGTGCTCCGCCAATTTGTGAAAGCCGGGCGGTACGTGCGTAATAGCACGATCCACCGTGATCTCCGGGTCGAGACCGTGGAGGAATTCGTGGTGGGGTTGACCCGTCGTCTGTTCGACCGGGCGGACAACTGCCGCCACGAGCACCTCCGCGGAATCGCCCCGCTACACGCACGACCGCCCGACGGGCGACCGCTGCCTCGGGAACTCGCGCGCTCCCCGGAGTCGCAAGACATGCGACCCCGGGGACCGCCCCTTCCACCTCCAACTGCCCCGACATCAGTTCCGAGGGTGAGGTGCGTGACACGCATTCTCACCCTCCCTCACCCTCCTTAGTGGCTTATCCCCAGAAATGGGGATAGCCACCCCTCCCCTCTATCGCCTGGGGAGGTGCCCAATGACCGGGGGGGACGTTCCCCCCCGAGACGAAGCTGGGCCATGGGGGCAACCTCGACGCCCACCCCTGCGCGTGCCGAGCCTTGTGTTCAGAGCCGCGTGGAAGATCCTCTTGACATATGTATGTATGTATGTCATTTACTGTGACTGGCGTAGTCGTACAAACCTGCGATTGGAGGTAAGGCCTTCCCATGAAAACGTGGGTACTCCAACCACTCTCATCTCATTAGATCAGTAATCATGTTAAATAGGTTACATTACTTAATCTATACTATACTAATATTATAAAGCTGAAGAGTTTGTTTGTTTGAACGCTAGGATCTCAGGAACTACCCAATCAAATTGAAAAATTCTTTTTGTGTTGGATAGTCCATTTATTGAGGAAGGTTTTAGGCTATATATCATCACGCTGCGACCAACAGGAGCAAACTATCAGCAAAAACGGGGATAATTATTCGTACTAAGGCTTCCGTTGTGTGCGCTGCGTAAACGGTTTAAGTTACCCAAAAAAATGTATTAAAGAATTATTTCTCTTTAAATGATCTAAAAAACTGCGCGCGACAGTATATGTCTAACTTTTAAGTTTCACTTACTATAACCATTTTTATGGTAAATAAATTTGGTCGAATTTAATGCATAATTGCCATAATGTTTTACCAACATAATATTAATCTTTATCCAAATTAATATGTTGTTGATTGAGAGTATTTAATTAAGAACAAAATTGTCCTTGACATCACTTAATTTAAATAAACATCTTAGAATATAATACAATTTTAAAATTACTCCGTAACAAAATTCACACGCGTGCATGAAGCGCAAGACAAGACGCTGCGCTGGCCGGCGAGCGAGGTCGCGAGAAGCTTATGTTTAAGCCATATCCTATTAATATTATAAATGTGAAAGTTTAGATGTTTGTGTGTTTGTAGCTATATGAAGACTAATTAACAGAACGTAGTTAAAATAAAATTTACAGGAAGCCAGATAATGATCCCAATTAACACAATAGGACACTTTTTATCCCAGAAAAATTAAGAGATCAATAAATTTTCTTAAAAAATGGTGAAACAGACTAACTGACTAAGAATCAATGCTCAGCCGAAACTACTATACTTATAAACTTAAAATTATAAAGTGATAAAATTGTGAGGACACTATGAAAAACACCTTTTTTCTCATCCCATGACAGAAACCCTCAACAGGTCAGTTAAATATTTCAGTTTGACGACGTGAAAGTCTACACTTTTGACAGTACTAAGTTTGTGGGGTCAGCTAGTATTAAATAAGAAGAAAAAAATATTCTTTAATTTTCTGTTCTATAAAAAACTCGTGAAGAGGCTTAATGTCGCCATAAATAAATAGGCCATGAAAATATCAGAAGTGGTCACATAAAATATAGCATTTTAGTATCCATTAAACATTAAAGTAGGTTTCGCCACAAGATTTCAACAAGTGCAAACGTTTTCTGACTGGGTCGTTAAGGAAGTCGAGTAAATTGAAAAAAGGACTTTTATGAAAAATATATACGATAAAGATATGCCTGGTTTCGCACTGTGACAAGTTCATTAAAACATTATACAATTAAAATCTTTATCATTATTAGAAAAAAAATTGTTCTACAAAGTTCTAGACTTCTAACGAACATACAAACTCCATCATTTTCAACATACATACATACATACATATACTCACGGCTATAAATCTCTAAAAGGGGTATCCAGAGCTGAGAAATTAGAAATTTCTTAGCCACTTTTGGAAGTTGGTTGGGGAAATGATAGTAGAATAAAGGTTGTTGGTGATGGGTCTCCAAACCGCATCGCCCAAAAATCCCTTAAAAGCCCCAATACCGTTAGTCGCCTCTTACGTACACCCACCGGAAGAAATGGGGAGTGCTATTCTAAGCCGACACTACACTACCCATCTGGTTCTTTATTCAAACAAGCTCCGATTCGAGTTTACTACTCTGTTTATGATGATTTATTTGTTATGTTATAGTGTTGTCGGGCAGCAGTGACATTAGTACTGGTGCGAGGACGAAGACTGTGGAAGTTGTAGGGCTCTCACCGGACACAACTGCCATGACAGAAAGCAACGGGAAACTACTGTCATTATACCTCCCTTGTTGGTCAGCTCGACTAATGAAAAAAAGATGACAGAAAGCACAGAAGGAACGGCCCCGAGTTCCCGGCGTCCCTTAAATGGGACAGGGGTGCTAAGAATCCCCGGGAGGAAACACAAACAAAAACCTAAAAACTTAAAACTTAAATTAGCAACCTGGAATGTAAGAGGCCTCAGAAGAGATGAGAAGGTTTACAACGTAGCTATGGAGATGGATCGGATGGGGATTGAGATATTGGGACTGAGTGAGGTTAAGTTTGCAGGAACTGGTAAACTTCAAATACACAAAGAAAAGACGCTATATTACTCTGGAAATGACGCGTCGTCCGAAACTCATGGAGTGGCCATTGTGATCAGCAGCCACATGAGTCCCGCAGTTACTAACTTCATTCCACTGTCAAGCCGCACCATGATGTTACAACTTGACACCAAGCCTCGAAAGCTGAATATCATACAGGTCTACGCACCAACCGCAGATAAGCCGTTGCCGGAAATTGAGGATTTCTATAAAGAAATAGAGCAGCTATACCAACTCACAAAGAAAGAAGACATCAACATCGTGATGGGAGACTTCAATGCCAAGATTGGTAGTGGGAAAGTAACGGGCGTTGTCGGGCAATGTGGTCTTGGAACTAGAAATGACAGAGGAGATCTTCTAGTCCAGTTTTGTCAGGAAACAGATCTTGTAGTCACTAACACATTTTTCAAGTTACCCAAAAGAAGACTATAGACGTGGACATCACCAGCGCATACAGCTGATAACATAGTCAGGAACCAAATCGACTATGTTATGATCAACAGCAGATTCAAGAACTGTATATCTGCTGCGAAAACCTATCCGGGTGCGGATATTGGTTCTGATCACAATCTCGTTGTTGTAGACCTGGCATGTCGACTTAAGTACCACCGAAAAAAGTCCAATTTAACACGTGTTGACATTAAAAAGCTGTCTCAACCGGATATCAGGCCAAAGGTCCATACCGCAGTCAACGCTTGGGCAGTGCAATACAAGAACAATCGTTCAGCAACAGATCTCGAACACATCTGGCCCAGCTTGAAGAGAGTAGTCTCGGATATAAACGTGACTCTCTTAAAGCCATCAAAGGATGTTCCGAAGCAAGTGTGGATGACAGAGGATATTCTCGAGTTAATTCAAAAACGACGACTGTACAAGAATTCAGATATTGATAGGTACAAAAGTCTGGACAGTGAAATACGCCGTAAATGTCGCAATGCCAGATCAGATTGGAACGAGGAACGGTGCAATTATGTAGAGACCTTATTGAAGAAACACGACTCTTTTAATCTCCATAAGGAGATCAAGAACATGGCCGGCATCCACAAGAAGCAACAGCAAACTTTTTGGCTGACAGCAGTGGCAAAATCATTCTGGACCCACAGGAAAAGAAACACCAATGGGCACTATACATCAAAGATCTGTTCAGCGATGACACTCGAAGCTCCACACAACATATATGTGACGCAGAGGGTCCTATCATCCTTAAATCGGAAGTGCTCAATGCCTTAAATAATGCAAAATCAGGAAAGGCCGTTGGTTCAGACGATGTGCATATCGAGATCCTAAAACTGCTTGAAACCGAAAACTTAACTGCTCTTGTAGATATATGCAACCACATATATGAGACTGGTATTATACCTCAAGAATGGTTGAAGTCTACCTTCGTGACTCTACCCAAAAAGCAGTGCGCCAGAAAATGCCAAGCTTTTCGTACCATTAGCCTCATGAGCCAAGTATTAAAAACATTTCTGGCTATAATACACAAACGCATCAGAAACAAATGCGAAGATCAGCTCGAGGAAATGCAGCAGACCGTATTCCTGTGCTTTATAGACTACGAGAAAGCTTTTGACCGTGTGCAACACGAGGAACTCATTAAACATCTCGTAGCTATTGGACTCGACGGCAAGGATATACGGATAATAAGCAACCTATACTGGAAACAAACAGCGACGGTTAGAGTTGAGGGGGAAGAGTCGGATTCTGTTATAATACAGCGTGGAGTTCGTCAGGGATGCATATTGTCTCCGTTACTATTCAATTTATACTCCGAAGCAATAATTAAGGAAGCACTTGAAGATGTGGATGCAGGAGCCGTCATCAATGGTCGTGTGGTGAATAACCTGAGATACGCGGATGACACTGTCCTACTAGCATCCACCCTAGAAGGTCTCCAGCAGATTGTGGATAAAGTCCATGAGTGTAGCAGAAAGGTCGGATTGAATATGAATATATCGAAAACGAAGTTCATGATCGTGGATAGCAGCGGTCCTCTATAGCAAGCAGACCTGCGGATAGGAGCGAACATTGTCGAAAGAGTCGACAAGTACAAGTAACTCGGCTCCTGGCTGACTGACTCATGGGAGAGCGATACTGAAATACGCGTGCGTATCGAAATAGCCCGAGCGTCATTCATGAAAGTTCTGTGCTGTCGAAAACTTTGCATCAAACTCCGTAATAAGCTTCTGCAGTGCTACATATGGCCCGTCGTTCTGTATGGATGTGAATCATGGACCATTAAAGAGGACCTGAGAAAGAGACTTGAAGCATTTGAGATGTGGTGCTACAGACGGATGCTCCGTATTAGCTGGACGGATAAAGTCACTAACGTCGAAGTCCTCAGGCGCATACGTAAAAAGGTCAAACTCGTGAGTACCATCAAGCAGCACAAAGTCTCTTACTTGGGACACGTTTTGCGGCACGAACGCTACACGCTACTACACACCATAATGATGGGAAAAATAGAAGGAAAAAGAAGGCCAGGAAGAAGGAAGATGTCATGGTTGTGCAACATCAAAGAATGGACCGGCTTAAAACCCGTGGAAGAATTATTCAGAACATGCATGAACAGAGAGCGTTGCAAAGAGCTGATTGCCAACCTCCAGTGATGGAGCGGCACTTTAAGAAGAAGATAGTTTTAAACTTACACTATATCTATACTTTATTTCAGTTTCTCATTATAGGATTATAATATTACTCAGTTTCGGCGATAGCTCAATGGGAAAAACACCCGCCTATTATGCAGACAGGCAAAGCGGGTTCATATCCCGGGTCACCAATTTGACGTTTCACGTGACATTGGTTGTTAACGGGGAGGGTAAACATTGTAAGTTTCCACATGAAGTTCGTTTACTCATACATACATACATATACTCACGGCTATAAATCCCTTGTAGGGGTAGCCAGAGCTAAGGAATTAGAAATTCCTCAGCCACTTTTGGAAGTTGCGCAGGAAAAGATGGTGAAATAAAGGTTGTTGGTGATGGGTCTCCAACCGCATCGCCCAACAATTTCATAAAAGCGCCTATACCGTTAGTCGCCTCTTGCGTACACCCATGGGAAGAAATCGGGTAGTGCTATTATAAGCCGACACTAAACGGCTACACGGTTTACTCGTGTGAGAGTGTATTCGAACAAAACGGTATAGGGCCTGAACACCAGGTGATAATGTCACGTGATGTTTAAAAATATCAAGACCTCTGCCAACCTCTTCGGGGAAATACGGCGTGAACGTTTGAGTTGCTCTGTCTCAGTAAGATTAAACAAGCTGAACATATGACTCTGGAAATGAATCGCACTCTATTGAGTCAAATGTATGTAACTGGATATTTTCGATTAAAAACTTTATTTAAAACTCGCACTCCTACTGATAAAATAGGTAAAATATATAAGTACGTTTTTTACCGGCTAAATAGGATATTAAATTTTTATGGTCTTAATAACCATGAATTTGTTTTAAGAGTACGTGAATACCTTCTCAAATTGACTTATGAGGAAACTGAAGTATATTGTTGAATGTATGCTCTTAGAATTTTGCACATAGATAGTAAATCATTGTATGTATTATTTATATATATATATATATATATATATATATATATATATATATATATATATGTGTATATATATATATATATGTATATATGTGTATATATTTACTTACACTCAATACACCGACACACATACATGTACATATACAAACACATTTTATGTATACTTTGGTTGCCGTTATATTGATTGTTACTGATTGTTTAGATTTGTACTAAATTTGCTACTAACAATTAAAGTTATTATAAGTTATAAGTTATTGTTAATACTTATCCTATGCTCACAGGGCTCTGCCCCTTTTTTAGGGAGTAGGTTTGTTATGCTTATGTAATTGTTTTTGGTAAAAAAACATGTTTTTTTTTTTTTTTACATAAAATACCCAAATGAAGTAATATTTCTACGACCATATCAGATTCGCTAAGTTGTACAAACTCGCGCAACTTAATCATAACTTGGCCCAACTTGGTCGGGGCTAACAGGAACTGCCCGCGTCGCCGTTGATAACTTAACACTTACTTATATTGTTCCATACTTGTTTCAATTGAAAACAACTTTTGGTTTAAATAGCAAATGGTGTTAATTATTTTCAAGTTACCTTTCTTGTTGGAAAATGAAAATGCTTTGTTGCTGTTTTGTTATTGTTTTGAAGAGAAGTGAGTTTCCTATTTTAAATTGTTTAGGCACTTGTAAAGCTATTGTTTAGGAAAGGTCTCGCTTGTGTGGTTCTTAGGGTTTCTTAGCTGAATCGCAACGAACGATATTCTTATAGATGCATGGTTTCTCTCTGGCCGTACGGCAAAGTAGTTTATTGTCGTAACTATTGAAAGAAACCTCCTCATCATCTCGTTTTTTCTTGCCTTTCCTCTATCTTTTGAAACAGGAAAGTGAAAAATCTAAATATAATGTAAGCTGTAAATGTAAATCTGAATAAATCAAAATAAGTGTTTGAGATTCAATAACTGCAGAATAATCCGCAACGTATATAAAAAACAAATGATTTTATCTTTTAAACACTTTAAAACAATATTCATCTCGTTAAAAAAATAAGGCATTAGCTCTAGTTTTGTTTTTAACCTTTAATGTCAAGGGCGGGGTCTAAACAGACCCCACGCGCTGTTTTTTAACGGTGTAATTTTAAATTTAGAAGTTAGGATCTCGATTTCTCGGCTAATCTCAATGCGACGCGAGGCCTTTCGGCGAGCGACGCGACCTTTGGCTCTTCTGCTATGGTAAGTTACATTTTTGCTTACCTGCAGACCCCACCCGTGATTTCACGTAGTTACTTTTTTCACTTATTAATTTACGAATTAATTATTATTTGTTAATTTTTTTCAGAATTGGTTTTCTATAACTGAAAAAATGAGTCGCCGACTAACCAATGCCCAAATTGAGCAAATTTTACAAGATTTGAGTGAGTTGACCGACAAAGAGTAGCTTTCGCCAGTATAGATGATGCTGATCCTAGTGCTCCAAAAATAAAGCGAAGATGCTATTATTATCCCAGATCGAAGAATAAAATAGCACTATTGTCTTGCAAGAAAACTATTTGCAAGCCTAATTCGGTAGCAGTTACTTATTTTTCATCATGCCTACCCAAAGATTAATTTTTAATATAAGTTTAGGATAGTACGTTTCAAGAACTGTATTTTTTTTCTTTAAAGATTTTTTTATTTTGTTTTCTTAGATTCACTTTTTTTTGATTCTCGTATTTTATTTTTAAAGTCAGAAATTGCCTCTTTTGTTAAATTTTACTTCATTAAAAATGTGCCTGAATAATTCTACGTATGACATTGTTAATTTGATAAAAATGATCCTAACTGTCGAAAGAAAGATTTTGTAATCTAAATAAATATTTATCATGAATATTATAATGTCTTTTCATAATATTTAACATAGTTTTAACAAAATATTTAGAAAATCTGAAGTTATATGTCAATTTATTTTGGGGATACTTTTAGACCCCACGCGTGACGGAATGTTGTCCTAAAGAACGCTTGTACTTAAAGGTTAATAGTAAATAAATCTCCCTAACACGTGAGGACAATGGCCAAGCAAAACATGGGTAGTCACAACACTAGGTGACAATGTCACGTGATTTTCAGAAGTATTAGTACCTCTGCCTCTGCCAACTCTGTCGGGGATATTCAGCGTGAACGTTTGAGTTGTATTGATTACAACTGCCACACTTTTTTAAAAATGAGAATCTACTATCCAATCGTTTGTTTATTTTGTTAATTACAAATTTCACCACTCTCATATGTAATTATCACCAAAATTTTCCTACTCTCTATTACTCTTATATATTATGTATTTATGCATCTCACAGACTAATTACACAAATGCATGTTAGTATCAAAAGGTATACAAAATATGAAAGCTTTCGTATGTATGTATGCAAATGAGGAGTTCTACTGTTCTACAAAACCAGCGCTGATTTAACCTCATTAATGTTTAACGGAAAATAATGGGCAGTTGGGTTGTACAATACAACTGTGGGTGAATTATTTTATTTAGGCTAACGAGCTTTTGCGCTTAATAGGTTAATAGACTATGTAACGTTATTTCTAACTCCTGGGATGCTGTACCCAGAAGCCAGAAATAACTAAAGGGAAAAAAAAAAAAAAAGAAAATGGAAGGTTAGATAATAAATGAAAGATATATATATCACAACAATATTTAATAATAAAAAAAAATACACTAAAAAACACTCCTAATAAAATAGTCCCCTAACTTAACAAAATTATAATATAAAAGCACTCAGCTTTTAAAACCAGCTCCTGCTGCGATGGGTGGCTCAACAGTGAGGGTTGTGATTCCAACTTGGTTGCGACTCCTGATAGGCCGTCGGTGAATGCAGCTCGAAGACAAAGGGGCTGCGACTCCAGGAAACCCGTCGATAAAGGCAGCTGAAGAAGGGGCTGCGGCTCCGTGAAGCTTACTTCGAAGAAAAGGGGGGCAGCTCGAGAATAAGGGGCTGCTTTTCCAAACGGGTATGAATAAAATCAGTCCAGAATATCTCCCGTTCTTTCAATTTCTTCCAAAAATAATGATCAATATCGACTTCGGTCTTTAGTGTCCAATTCCAATCTTGTTTCAGAATGAATCCACCCATCGCCCCAGGAGCTGAATATATACCAACATCTGCGAACAAGCATGACAAATTTAAAATTTTGAAATAACAAATATTCCTTAAAGGAGGTATCAAAGAAAGTAGTCTAAATTACAAGGAGGGATTTTGAATGATTTAGAATTATATATTAGAAAACAAATTAGGAAAAACGATAAATTAAGAACATTATCTATCCACTTACAATATTAAACAATACATTCATATTAAAATTTAACAAAAATTTAGAAAATTAAATTAAATAAATTGTAAGTCTACAACCTAACACTAGCAGCCTTCTTGCAGAAAACTAATGGCTCTCAGCCAATTTTGAAATTAAGAAATAATTATCTGACAGCAAACAATATTGTCAAAATAATTATTTTCGAGAAAAATCTGGAAGCGATTGGACATAGGCTAAAAGATAAATGAGTTGAGATTGAGAATTTTCTACTAATATCTATATTGTGAATAAAAATAACGGCAGTGTAGTGAAAATGGTGTGTGTGTTCAAAATGTGTCGTGCAATTTAAATGTGTATTAATTAGTGTGAAATAATAATAAAAATATGTGTGTAAAACGTGGTTTAAATTAAATTCCCTAAATCCTTTTCAGAATAAGTGTCTGATAAAAAAGGTAAGTCAAACATCATGAACTGTTCCACATCTTACATACATAATACAAAATGTACATTACATACATTCCCCTTTCCCCCGGAAAAAAAAAAATTTAAAGATTTTTTTTTAATTAGGTTGAAATCCACACATTCAAATAGAAAAACTTTCATACTTCATTCTTACAAAAGTGAGTACTGTTCACATTCAATGACAAGTACTCTTCATAGGACTCAACCTATTAATGACGATTAGGCTTTTTTAAAGAGTTGTCAACCGCTCATTCTAATAAATCCCTAAGTAACATAACTTATATACAACACTAAGCTTCAAGGCTTAAGAAAAATAACACCTTTGAAGTGGTGTTAAAACCTTAAAACAACAATGTGAAGCAACATTGAAATTATAGAATTGTTACATAAAAAGGTAACACCTTAAGAGTGGTGTTAAAAACCTTAAAGAGCATTGAAATTACTTAATTGTACATTAAGTAGAGTAAGGTGATAAATAAACCTTACACGAAATTGTTAACACATTAGCATAATATAACGAAAAATAATTAAACATCTTGACACAACCAAAATAACGAATAAAATAAAGATGATGACATATTGATAATCATTAAATAAAATAAAGAAATACTATGTGCAAAAAGAAAATTAAAAATCTTAAGCTTTTATGTCTTTGATATGCCATTTACCTCTAGAACCATTTGGGTCTTCTAAGAGGTATACCAAAGGGGAAAACTTTTCAATTACTTTACATTTCAGGTATTTGGGAGCAAGTTTGGAGCTAAAGTAATTGCCAGCATTACTCTGAACGTAATTCCTACGCCAAACAGTATCACCTACATTAAATTCCTTAGGAGATCGACGACGGTTGTAATGAGTTGAATTCTTTTCATGAGCAATATGAAGAGCCCATTGAACTTTATCAAAACAAGAGGAAAGGTAACCAATGTTTTGAGCATATATATCCCTAGGCAGAAAAACTAACTCATCTAAATTATTAAATTGAGTATAAGAAGAACCACATGTAACTATTTCACGACCAAAGACTAAAAATGAAGGGTTATAACCAGTTACAGAATTAACCGTGTTATTTAAAGCGGCTTGTACCATAGGTAAATGAATATCCCAAGATCTATGGTCATTTTCTACTAAAGATGCCAGGGCTGTAATGATAGTTTTGTTATACCTTTCTGTAGGGTTGATTTGGGGACAGTAGCGTGGAATATAAGATATAAAAGGTATCTTATATTTTTCTAACAACCTTTGAAATTCATGGCTTTGAAAATGTGAACCATTATCCATAATAATGGTTTAAGGAACACCATGTACTAGAAATACATAGTTTTCGAGGTTAGAAATAATATTAGCTGAAGTAGACCTTTTTAAAGGAAAAAGAAGAGAGTATTTTGTAAATAAACAATTAACAACTAAAATAAACTGATTACGACGACGAGACATAGGAAGAGGACCGATCAAATCTAGCGACACAGTTTGAAACGGTCTCGAACATATTTTTGGCTTACCCATAATACCATATGGGGAATGGTTTGAATGTTTGTAAGCAAGACATTTTTCACATTCACCAATAAAATTAGCAATATCTCTAAACATTCCTGACCAATAATATGTAAGACTTAACTTCTTAAATGTTTTAAAAATACCTAAGTGTGGACTACTAGGAGAACCGTGAGCGGAATCAATAAGTAACTTCCTTTCTCTAGGAGGTGGAACAATTTTCCAAATGAAATCCTCATTAATGGAATTAGGATCAATACAACAACGAAGAAGATGGTTGTCCTTTATACAATAGTTGGGATATTGTTCAGGATTATTTTGACAGCCTAAATAAAGTTTATTGTATTTCTCAACAGCTAACTGAAAATGTTGAGGAACGTTGGCAACAGGTGCCACATTAAGAAGACAATTAACATTGGCCGGAGTATCCTTAGATCGAGAGAGTAAGTCAGGTACTACGTTTTCTTTGCCTTTCTTATGTTTTAAAACAAAATTAAATGTTGATAATCGAAGTGACCACCGAGCTAACCTACCAGTTGGATTAGACAAATTAAGAAACCATTTAAGAGCAGAATGATCTGTATAAACAACAAATTGTTTGCCATTGTCCAAATAACAACGCCAATGCTCCAGAGCAGTGATTACCGCCAAAGTTTCTCTTTCTGTAGTAGAATAATTCCTTTCATGCTTATTAAGAGAACGACTCATATAGGCAATAACCACTTCTCTGTCATCTTTCATTTGAGTTAACATCGCACCAATTCCAGTGTTTGATGCATCACAATGCACTGCAAACGGGAGACTGAAATCTGGACAAGCTAAAATAGGAGTAGTAACCAAATGGTTTTTCAAAGTAAGAAAAGCTGAATCTGCTTCAGAAGTCCAAATGAATTTAGGAGCATTTTTGCCCGAAGACGTGAGTTTATTCAAAGGAGCTGCTATAGTGCTAAAATTAGGAATAAATCTACGAAACCAACTACAAGTACCTAAAAACCTACGAACTTCTCTTTTTGATGTGGGGACTGGGAAATCTAAAATAGCTCTAATTTTTTCAGGATCAGCGCGAAGACCATGCTCATCCACGATGTAACCTAAATACTTAAGTTCATTTTTAAAGAATTTACTTTTCTCAAAATTAATGGTAAGATTTGCATAAGTCAATTTTTCGAGAACTTTACAAAGTAAGGCTATGTGTTCTTCAAAAGTTTGACTAATTACGATTATGTCATCCAAATAACAAAAAACCTTGTTCTCGAACTCTGGATTAAACAAAATATCCATCAATCTTTGCTGAGTAGCAGGAGCATTGGTTAAACCAAATGGCATGACCGTAAATCTGAACATTCCACGACCAGGGGCATAAAATGCGGTCTTGTCACGATCAGCGCCATCTAACGGGATTTCCCAAAATGCTTTAGCTATGTCAATGCTAGAAAGAAATTTAGCCTGTCTAAGACTATCTAAAATTTCGCTGATAAAAGGTAGACTATAAGCGTCACGACGAGTAACAGAATTAAGTTTCCTACTATCAACACAAAAACGCCATTCTCCATTTTTCTTAGGAGTAATCAACACTGGGGATAACCAAGGACTTTCACACGGTTCAATCACATCCCATTGTAACATCTTATCCACCTCATTAATAAGTGCCTTTTGCTTTTCAGGTGAAAGACGATAACAACGTTGTTTGATGGGAGGAGAGTTACCAGTATCAATCTTGTGAGAAATTAAAGTTGTACGACCTAATTTGCCTTTCCTTTCAAAAGATATATCCTTAAATTTTTCTATTATATTACTCGCTATGAGTTGTTGATCTGAAGAAAGATTCTCAAAAGGAAGAATAGACTTATCATGAGAGACAGTATTAACGACTAAGGGTTCGTTAAAATACTGAAATAAGACTTTAGGAACAAGTTGAAACTTTCTCCAAAAATCGACACCAAGAATAATAGAAGTAAGAATATTAGGAAAGACATAAGCTCTTATTACATAAGTCAAATTATTAAAAGAAATCGGAATATCCATGTAACCAAAAGATTCAAGTTTTTGATTACTTGCTGTGGCTACAAAAATGGGATTGGACTTGGACAAAGTGTAGCCTAATCTGATAAATTTTAAATGAGAATTATTACCTAGAATAGTGATAGAACTACCACTATCTAAAAGACCAGAAAAAGATAAACCACCTACAGAGAAGTTAATGAAAGGACGATTGTAGTCTTTTTCTTCTGAGAAAGCAATAGAATGAGTTCTATATGAACCGAAGAATAGTTTAATAGTAGAAAGCCAATCGTTCCATTCATCAACGTTAAATTTATTAGTATCAAAGTCCGAAATTAGGTTTTTTTGATTGTTTAAAGCATAACTACAATTAGGATAGTTGTTCACCTTAAAACCCTTATTACCACACTTAAAACAAATGGGATCTTTAGGTTCCTTACAAGAACGAAGAGTATGACCATTAACCTTACAACGTGGACAATACTGACTTGAAGAAGAACTATTGGAATGAGAAGTAACACGGCGATTAGTATTTGAGGACTGTTGACTCGATGAAGAAGAAGAAGACTTAATGGGTTTGTAATTAAATTCTGAGGCTATTTTGCTATTGTCAGGTATTGGTTCCTGAAAATTGTGATCCCTGTCCATATAAGATTCATATTTTTGGCAAGAAGAAATTAATTCATCTATAGAATTAATATTTTTCAACATTACGACAACTGAATAACAAGGTTTGATATTACGTAACAGAATCTGGAGCTTTTCTTGCTCCGAAAGTGGTGCAGACAAACGATTAAACATGCCAAACATAATAGAAACGTAGACAATAATATTTTCATCACGACCCTGAGTTCTAGCTCTAATCGAAGATAATAATTTATAATCGTAATCATATTCTCCAAAATCATTAACTAATGAGACACTGAGTTCACTCCAAGAAATATTGGGATTTAAATTTTTCTTTAATCGAAACCAATGCAAAGCATTATCAGAAAACAGTTCATAACCTAAATTGGAGAGAAAAGATTTATCAATACCTCTCGATAAACAAAACTCCTCTACCTTTTGGATATACGATCTAGGACAGGAGAGACCATTATAGGTGAACTTTTTAATTTCCTTAGCACAGGATAAAATGTCACCAGAACGGGAAGAAGAAGCAAAAGGAGAGACAATAGGATCAGTAGCTGTAGAAGCTACGGGCAAAACTTCAGCTGGTAATCTTCCAGAACTAGGAGGAACTTCCAAACGAGGGGAAACCTGAATGTTGGATAAAAGTTCGGTCGCAGGCTGAAAAGTATAGTCATCAAAACGTTTTTCTAAAGAGTAAAATAAATGTTTGATGTTATTATATGATTCTGTATATGAAGGGTCAATGTCGATATCTATTCTACTAATCCTGAAATGTAAATGATTAATAAAAGATTCTAGCTTTTTTAAATAAGCGCTAGAAGTGTTCTCAATATTTGCTAATTTCTTTTCTAAGTAAGATAAAGTGGATTGAACTTCATCTAAGTCGTCACCTATGGGTAAAATTGAATCGATAATATTATTAGAAGGGAACTCTACAGCCAAAGTGGATATCTGCTGACGAAGGTCTGCTAGTGTAGAGCCAGGTGTAGCCATCCTAATCCTAACTTCATATTCTAATTCAGCTTTATTAAGTAAATTAAAATTAATAGTTCTCGCCATCGTATATAATAACAAAAGTATGTATAAAAGAAAAGACGTAAAAGCGAAAAGAAATGTGCCGAAACCGAAACCCAAAAGAATCCTACTTGTGCAAGTATAATTTAGAATTTAGAAGAGAATTGTTGTGATATATATTTTTTTGTTGGGCGCCAATTTGTAACGTTATTTCTAACTCCTGGGATGCTGTACCCAGAAGCCAGAAATAACTAAAGGGAAAAAAAAAAAAAAGAAAATGGAAGGTTAGATAATAAATGAAAGATATATATATCACAACAATATTTAATAATAAAAAAAAATACACTAAAAAACACTCCTAATAAAATAGTCCCCTAACTTAACAAAATTATAATATAAAAGCACTCAGCTTTTAAAACCAGCTCCTGCTGCGATGGGTGGCTCAACAGTGAGGGTTGTGATTCCAACTTGGTTGCGACTCCTGATAGGCCGTCGGTGAATGCAGCTCGAAGACAAAGGGGCTGCGACTCCAGGAAACCCGTCGATAAAGGCAGCTGAAGAAGGGGCTGCGGCTCCGTGAAGCTTACTTCGAAGAAAAGGGGGGCAGCTCGAGAATAAGGGGCTGCTTTTCCAAACGGGTATGAATAAAATCAGTCCAGAATATCTCCCGTTCTTTCAATTTCTTCCAAAAATAATGATCAATATCGACTTCGGTCTTTAGTGTCCAATTCCAATCTTGTTTCAGAATGAATCCACCCATCGCCCCAGGAGCTGAATATATACCAACATCTGCGAACAAGCATGACAAATTTAAAATTTTGAAATAACAAATATTCCTTAAAGGAGGTATCAAAGAAAGTAGTCTAAATTACAAGGAGGGATTTTGAATGATTTAGAATTATATATTAGAAAACAAATTAGGAAAAACGATAAATTAAGAACATTATCTATCCACTTACAATATTAAACAATACATTCATATTAAAATTTAACAAAAATTTAGAAAATTAAATTAAATAAATTGTAAGTCTACAACCTAACACTAGCAGCCTTCTTGCAGAAAACTAATGGCTCTCAGCCAATTTTGAAATTAAGAAATAATTATCTGACAGCAAACAATATTGTCAAAATAATTATTTTCGAGAAAAATCTGGAAGCGATTGGACATAGGCTAAAAGATAAATGAGTTGAGATTGAGAATTTTCTACTAATATCTATATTGTGAATAAAAATAACGGCAGTGTAGTGAAAATGGTGTGTGTGTTCAAAATGTGTCGTGCAATTTAAATGTGTATTAATTAGTGTGAAATAATAATAAAAATATGTGTGTAAAACGTGGTTTAAATTAAATTCCCTAAATCCTTTTCAGAATAAGTGTCTGATAAAAAAGGTAAGTCAAACATCATGAACTGTTCCACATCTTACATACATAATACAAAATGTACATTACAACTACAGCAAAAATAATTTGTGTAGTCAAATATTTAAAATACACAAACAATGCAAAAATATGCAGATGATAACAAATTCGAACCATGTTTAAGAAAATTGTCATGATTTTTTTTGTCTTTCTCTCTCGTTAATATAATATTTGTAGGTGTCGGCTGAAAACTAGCGTGTCTTGGAATGGTCTGTGTACTGTTCCAGACACACATGCTGAGCCGATAACCATTTTGGCAATAGGTTACTTATTACATTTATAAACATTAATCGTGATTACTTAAAATTTTGTTAATATTCGTTCTTATATGTTTTTACAGTGTGTTGTATTTTTTTGCCACTTATGTAAATTGTGCCAAATAAATGTCTTTTACTTTTACTTCGTTCCGAGAGCTGCTAAACCTTATGACTTTAAAGTAAAATAATGATAATTTAAATGTTTATGTTCATGAAAACCGACGCAACCGATGAACAAAAACATTCAAATTATGTGATAGTTAGGCGTTCTCAACATTTGCATTCTATCTGAAAAGGTAGACAAGTGGCCTTCCGAATTTGTGACAAATTCGGAGGTAGAAAATGCAAACACTACTTAAAAGTGTAAAAGAAACAAAGGATAGAAGAATTTCGCACTGGCCGCCATTGACGCGGTAGCTCAATTGGCAGAGCGACGGGGGCATATACCCGAGGTCGCGGGTTCGATTCCCGCCTGTGTCGAAATTTTTCTATCCTTTATTTATTAGTGAAATAATGATAGTCATTGGCATTAAACACAACAAGTCATTAATTTAAATTTCGAAAAAGGGTGTCGAAAGGTTCGGAAAACGAAAATCCTCATACGTTTTTGGAAGTTTAGTGGGGATAAGATTTCAAAATAAAGCATGTTTGGTCTCTAATCACATCGCCTTCAGATCGGTTAACAATCCCTAAAAACCTGAAATTTAAAAAACAAATCAATAGAACTATACGTTAAATATATATACGCTACACTTAAAAAAACAAAAATTACGCAGAAAAGCCACAAAAAAAAATGGTTAGAAACTGAAAATGGACAAAACATTAAATGTATTACTTAACATAATAAGTAAGGAGAACGTATTCAAGAGCGAGGAGCCAAAACTCACTTTGATCCCTTTCGAGTACACATACTTCGTGTTATACAATACAGTCCTTCTTAAAACTTTATTCGTCTTTTGAGAAAACTTTTGAGTTTACCTTCTTATGAATCTCGTCCGTAAAACCTACATGAATGAGTTTTAATTCAGAAAAGAAATGTAAACTTCTGAAGAGAATTTCGTATGAAAATGGAAGACTTATTTGAGTTTATTTTACTACGACCAATAAACAATTAATGAACACCTCTGCCAACCTCTTCGGGGAAATACTGCGTGAACGTTTGAGTTGCTCAGTCTCAGTAAGATTAAACAAGCTGAACATATGACTCTGGAAATTAATCGCACTCTATTTAGTCAAATGTATGTAACTGGATATTTTTGATTAAAAACTTTATTCAAATCTCGCACTCCTACTGATAAAATAGGTTAAATATATAAAAACGTTTTTTACATAAAATACCCAAACGAAGCAATATTTCTACGGCCATATCAGATTCGCTAAGTTGTACAAACTCGCGCAACTTAATCATAACTTGGCCCAACTTGGTCGGGGCTAACAGGAA
Source organism: Bedellia somnulentella (assembly GCA_963576735.1). Lineage (NCBI taxonomy): Eukaryota > Metazoa > Arthropoda > Insecta > Lepidoptera > Bedelliidae > Bedellia > Bedellia somnulentella. The sequence goes on along the minus strand of OY755173.1, from coordinate 18,724,843 downwards.
CTGCCCGCGTCGCCGTTGATAACTTAACACTTAGTTATATTGTTCCATACTTGTTTCAATTGAAAACAACTTTTGGTTTAAATAGCAAATGGTGTTAATTATTTTCAAGTTACCTGTCTTGTTGGAAGATAAAAATGCTTTGTTGCTGTTTTGTTATTGTTTTGAAGAGAAGTGAGTTTCCTATTTTAAATTGTTTAGGCACTTGTAAAGCTATTGTTTAGGAAAGGTCTCGCTTGTGTAGTTCTTAGGGTTTCATAGCTGAATCGCAACGAACGATATTCTTATAGATGCTTGATTTCTCTTTGGCGGCACGACAACGTAGTTTTTTTTAAAATGTTTTTTTACTTTATAAACCTCATGTGGGGATTATTACTAATAAATAAAGGAAAGAAAAATTTCGACACAGGCGGGAATCGATCCCGCGACCTGTGTGTCAATGGCTGCCAGTTTGAAATTAGAAATACAATTTTAGAATTTCCCACCTGTGTCGAAATTTTTATTCTTTAAAGTAGTTTATTTTTGTAACTATTGAGAAAACCATCATCATCATCTTCATCTAATTTTTCGGAGGAAAGCGAAAAATCTAGATAAAATGTACGCTGTAAATGTAGATCTGAATAAATCAAAATAGGTGTTTGAGACTAAATAACTGCAAACTAAGTCGCTATGTATATGAAGAAAATATTTATTATATATAATTTACATCATTCTAAATACGAGAACACCGACATAGATTAAACACACTCTTATCATTGGAAGCAAAATTTAAATAAAATTTATCTTGGTAATTAAAGTAATAAGGCATAGGCTCAAGTACTTTTTAGTAGTAGGTACATCTGTCACACCTTTTAAGGAATGAGAATCAACTATCCAATCGCTTGGTTTTGTTAATTACAAATTTCACCACTCTCATATGTAATTATCACCAAAATTTTCCTACTCTCTATTACTCTTATATTTTATGTATCTATGCATCTCACAGACTAATTTCACAATTTTATGTTAGTATCAAAATATATACACAAGATGAAAACTTTCGTATGTATGTATGCAAATGAGGAGTTGTGCAAAACCGGCGCTGTTTAACCTCATTAATGTTTAACGGAAAATAATGGGCAGTTAGGAGTACACGTGAATTTTATAACCACCAGCTGGGTTGTACAATACAACTGTGGGTGAATTATTTTATTTAGGCTAACGAGCTTTTGCGCATAATAGGTTAATAGACTACAGCAAAAATAATTTGTGTAGTCAAATATTTAAAATACATAAACAATGCAAAAATATGCAGATGATAACAAATTCGTACCATGTTTAAGAAAATTGTCATGATTTTTTTCGTCTCTCTCTCTCGTTCAGAGAGCTGCTAAACCTTATGACTTTAAAGCAAAATAATGATAATTTGAATGTTTATGTTCATGAAAACCGATGCAACCGATGAACAAAAACATTCAAATTATGTGACAGTTAGGCGTTCTCAATATTTGCATTCTATCTGAAAAGGTAGACAAGTGGCCTCCCGAATTTGTGAAAAAATCGGAGGTAGGGAACGCAAACACTAATTAAAAGTGTCAAAGAAACAAAGGATAGAAGATTTCGCACTGGCCGCCATTGACGCGGTAGCTCAATTGGCAGAGCGACGGGGGCATATACCCGAGGTCGCGGGTTCGATTCCCGTCTGTGTCGAAATTTTTCTATCCTTTATTTATTAGTAAAATAATGATAGTCATTGGCATTAAACACAACAAGTCATTAATTTAAATTTCGAAAAAGGGTGTCGAAAGGTTCGGAAAACGAAAATCCTCATACGTTTTTGGAAGTTTAGTGGGGATAAAATTTCAAAATAAAGCATGTTTGGTCTCTAATCACATCGCCTTCAGATCGGTTAACAATCCCTAAAAACCTGACATTTTAAAACAAATCAATAGAACTATACGTTAAATACATATAAAAACAAAAATTACGCAGAAAAGCCACAAAAAATGTTAGGAACTGAAAATGGGCAAAACATTAAATGTATTACTCAACATAATAAGTAAGGAGAACGTATTTCAAGAGCGAGGAGCCAAAACTCACTTTGATCCCTTTCGAGTACACATACTTCGTGTAATACAATACAGTCCTTCTTAAAACTTTATTCGTCTTTTGAGAAAACTTTTGAGTTTACCTTTTTATGAATCTCGTCCGTAAAACCTACATAAATGAGTTTCAATTCAGAAAAGAAATGTAAACTTCTGAAGAGAATTTCTTATGAAAATGGAAGACTTATTTGACTTTATTTTACTACGACCAATAAACAATTAAACAGTCAGATGTCGCAAATGGGATGTAAATTAATGTTAGCAATATACATTTTATCTGTACACTGATCCCTCATTAATCCCAAGTTGATCCCATTCAAGTCAGAACGAGTATAAAAACTTACATTAACTCCCATTAAAATTCTGAATGTAATTATTTTGTTCGTTAACCCTTTTGCTCTTGCGGAATTTATTTTGCCCCTAGCGTTTATGAGTTGAAGTAAATGGGGTTTTGATAAAATTCGGAAAAGGATTTTTTTGTTTGTCCCTATTCTACCTTTTCTTAGCTTTAGTATTGTTTCTTAGCGTTATTGACGGTGGTATGAACATTTAATCAATTAAATAAATACAATGCATACAGGATAGGACATCAAGATCCCACCAAAAACATTCTGTAAACAACTAGCCAAGTCTCGATAGAGCTGCTTGTTTATCTCTAAAAAGTAATGAAATCACTAAAATAAGTGCAGCCAAGTCTAAGGTTCCTTACTGCGATTTATTTATTATTATAGTTAATTTTACGAGACTTGGCCGTTGAACATTCTTGACACGTTTAGTATGTACAAGTTTATTTACTAGTTCATAAATAATAATTATTATTGGACTTAATATTTTTATTTATTGAGTAGAATACAGTTAATCAACTACTATTTCTCGTAAATACGCTTATTATAGTTTGACAGTACTCTTTTTATGTTTTCTCATCAGCGTCACCAAGTAGTTCAGATCTTCCATAAACCTTGTTCAGCTTTCTAGGTCTATGGGAAGTACTAGTTCTATTTTGATGATCAGTCAGTGTCGAAAATGCGGAACTTTGCATTAGCTTAACTTCGGAATTAATTAATCTACCGACATGAAATTTTGGATTTCAAGTGTGTGATTACGAATTTCTAGGTGACGAAAATTTCAGCGTTTTAATCTAATCCAGAGGTTCTCGAATGGGGCCCTGAAAATGCGGCGAAACGGTTCCAGAAAAGGATGGTACGGCAGTGTTTGCTTCTCGCTCGACTTGGCGATAAACAGTCAATCCATTCAAATTCAAAAATGTATCGTGCTGCGTACATATTCTGTATGTTTCCAAATATTGTGTAGAGTTATATGAAGGATGTAGAAGGTGGTAAAAAGAGAGTCATAAATATTGCATTAAAAAACTTTATATTATTCTGCCCACGGGTGTCGTAAGAGGCGACTTAAGGTATTGGACTTCGAAAGTAATTGTCGGACGATGAAGCTGTAGAGATTTGCCAGGATAGAAGCGGCGATCGATATTCTCTGCCTACCCCAATGGGAACTAAGAGTGTGAGCAAATTGGGCGATGTGGTTTAAGACCCATCACCAACAATCTTTATTGAACAATTCTTTCCCCACTCAACTTCCAAATCTGAGGCATATCAAATGTATATCTATTTATATACAAATTTGCTTTTTAAATTTGCAATCCTGGGATGGGCCTACACCAATTTGTCTTTTCTAAAGTCATATGTGTGGTTAATTTATCATGATTGTTAACGGTGAGGGAAAACATCGTGAGGAAACCCACATGGCTGAGTTGTACTTAGTCATGTCACAGTGTATTCGTACAAAACGGCGGCGATAGGCCTGTAGGCAGACGCAGTGTGGGGCGCCCTCCAGCCCGCTGGATCGACGACCTAAAGCAGGTGGCCGGGAGTGGTTGGATGAGGCTGGCCGAGGATAGGAAGAGGTGGCGCGCCAAGGGAGATGCCTATGTCCAGCAGTGGACGAGTGTGGGCTGATGATGATGATGAGGCCTGTAGGCGGATTGCGAGTTTTATCGAATCGTTTACTTTACGCCGTAGTAAAGTAAGGCTATCCTTGGCATAAGGAGTAAAAGAGACACAGATATGTATTGTTTTCACTCAAATGTACATACATATATACATACTCGATTAATTTGAGCGAAAACGAAATTTCGAATGAAACTCACAATCCGCCTACTACCCTCTATCACGTGTGTACACTGCCCAAGCAAAACGTGGTGTTCAGATTCAGAGTACTGAACACCAGGTGACATTTCACGTGATGTTCAGAAGTGTTACGCGGGCATATTTTCCGTGAGCGTTTGACTTCTGAGTTTGTAATTATGTATTTCTGCATATAAAAAAAAAAAATTTTAGACAATTTTAGTCCATATTTAGTGTTAGTATTTTACTTATTGACTATGTTAGTAAAAAAATTAATAAAAAAAAAAAAGCTGCCAAAACTATCATTTTATTTTTTTTTTCGACAAATGATAATTATAAGTCTAATTCAGTGACTTAGTTGTGTGTACATGTGTTACTTAATTGTTTTAGAATAGATATACGGCCATATTATACACAGATCTAGTCAGCCCCAAACTAAGTAGCACTTGTATTATGGGATACTAACTCTTCGATACGAAAAGTATATAATACACATGTAAACAACATCCAAGACTAAGAAACAATCATTTATGCTCATCACAGCGGGGATCGAACCAGCAACCTCCGGATCGAGAAGCCAGTCATTTATCCACTCGGCCACGGACGTCGTCAGTCAATATAATGTACGCAAAGTCCAAGGTGGAGTTTCAAAGTGCTTCCAATCAATTTTCTTCACTGCGGAGCAAGTCTGGATGAGTTTTTAATCGATTTAGGAGATGAAAATACAGGGAGAGGTTTCTTTCAAAAATGAATTATTTCTTCAGAAAGATCTTAAAAGCTTCGTTCAATAATGTTTTACAGATTCTCTTTCACTTGGCAAATTGAACAACTCAATTTTATTACAATAATTAGTTTATTAGGAAGAATCAGGCGAAGAACTTATTGTTTAATACCGTAATATAAATAAAATTGCAAATGTATCTACTATGCGTAATAGCTTCACGTTACGTACGTGTATCATGATGATAAACGTATGTATGAAAAGTAATATAATTTCAAATCCAACACAATATTTAACAGTGTTTGATTTTTTATTGTGAAGATTCACATCATAATTAAGTTTTTCATAAATCGACACAATTGTTTGGGATCTTTATAGCAAAAACTATAAACAAAAAAATATATTTGTTTCCATTGATAAGTTGTACGTGTATGCGAATTTTGCGTCTTTTAACTAACTTAAGTTGGCTGGATGAATATTTAATAATAATAATAATAAGGACGGAACCACAGACGTTTGTCGAGCATGTGGCCGTCCCGGAGAGCCACTTAGGCATGTTATTTCCAGTTGTTCTTGCTAACACTGAGTACTTGCACAGACACAACCAAGCAGCCAAAATCCTGCATCAGGAGCTCGCTCTAAAATACGGACTTTTGCAACAAAGGGTGCCGTATTACAAGTATCTGCCGGAGCCAATCCTAGAAAATGATCGTGCCAAAATCTATTGGGACCGATCTGTTATCACGGGGACTATTCTAGCGAATAAGCCTGATATCGTGGTATGGGATCGGTCGCAGTCGAGGGTATTTCTAGTGGATGTCACTATCCCTCATGACGAGAGTCTCGTGAAAGCCGAAACCGAGAAGCGTCGGAAATATCTCGATCTGGCTCACGAGATCACCGACATGTGGGGTGTGACTTCAACAGAAATAATCCCAATTGTTTTGTCCGCGAACGGGTTAATTCCAACCAGCCTCGCGACCAACTTGAGGCGGTTGGATTTCTGTGGCGTGTCGGTTCCAGCACAAATGCAGAAAGCGGTGCTGCTCGATACGGCTCGGATCGTCCGCCGGTTCTTGAACGTGACTCCCTGACCCCGACCGACTGTGCTTTTGTCGGGGAGTACCGCCTCTCCCATTTATAATTTATATTTTTATTTTCGGCCATGGGAGAGGCGAGAAAGCAAAATGTTTTCCGGAATAATAATAATAATAAATGTTTTTATTTGTGTCTTAAAATATAACAATACAAGAAAAATCATGGTTGTTAACAGTGAGGGAAAACATTGTGAGGACACCCACATGGCTGAGTTGTACTTAGTCATGTGACAGTGTATTCGTACAAAACAACGATAGGCCTTCCCCCTATCACGTGAGTACACTGTCCATGCGAAACGTGTGTACTCTGAACACCAAGAGGGTGACAAAGTCACATGATGTTCAGAAGTATTAGTACCTCTGCCTACCCCTTCGGGGATATTCGGCGAGAACGTTTATGTTTATATTATTATTTTCAAAATCTTTAAAAAATATATTCAATCAACAGTTATGTTCGTGATGTGATAGCTCGTCAGAAACCTTGTCTTATTAGGGTTCCGTACGTCTGAATACAAAAACGGAACCATTAATGGATCACTCGTGTGTCTGTCCGTCCGTCGCTTACTGTCAATTATCTCCGAATCTATTAGACCGATTAAGTTGAAATACACATATCAATTCCTGTGACCCAAACACTTTGTGTGTGGTGTGACGTGAGCAGATAAAATCTGTATATGGGGGGTCATTAATGGAGGTGAAGGGGAAAATTAAAAAATATATATCTGAAAACTGCATCGTGTGGCATATCAAATGAAAGGTCTTGTTGAGAAGATCTTAAATGTATTTTTTTGTAATTTTAAAATCAATAGTTTCCAAGTTGTTCAAGAAAATAGACGAAAATTGACCATTCCCCCCTTATCTCCGAAACTACTGAACCTAAAATTTTAAAAAAAATACAGAAATTAAGTTTTCTCTTTATGGATTATAGGAAAACCTTTAAGAAGTCCATGATATTAAAATAACATGGTAAATCACTCAATATTGTGCGTACCAACTTTAACATCGTACGGAACCCTCTTCACGCGAGTTCAACTCGCACTTGTCCCCTTTTTTTTTAAAGCTTAAAAGATAAAGGATTTTTTTTTGGCTTCAAAATGAAAACATAATTTACATACATAAATATATATACTCACGGCCATAACTCCCTTGATGGGGCAGCCAGAGCTAGGGAGTTAGAAATTCCTCAGCCACTTTTGGAAGTTGCGTGGGAAAAAGATGGTGAAATAAAGGTTGTTTGTGATGGGTCTCTAACCGCATCCCCGAAAGATCCCTTTAAATGTAGTGCTATTCTAAGCCAACACTACACAACTTCAAGTCATAATTTCATTAACACAAAGTGAAATTTTAGTCATAAAATTTACTTACCATGATGTAAATTGGGGTAACATATTTTAACAACTTGAATATTTTTTTTAAATAGCTGTGAGCTTGCTATCTCTTGTAGCCCTAAAACGAGTTGTATATACTAGCTCTATTCCCATCAATAAACTGAACAAAATGTTAATTAAAACCCAGTCTCGACAGATTTCATCTGAAAGTCTGGTGATGGATGAAAGAACTTGAACCTCGGGGAAATATGTCATGAAATATATGATAAAAATAGGTGCGATCTTATATAAAATACCCTTTACTTTCAGATGAATGTGTTGGTTAATCATGCTTTAATTCCATAAAGAAACTCTATTGGGTATTAATTATTACTCATTTTCTTCGTTACTTCCTCGGGAAATTCAATTTTAAACCTATTACTAAAAGATGAAATAAAGTGTGCGCTGTAAAATTTATAGGTTTATGCCCTAGAGGCGCTTGGGAAAATGAAAGTGTTTACTTTAAGTTAGATGTATAAGATGAAATGAGTGGTAAACATTTATTTGGTCAGTCCTAAGTAATTACAGTACATATATAATTTAAAATGTTAACAATTACTAGTGAAGAGCTAGTTGTGCCATAGATGTTGTCACTAATACGTACGGTAATGAAAAAAAAAGAAATTTAATTTTAAAAACATGTATTTTATACAATTGACCGTTAAACGCAATGACGACGTGATAACTCAATGTTAACGTGCAAGCGACTAGTGTCAAATCCCGGTTCAGGCCTACACTAATTTGTCTTTTCTAAAGACATATGTGTGGTAAATTAATCATAGTTGTTAACGGTGAGGAAAAACATCGTGAGGAAACCCACATGACTGAGTTGTACTTAGTCATGTGACAGTGTATTTGTAAAAAACGGCGATAGGCCTGCCTCCTATCACGTGAGTACACTGTCCATGCAAAACGTGGGTACAAAGTCACGTGATGATCAGAAGTATTAGTACCTCTGCCAACCAATTCAGGGATATTCGGCGTGAACGTTTATGTTATGTTATTATGACCGTTAAGATAATATAAATAGAAGAGTTAGCCAGAGATTCAAAATACTAAATGCGTCACCGACTTTTGAAAATTTAGTGAGGAATGTTTTTAAAATTAAAGTGGCTCGGAATGGGTAGGATCTACGATACTTTATTTCTACCATCCCATCTCCTATCAACTTCCAAATGTGGCTTGCTTTATCTATGTAAAATTACTAACTAAGTCATATTAGAGACAGTTGATGAGGATTAAAACCACATTATTGCTTGAGTGAGGCAAAGCTAAAATTAATTAACAAGCACTCGAATAACCGATTGTTAGTGAAATATCGAGCTTAAATAATTATTGGTGAATGTTTCACTTGAAAACCACGATACCTCTTCTAATTGTTCGGGAATAATTTGATTAAACTTATTTTAAGCTAAATTTTAATACTGTTATCAATATCTTTGATTTTCACTACATTTGGTAAATAAATTAAGTTTTTAGGTGTTGACTGACTTTAAATTAAATTATTTGAAATCGAAAATATTGGATTGTTTGTGCGTTGAAGAACATTGATGGTTGAGTGGAAAGATGATCGGCTTTGAGTATTTGAATACATACATTTACTATTCCGTTAGTTCCCATTTGGTTAGGCAGTGACTATTGATCGCCACTTTGTACGATCCTGGCAAACCTTTCTAGTTTCGTTCACATCCATTAATCTTTTCATACACGCTCTTTTATTCTTCATACTTCGGACACCAGCCTGTTTGGACACACTCACTATTTGATCCTAATGTGTCCTCCGAGGTCGTCCTCAACTGACATTACCTACCATATTGGCTCTAGATCTCTTTCTATAATATATAAAATTACTTCATGCTCCTGGATTACAAAGGATTCGGAATTAATATTAGTGGAGAGTACATCAGACTTTCCTGTGACCAAGAACAAGTCTTGTACAGCTTAACCTTTCTCTGAATCTAACAAATTTACATATCTACTATTACTATTGCCGTGTAGTGCCGGCTTAGAATGTCGCTACCCCTTTCTACCCACGGGTGTCGTAAAAGGCGACCAAGGGTATTGGGACTTTTTATTGGATTTTTGGGCGATGGAATGGAATTTCTAATTCGTTAGCTCTGGCTACCCCTTCTAGGGATTTATAGCCGTGAGTATATGTATGTGTGTATGTTTATACTCATTGTTAATATTATGGTATCAGGACCATTTCACCAATGTTAGGAGACTTGAAATATTAAAAGACACCTACTAGCTCTTGACTTCAAAGTTTAGCTCTAATGCTGGTGAGCAAACATTATAACTTTGCCACTTTTGCCACTTTTGGTTGAGTGGGGAAAAGATGGTAACAAATTGTATGATTTTCAGTGACTAAGGTTATTTATTCGAGCCTTTTAAATGTTTTTGCGGGAATTGGACTACTCCCTACTTCCAAAAGTGGCAGAGGAATTTCTAATTCCTTTGCTCTGGCTACCCCCTCTAGGCATCAATTAGCCTGAGTATATTTATTTATGTAAGTAGTTATAATATTTGATTCTTTGAACTGAATGTACTTCAAACTTAATCAATTATAAAATATTTCAAAGATGGAGAGACGTTTGCAAACAATTATATCAAAAAAGATCAAAAATTGCTTTTAAGAGGACGACTTTTACCTTGTGCGTGAAACTTATTGGAGATAAATGAAATAGTGTTAGTAAAATTATTTGAGTTTTACGAAACATTTGTCGCTAAAATTATTTAGATATACATCATCTATCTATCTAGTCACTATAATATACTACACAGTTTAAGAAACATCACAAAATTAACACAATTAAATTAGAAATATTTACTCAAACATATCATTTATCGTGTTATTATTAAAATATTTTATTAGTCTGTACGTAAGTAAGATTTGTAAATCAATCATAAATTCTACTAGGTGAAGCATTTCAAGCTGTCATACCATTTTTGCGTTGTAGTTAATTATTAGAAACCAACTCAATTCAGAAATTTGCTGTGTAGTGTCGGCTTCGAATAACACTACCCCATTTCTGCCGGTGGGTGTACGTAAGAGGCGACTAACGGTTTGGGGCTCTTAAGGGATTTTTGGGCGATGCGGTTGGAGACCCATCACCAACAACCTTTATTTTGCCATCTTTTCCCTACTCAACTTTCCAAAAGTGGCTGAGGAATTTCTAGTTCCTTAGCTCTGGCTACCCCTTCTAGGGATTTATAGCCGTGAGTATCTGTATGTATGAATGTCAATTCATAAGGCCACATGGCGTAGTTGTACTTAAAAATGTAACAGTGTATTCGTACAAAACGGCGATAGTCCTGCCCCCTATTACGTAGGTACACTGACCCAGCAAAACGTGGGTACTCTGAACATCACATGACATTATTGTCATCTGTAAGAATTAGTATCTCTGCCAACCCCTTCGGCGTGAACGTTTCAGTTTGAGATGAGAGTAGATAAAATGAAATGATTTTTAAAAATACAGCGCGTAAAAGTAAAAATATTGTTTTAGAATATCAGTACCCGTGATAGCCCAGTGGGTAGAACACTCGCTTATCGTGCAAACGACTAGTGTTCAAATCCTGGGTCGGGCCTACACCAATTTGTCTTTTCTAAAGACATACGTGTGGTTAATTTATCATGGTTGTTAACGGTGAGGGAAAACATCGTGAGGAAACCCACTTGGCTGAGTTGTACTTAGTCATGTGACAGTGTATTCGTACAAAACGGCGATAGGCCTGCCCCCTATCACGTGAGTACACTGTCCATGCAAAATGTGGGTACTCTGAACACCAGGTGACAAAGTCACGTGATGTTCAGAAGTATTAGTACCTCTGCCAACCCCTTCGGGGATATTCGGCGTGAACGTTTATGTTATGTTATGTTATATCAGTACCCTTTTCTAACATCACTTTCCGATAAAAGCAACACCGAAAAGGTGCACTCAGGACGCATAAAATCCATTTGGAATTCCTGAAAATCATTTGAAGCCGATATTTCGGAAAACGCTATGAGGCTTCGTTCCCTGAATTGCGATTGAGCCACTCAATACATTAGGTCTGTCGGTGAAAGCAAATTAAAGCTTTGGTTTTTTTTTTATTTTAAAAAATATATTCCTATCTATTACGAGTAGTATTTGAATTATATCAATATAAATTCCTGTCTTTTACGAGTTGTCATCTCTAATAAGTTTTGAATGATTCTTACAATTCATATATAGTCAAGGCTCTAAATCCTTTAAAGGTGAAGCCAGAGCTTTCAGAATATAAATTCTTCAGCCGCTATAGTATTTTCAGTAAGTAAAAGATTGCAAAATAAAGGTTTTTGACGATGGGGCTCCAACTGCATCCAGCCCCGGATCTAGGTGGGGGGGCAAACCGGGGCACCTGCCCCGGGCGGCAGTTTCGGAGGGCGCCAAAATCAATTTAGTACATTCTGTATAGTTGAAGCCTAATTGGCAATACTGATAACGTACGTATCACTGCCGGGGATTACCCCGTATGTCACATGTAGCACTAGAGGCTACACGAACCGAGCCGAATAACCCTTTACGCCAAGGGACGATCGTTGTTTAGTTTATTTTAGATTGCGTGTCCGAGTAATAAGTAAAATGAAACAACAAAGAGCCTACATGGAAATTTCGCCTTCCTCGGTGGTCATGCATTTTTAAATATGTCGACTGATGGTCTGCAGAAATATTTATTTATTTAACAAAAAATGAAATCTTTACAGGTTATACCTAAAGCGATTACATTTCACATGATATTATACTTATTTTAACTTATTATTTATTTCTACACCTTATTATAACATAAATACTTTAGTGCAGCACATTGGAAGTCACACCAAGAACACGCAAATATATCCACCTCTTCCGATATATTGCCAAGTGCGATTTGCGCTCGAATAATCGGACTCTCTATCAACAAATTCGTCCGTGACTGAGGAATTTTAAAAAGTCTTCCCCGTCGTCGTCTCAAAGTCCCACTAGGTACCGCCAAATTTAATGTGCCTAGTATAGTGGGATTATAAATACTCCCCTTTAACACCCTTAGAATATGGAGCCGATCTAGCTCGAAAATATTGAAAAGACTTGAATGCAGTCGATTTTTGCCAGGAACTTTCTGTATTCAAAGACCTAGTAACGGATATTTTAATCTTTTTGTTCATGAAAACCTCATGTGGGGATTATTACTAATAAATAAAGAATAAATAAAGGAAAGAAAAATTTCGACACAGGCGGGATTCGAACCCGCGACCTCGGGTATACGCCCCCGTCGCTCATGCCAATTGAGCTACCGTGTCAATTGACACTCGTATACCCGAGGTCGCGGGTTCGAATCCCGCCTGTGTCGAAATTTTTCTTTCCTTTATTTATTCTTTATTTACCTAGTAACGGAAATTGATGAAAAATCAAGTGCATTCGACCTGTTACAACATCTGTGTAAGAATGACTTGCAAGAAGCGTTTCCTAAAGTTAGTATAGCTTTGAGGATATACTGCACATTACCCATGACATCTGTCAGCTGTGAGCGAAGTTTCAGCAAACTGAAAATAATTAAAAACTATCTGCGTTCAACAATGAGCCAAGAACGTTTATCTGGCCTCACGATTCTAGCTATTGAAAATAAAACTGCCTGTGAGACGGACTTTGATGAGCTAATAGATTCTTTCGCGGAAAAGAAAGCACTCCGTGTAAAGCTGTAGTAAGATAAGAGAGAAAAAAAAACGATGAGGAAAATTAAAATAATGTCTTGAATATCGGGAGCGTTGTTTATTGTTGTTGTTATATTTAATTTGATGTCACACTAAAGAAAAACCTTATTATACCATATTTTCCCAACTCAACTTTCCAAAAGTGGCTGAGGAATTTCTAATTCCTTAGCTCTGGCTACCCTTTCCAGGGAATTATAGCTATGAGTATATGTATGTATGTATGTATGTACTAAAGAAAAAGTTATTAGTAATAAATAATAAAGAGTACAAATTTATTAAAGAGTATTCTTTCGACCACCAAAAATGCCACTTAGTGTTAATCAAACGCTCCCGAGAGGGAGCGCTATATCAAGTTCTTGCGGGGCAATCGAAAAAATCGTAGATCCGGGGCTGACTGCATCGTCCAAAATCCACTTAAAAATCCCTTTACCCTGAGTAGCCTCTTATGACACCCGTGGGTATAAGAGAGTAGTGACATGCTAAGCCGGCACTACATGGCTAGCACTTTAAACTAAATAAGTATTTGGCACCTTAAGTATGTTAGATTCTAAAATATAAGCTGGGTTATTTATTTAACTAGTTAATATATTGCCGTGTAGTGCCGGCTTAGAATGTCGCTACCCCTCTCTACCCACGGGTGTCGTAAAAGGCGACTAAGGGTATTGGGGCTTTTTATTGGATTTTTGGGCGATGCAGTTGGAGACCCATCACTAAAAACCTTTATTTTTACCATCTTTTCCCCACTCAACTTCCAAAAGTGGCTGAGGAATTCATAATTCCTTAGCTCTGGCTACCCCTTCTAGGGAAATATAGCCGTGAGTATATGTATGTATGTATGTATGTTAATATATACCCTATGAAAAAAAAAATGAAATGAATAATTGACGACTTAAAAGTTTTAGACTGTAATGATATCTGGTAAATCATACGGTTCATAGTATTATATATGAAACTATACTTGTACAATATTGCATACAGCACCTATACTGATCATCGTTAAAATAGCCCCGAATTCAGTTGTTATATGGGTTTTTTTTCTTTTTGTGTACTCGTCTAATTTCCATGTCCCCCAGGTTTTAAGCGGTTTAACCCAAACTATTCTGATGACAATCTTTTTAATTTTGAATTGTATCGTTGTATTAACTAATAAACAACAATTTTACATGCTTTCGATACTTAAATAATTAATATTATAGGTTTTTTTCGATAATTATTAAGAGAAAATAACGTTATTTACTATGTCCCCTTCGGGATCTTGAAACTTCAACAGCAAATAAATCTATGAATTTGTATGAAAAGTACATTCGAATTTCTTTCACCTTTATGAAAAATATTGATGAGAAATTTTTATTAAAACCGAAATTTAAAAAATAGTCTTGTTACTTGTTAAATATTTAATTAGGACATTAGTGCAAATAGTAGAAATAAGTAAATTAAATCTTGCCATGTTCCAAAAAGTAACGGAATGGATCTCTAATGGATCTTTCTTAGTTCAAAATAATACTTCTAAGATAATAAAATTTATTTTTCTTATCTTTATAAAGCTATATTTAAAATTAAACCGGAATTTTAAATATTTTCCTTACCTTTTATTAATTACTAGCTTTTTGCCCGTGACAACGTCCGCGTCGACTACATTTTTCGAATCCAGTTTATATATAAAAAAAAGTGGTATAAAAGATATAAAGGACATTGAGGCTTTTTAAGTGATTGTTCAGCGATGCAGTTGGAGACCCATCACTAAAATCCATTATTTGACTGCCTTTTCCCCATTCAACTTCCAAAAGTGGATGGAGAATTACTATCTCCGAAGCTATGGCTACTCTTTTTGGAATTTATGGCCGTTAGTGTATATATACTCATGAAAGATTGATGGATGAATTTCATAAATTCCTTTTTGTAGTGGTTATATCAGTCAATCGCACCAAGTTTCAAGTTTCTAAATGCAGAAATGTCAAAAATCTCTATACTATAATAACTTTCATTTGCTATTTCAACCCCATAGAGCCATAAAATATATGATAACAATAATGAAACAAACCATTTTGTACCAAGTTTCTATGTTCGAGTTATAATGGTCGTATTAGTACGCATAGTAACTATTGATTTTCGGGTCTTTAATCGCGTGTTATAACTTATGGTTTAGTTTTATAATAGTGGTTTTAATTGTAATGTTCAATCGCGAAATTTTTAGAAAATACTAAGTACGGATAGTAGTTTGGTGTTGCGGGGCGGAGGCCCGGTGGGTGCTGCTCCCTACACTGACCGCGTTGGTGATGGTCGGTGAGTTTGCAGCAGAGATTGCTCGAGAATATGGGGATTGTCCGAGATGAATGATATCCTATGTCATGTTGCGATAGTTCTTGCTATTATTCTTACCTAACACAACAACTTTATTTTTTACTAATTGCTTGTGTCCTTTGAGTTCTGATCCCGGGTCTCTCGAATGTTCATAGAGGTTAGATTTACCGCTACGCCACATAGACGCTAACGTTGGCGGCAAATTTTGAATACCCTTTATTGTCTTATAGTCTTACTATTGACAAACAATTGAATTTACTCCCGCTCCTGCTGTATAATCCCGCATTTTTATACCCTACCGATTTTGAGCGCCAAAATCCACAATTCAATGTAAATTGAAAAATAGTGACTAAAGATAAAACAGCAAGTAAATGATTCGAAAAGTGCACCGAGTAATGGTATGAACTACAGGTTAAAGCGCAAAATATTCAACTTCTTACGTATCTTGAAAAACATCGATACCACGGTTTAAAAAACACTCAGCGCCATCTATTGCATACCTCAAGAACTAACGTAACGTAAATACTTATAATGTAAAAAAACAGTTAAGACGATAAAACAAATTGTACGTCATCCCTCGGGAATTCCTCATTTTCAAGGATACATAATCGTATCATTTAGCTTCTAAATTTACAGGTTTATATTCGTTTGCAATATATTACCTTATTTTAAACGCGCACAGCGCCATCTCCAATCTGGTCTTCTAACTATACGTCTACAAAATTTCAAAGAAATCGGTTCAGTAGTTACGGCGTGAAAGCGGCACAAATAAACAAACAAACAAACTCACTTTCCAATTTATAATATTAGTATGGATAAGCGTCTATAAATATAAATGGTCACGGAATGGAAATAAATCACACCCCATGATGAATACAAATCATTTTATTTCGAAAGTTATTTATAACATCTATGATCTTTTACTATTTTATGATACTACATACATACATACATATACTCACGGCTATAATTCCCTAGAAGGGTTAGCCAGAGCCAAGGAATTATAAATTTCTCAGCCACTTTTGGAAGTTGAGTGGGGAAAAGGCGGTAAAATAAAGGTTTTTGGTGATGGCTCTCCAACCGCATCGCCCAAAAATCCAATTTAATCCAATAAATAGCCCCATTAATAGCCCCTTAGTCGCCTCTTACGAAACCCGTGGGTAGAAAGGGGTAGCGACATTCTAAGCCGGCACTACACGGCAAATCTATGATACTTTAATGTATAATAACTCAGTAAAAGTAAAAAAAAAACTCATATTCTCGTACTTTTTTGAAAAATCATCATTTTGGATGGTGGTACACCTAAAAATAAAATGGCCCATATAGCAACTCGGTTTCGCAGCCCAATGAGAAAAAATACGAAACATTTATTTTATAGCGTCATCTAGTGCGCAATAGGTGAACTCTTACAATTGAACGCGATTTTAGAGGCATCTAGCAGTGAGTAGAAACTTAATTATAGTTTTAAGTATTTAGAGTAGATGTCGCTAGCGTATTTAATTTCAGTAAAGTAAATATATTTTACCGGAAATGTATTCAAATCATGGAATTGTATATGTCGCAGCCAACTGGTTTAATCAGCCAGCTCATTAAGCAGCTAGCCGCTTAATTAAGCGCCGGCTCCTAGTTAAAAGGCAAGTCCGCTTGTAAAATGAATTGTCGTCACTGAACGTCCAATCACTCGGCTGATTGAATAGTTAGCCCGTTGGTTTGGGCTGACGTTAAGTCAGGCGGGTGATTTGAATTTAGTAATTTAATTTTTGAAGTTTAATTTTACATTATTTTTCTGTTAAAATTAATAGAATAACTGTTTAAAAAAAATTCATTTATGGAAATTTCAATAAATAGACCAGCCCGAGCTGATAATAGCAGTTTTCGCGACAATTTGGAAAAAAAATATATCTTAAATGCCGCTGAGCATCCTTTACCTCCAAATTTTCACAAATTCTAATAGCTGACACCAGTAAGGTGTTTAAAAGCAATAAAAGACAAATTTCGCAACAGTGGTTACTTGGCACCACCGAGGCGTAGACCGGTGGGCTGACTATGTATCTTTAGTGAACGCGATTGTTTCGTAAGTCGCAATATTTTCGCTGTCAAAAGTGTCAATTCGCATATAAATTATGACATTGACAGCGACAACTTGCGACACAATCGTCAGTCGCAAAAGATACGTAATAAGCCCCCGGGTTGTCGCGAGGTCCTGCTGGTATCGAAATTTTTCTTTCCTACATTGATTAGTAAAATAATGAGGTTCTCATGCACAACCAAGTCCGATTATCTGCAGTGTTTTACATTTCCGATTGCTATTTAGGAAATGTATAGATTTCCTAGGAAATGTATAATTTGTAAGTATAATATAATTTATTTCACACATTTCCGTGCGATTTTAGGAATCACATACATTTCCTAGGAATTGTATAAAATGACGGATTACATACATTTTCGTTAACATATACAATACTGTTGGACCGGCGCAACTTCTTTCTATAATCTTTGATAATGAATCTTTCTATGAGTAAGTCAACTATAATTTTTGTATATATAAATACTATACATTATCTACTGTTAAAGCCAACCTAATTTCGTACCGAACACCTTATCATGCAAAAAAAAATAGCCCTATTCTTCCCCAAAGGGGTGATCTAGGGAAGAATTTGGTTTATCTTATCTACATAGTGCTTTTTTAATTGTAATCGTACATATATACCATACATAAATTCTGCTAAGTAGATAATTGAAAAAAAAACATATGAATTGAACCTCAATTTAGCCCTTTAGGTATGTATTTTTGAAATACCTTTTTGAATATACATTATGCCAAATTTCAAGTAAATAGTAATTATAAGATTACTTCTTTATACGAACTATACTCCTATTTTATCCGTTTAAAGAAAAATAATGTTTCTTCCCTAACACAATCATGACAGTTCTTTCAACTTTCAAACTTCTAAGTCCACCACTAAAAAAGGTACATAGAAACTTCACATCCCTGTTTCGTCTGTTTCAAGGATTGTAATTTCAAAATTCCCTTCTTAGTGTTCACTTAAGAAATAAAATAAGCCCCTCAACAAATTGTCAAGTTTGTAATTCAGATTTATAGATAATGGTTCCGTAACACTCCGTACACAACACTACTAGTATTTGACCAATTTCTTATTATTATTTTAATATCTGTCTTAGTACTTTTAGTACCGTTCGTAAGATTTAATGGGTCAAAAGCAAATAACTAAACTGCAATGTGCAAAATATGTCCTTCGAAACCTATTGTATAATGAAAATTATCTATACTAATATTATAAAGAGGAGGAAAAGTTTGATTTTTTGTTTGTTTGTTTGTTTGAATTGAATAGGCTCCAAAACTACTGGACGGATTTGAAAAATTCTTTCACTGTTTTGATGCTACACTATTCCCGAGTGACATAGGCTATATCTCATTTTCAAAAAAAATAGGAATCCTTACGTAAACTTCAAAAATGTAACCCAAGGTGTTAAAGAAATACCAAAAAAAATCCTTTTATCGCGTGCGCTGCGAAAACTATTGACAATAGAATAAAAATATGTACTACAATTTTATAGAACACATCATTATCTAAAAAAAATGCCCCGACAGCATGTCTCTAACTATTATAGTTATCTCACAACAAGCGTCATAATATCAAATTATTCAAAAATTAAATTAACATCCTGCTTTAGAAAAGGCTCTTTATATGGACCTATCTAATCCTTATAAAAAAACGTATATAATATTTCAGACTACTTCAATACCCTTATATAACTTTTTGAATTATTCGATTCGAACATTCCATTCGAAAGTTATCTCGAATTAAAAAAATAGATAAAACTCCGCTCGATTAGCTATGCATAGTAAGTTGTTGCAGGAGTCACGAAGGGGTACGGGAGGCTGCTTATCAAAGAGTTAAAGCAAAATTTAATAGTAGCGACTATTATCACTGGCCCAGCAGCCGGTCAATTAGCTCATATACCGATGATCCCAACTGATCTGCCAATTCCATTTAAACGGCTACAATTTCCGGTTAAAACATCTTTCGCTTTAACAATTAATAAGTCCCAAGGCCAAACCTTCAAATTAGTAGGGATTGACATAACATAACATAAACGTTCACGCCGTTTATCCCCGAAGGGGTTGGCAGAGGTACCAATACTTCTGAACTCACATGGCAGCGCCATCTAGTGTCCAGAGAAAGGTACCCACGTTTTGCTTAGACAGTGTACTCACGTGATAGGGGGCAGGCCTATCGCCGTTTTGTACGAATACACTGTCACATGACTAAGTACTACTCAGCCATGTGGGTTTCCTCACGATGTTTTCCCTCACCGTTAACAACCATGATAAATTAACCACACATATGACTTTTTTAGAAAAGACAAATTGGTGTAGGCCCGACCCAGGATTGGAACTCACGCCCTTCTGTTTTCTGGCGGGTGTTCTACCCACTGGACTACCACGTCGTAGGGATTGACCTGCGAAAGAATTGTTTAACTCACGGTCAACTGTACGTTGGCCTGTCGCGGGTGGGAGCTCCTGAACATCAATTTATTTTGCTGCCCCAAAATACAACAACGTCAAATATTGTTTACAGGGAAGCTCTAACTCTATAAATTGAATGGCTTTTGATGTAATTACTCATTATGAAAAATAAAAAAAATAAAAAAATATATCTAAATATAAATACAAAAAAATATAACATACATACATACATATACTCACGGCTATAAATTCCTAGAAGGGGTAGCCAGAGCTAAGGAATCAGAAATTCCTCAGCCACTTTTGGAAGTTG
The DNA here is from genome assembly GCA_963576735.1 of Bedellia somnulentella. Lineage (NCBI taxonomy): Eukaryota > Metazoa > Arthropoda > Insecta > Lepidoptera > Bedelliidae > Bedellia > Bedellia somnulentella. The sequence goes on along the minus strand of OY755173.1, from coordinate 18,704,620 downwards.
TGTGGGGAAAAGATGGTGAAATAAAGGTTGTTGGTGATGGGTCACCAACCGCATCGCCCAAAAATCCCTCAAAAGCCCCAAAACCGTTAGTCGCCTCTTACGTACACCCACCGGAAGAAATGGGGTAGTGCTATTCTAAGCCGACACTACACAGCAAAAAAATATAACATAGCTTAAAACATAAAAAAAATATATTAAAATAATAATACATGTAATAAAATAAAAAACAAAATGTTAATGATAATTTATGCCCGAGCGAAGCCGGGACGGGCTGCTAGTAGATATATAAAAGGCTTAAAATTTCTTTTTAACAGATAATCTATATTCTATATAGTCTCTGGCAGCTGCAAAGAAAACAATGAAAAGAAAGGAGGACGCAAGTATTTACTTTTTTACCTCCTCAAAAAGGCTGAGTGATGTAACATTTGGAAGGTACTCATTTACATAAAACCGGTCAAGTGCGGGTTGGACTCGCGCACCGAGGGTTCCTACAAACCTATAGGTATTTAAGTAAAAGTTCACCCATCACGAAATTTATCAAAAATAAGTTTTTATTATATGAAGTTACTAAAAATTTACGGTATTCGTAATTTTTCCTTAATCAGTACTGTAGGACGTTTCTTCGCACTAAATTTCAAAATTCTAAGTTTTGGTTCCCGTGTGAATTTTGAAATTTTCCAGCCTCAATGGCTGTAAATTTTGATTGCGTCGTGTTAGTGGTTTGATTAATTACAAATTCCAGAGAAAGTTTGACCTGGATATTATATAGTTTCAGTTTGATAGCTCCACGCGTGCCTGAGAAAAAAGGTCTAGACAGACGGACGAAAAAGTGATTCTTTAAGGGTTCCTTTTTTCTGTTTTGAGCTACGAAAACCTAAAAAACTGAGCTAAAATATACTACTATATACTTAAACTAAAATAAATAGTAAATAGAGTCCTGTATAAAGTGATTTCACAGTCATGTTTTACTCCCGTGATAGTAGCCGGGACCAAAGGCTTTACGTTCGCTCCGAAGAACAGTATACAAATAGATACTATTTATATAATGTTGGATCGGCTTGAGGACCACCATTTATATGATGAAAATATAATACTAAGGCTTTGATTGCCTTGGCAATACCTACCAAATACTTACGGCTAAACATAAAATAACATAACATAAACTTTCATGCCGAATATCCCCGAAGGGGTTGGCAGAGGTACTAATACTTCTGAACATCACGTGACTTTGTCACCTGGTGTTCAGAGTACCCACGTTTTGCATGGACAGTGTACTCACGTGATAGGGGGCAGGCCTATCGCCGTTTTGTACGAATACACTGTCACATGACTAAGTACAACTCAGCCATGTGGGTTTCCTCACGATGTTATCCCTCACCGTTAACAACCATGATAAATAAACCACACATATGTTTTTAGGAAAGACAAATTGGTGTAGGCCCGACCCAGGATTTGAACACTAGTCGTTTTGTACGATAACCGAGAGTTCTACCCACTGGGCTATCACGGTATCACGGCTATCACGGCTATCACGGCTAAAATCCTAATAAAATTTATCTAGTGCTTCTAATGCTGTGTCGTATCAGCTTAGAATAGCACTACTCCATTTCTTCCGGTGGGTGTACGTAAAAGGCCACTAACGGTATTGGGGCTTTTAAGGGATTTTGGGCGATGCGGTTGGAGACCCATCACCAACAACCTTTATTTTTACCATCTTTTCTCCACTCACATTTCCAAAAGTGGCTGAGGAATTTTCAGTTTCAGGGCTCTGGCTACCCCTTCTTGGGATTTATGGCCGTGAGTATATATATGTATGTAGTGCTTCATAGTCAGAAATTTGTCAGCCCCTTCAAGAATTTGAGTGGCAAATAGAAAGTAAAATGAAGTATGGTTTAATTATGCGACTCCAGCTTCATCGCACATTCATCATTTAAATAAGCCCCATGCCTTTGTCACCTCCTACGACACCCACAGTAGAGACAGACAGATAGATAGATAGAAGAGAGTGCTATTCTAAGCATATAGTCAAATATATACATAAATAGTAGAGGACGGCCACGAAAGACACACTTGGACCAAATTGAAAGTGTACTCAAAAAGGTAGGCGTCCGAAGTATGAAGAATAAAAGAGCATGTATGAAAAGATTGATGGATGTAGACAGCAAGAGAGGTTTGCCAGGATCATACGAAGTGGCGATTGATAGTCTCTGCCTACCCCAATGGGAATTAACGGCGTGAGTATATGTATGTATGTATGTATTTATTTAACTAAGATAATTCTTTAGGCACTTTGGTAATAAATGAATTATGCATATCAATATAATTAAAACAATATAAAGTAATAAACTAAGGAGGGTCTGACCTCTCTTATCATTGTAAGTGGGACAACAAAATGATAAAGGAACGTGATTTTTACAATTGTTACAACTTAAAAACTACCGTGTATAGCTCTACTACTCTACTACTACCTCTTTTTTATTGGTGTACATACATACATACATATACTCACGGCTATAAATCCCTAGATGGGGTAGCCAGAGCTAAGGAATTAGAAATTCCTCAGCTACTTTTGGAAAATTGAGTGGTGTACATACATACATACATACATACATATATACTCACGCCGTTAATTCCCATTGGGGTAGGCAGAGACTATCGATCGCCACTTCGTACTGGTGTCTGAGTTAAAATATAGAAATAAACCTAAAATTAGGTGAAGACGTGTTTATCACAAATATCCAGACCTTATAATGAAGGCAATAGTTCTAAATGAAAGGGTCATTTGATGATTAACCAGCGTCTCATACCTAAATATAACTCAGGCATGTGGGTTTCCTCACGAGCGACGATTTTTCTTCAATGTCAAAAAAATCACAAAGTCTGTTTGTTTATGGCAAAGATTTTCGGACTCACATGTAAAAAAAAAGTTGAGAACGTGAAATAGACTATAAATTAATACATGTTCCAAAAAAAACATCATTTTCATAGCTACAATCTTGCATAGTAACAATATCTACCAAGGAGGCTGATAATTTTTACAAATATTCAAATTAGATTCTGACCATGACCTTCCCTCACTTTATAGATATTATTTATGAAGTAGATAAATACATACAATGATAGTGTGATTCGTGAACAATGTAACACATGATGCTAGAAAAAACAGAAAAGACGGTGTTAAAGAATTAAGTTAGAAATAGGGACTGATGAAAGATATTGTGAAGGGTAATGAAAGTAAAGAAAGCCACGAAGGATATCGATCTAATCGAAAAGTTTCTTTAACAAGCGGTAGTCCCAAGTCAGAAGAATAAAAAAAGCAAAATAATCTACATAAATATGTATACTCAGGCCTGTAACTCAGAAAAGGGGCAGCCAGACAAACTTCTACTTTTAAAATGGAGTATTACAATTCTATGAGAGATGAAGCTGAAAACGACGACAATAAAAAAAACGACGTGATAGCTCAATGGGTAGAACACCGGTTATCGTGCAAACGACTAGTGTTCGAATCCCGGGTCGGGCGTACACCAATTTGTCTTTTCTAAAGACATATGTGTGGTTTATTTATCACGGTTGTTAACGGTGAGGGAAAACATCGTGAGGAAACCCACATGGCTGAGTTGTACTTAGTCATGTGGCAGTGTATTTGTAAAAAAGCGGCGATAGGCCGGCCCCCTACGAGTATCACGCGAGTACACTGTCCATGCAAAACGTGGGTACTCTGAACACCAGGTGACAAAGTCACATGATGTTCAGAAGTATTAGTACCTCTGCCAACCCCTTCGGAGATGTACGGCGTGGACGTTTATGTTATGTTATGTTATGATTATGAAGCTAGAATGGTAGAGGTACTAATACTCCAAACACAGCATGATCAGTATTATCACCTGGTGATCAAAGAACCCATGTTATGATTAGGCTGTGCATTCACTTGAGGAGCAGGCATATCGCTGGTTTGTACGATGAACTTTCACATGGCTAAATAAAAGTTAGCCGTGTGATTTTCCTTATGATGTTTTCCTTCACCGTCATTAAGTATGATACCACCACCATAGAAAAGACAAATTGGTATAGGCTCAATTAAGGATTTGAACTCGCGTCTTCTGTATGAGAAGCGGTGGTTCTGCCACTAAGTTACCAAGTTTATTGTCTGTTGCCATTTTTATGCGCCCTGTGCTCTGAAATAAGTTATACATACATATATCGCACTCTCAGAACGAAAGAGATTCAACTCAAAAAGTGATATTGAGTTGCAATCCTAGAGAGACATAAAAAGGTATGCTCAATCCGATGAATAGTAAAACAAAGGCACTAATTGTTAAAAAACAAGATAGCGAATTTTCCGACCCTATAACAATAAGTGCCTTTGTTTTAAAACAAACTTTTTTATGCCTCTCTATGAATGTAACTCAATATCACTATTTTTGACTTGAGCCTCTTTCGTTCTGAGAGTGCGATATATACACACGGCCGTGAGCCAAAAATCCAAAAAAAACGGGTAGCCAGAGCTTCAGAGCTATAATCTCCTCAGCCACATTTGGAAGTTGATAGGGGAGAAGATGGTAGAAATAAAGTATCGTCTTCAATCGTATCTCCCAAAAACCACATGAAAAGCCCCATACCCTTAGTCGTAGTAGAAATGGGTAGTGTCATTTTTAGACGGCACTATATATCTGCTGTGTAGTGTCGGCTTAGAACAGCACTACCCCCATTTCTTCCGGTGGGTGTACGTAAGAGGCGACTAACGGTATTGGGGCTTTTCAGGGATTTTTGGGCGATGCGGTTGGAGACCCATCACCAACAACCTTTATTTCACTATCTTTCCCCACGCAACTTCTAAAGGTGGCTGAGGAATGTCTTATTCCCTAGCTCTGGCTACCCCTTCAAGGGATTTATAGCCGTGAGTATATGTATGTATGTATGTATGTGCTATATATCAAAATAAGTTATCTTCTTCGTTAGTTTCAGAACATTATCAAATAATAGGCGTAACCGTTTATCAAGTTATAATTAGACTGAATATTCTTTACAATCAATCGTTTGGAAAATAACGATATTAGACTATAAGACCAGATAGCCTCTGAACTGATTTAATATCATTCATGAGCCTTATCTCTACGTAGTTTGGTTCAAAATGCGATGTTAATCTTTTTATCTATATATTTTTGACCCTTGCTCTCATCTTGCGATTGATAAGAGCTGACGCCTTCGTATCTTGCAACAAAGTTGGATAATTTAGTAGGAATATTTTATTTAAATCTTGATCACTTTAGAAGTTATTACAATGTTGTTCGTCAAACGGAAAATTTTGGATGGATTTATAGAAGAAATTTTACAACAAATTTGATCTGATAAATAAAGAATAAATAAAGGAAAGAAAAATTTCGACACAGGCCGTAATCGAACCCGCGACTTCGGTTATTCGCCCCCGTCGCTCTGTCGCTGTGTCGAAATTTTTCTTTCCTTTATTTATTAATTAAGTAATAATCCCCACATGAGGTTTTCATGAACAAAAAGATTTAAATTTGATCTGTTTAAATTTACTTCCAAACAGCGCTCCTATCAAATTAATATAAAATTTACGTGTCACATGTCACCATTTTTGATATGTTTGGTGCATAACTACCCCTAACATCTTATTCTTATTTTATAGACTAGATCTTCTCTGAACTTTGCCGTGTAGTGCCGGCTTAGAATGTCGCTACGCCTTTCTACCCACGGTGGTCGTAAGAGGCGACTAAGGGTATTGAGGCTTCTTATTAGATTTTTGGGCGATGCGGTTGGAGACCCATCACCAAAAACCTTTATTTTTACCATCTTTTCCCCACTCAACTTCCAAAAGTGGCTGAGAAATTTATAATTCCTTAGCTCTGGCTACCCCTTCTAGGGAAATATAGCCGTGAGTATGTATTCATATGGCAAAACAACGTTAGTCAAGGCAGCTAGTTTTTCGTACATTTTAGTGCATCGAGATTTAAAACGAAAATGCCACAAACAATTTTGGAAGTTGAAAGGGGAAAAGATTCTAGAATAAAAAATGGTTGGTCATGGGTTCCAAACGAGGTATTATTTATTTACTTTAATATATGATAGTCACCAAATTCATTTATTTTCTTTTTCCCACTTTATTTCCAAAATTGGCTGAAGAAATTTCTGACTCTGAAGCTCTGGCTACCCCTTTTTAGGAATTTATAGCTGTGAGTATATGTATGTATGATTCTTATATTTTCTGGTTAATTCATCTTTCAATCCGATGGATGTTAACTGCTTATTTAGCAAGCCTCTCTAAAAGATCTAGAATCGTCGTCTCCAATCGCCCCATCTTTTATCACTCAAGTTTTGCAATTCGATGAGCTATGTCAGGTTTCTCGGTCATTCGAGGGTCTACTCTTTGCTGATTCGATCTTTTCATAAAAAACTATTACGGTAGTGAAAAAGCTGTGTAGTGTCGGTTTAGAATAGCACTACCCCGTTTCTACCACTGGGTGATCGTAAAAGGCGAATAAGGATATAGGGGCTTTTTAAGTAATTTTGGGCGAAGCGCTTGAAGAGCCATAACCATTTTTTTTTATTTTTACCGTCTTGTCTTCACTAAATATCCAAAACTGACAGATTTCTCATTCCAAAGCTATAAAAAATAAAAAAAACTCATTTATTTCGGACTATTGCTAGTAAAGAATGTATACAAAAGTAAAAATAAATTAAAAATTATATACAAATAACAAAAATATATAAAGACTCATTTAGAAGACAACCACATAATGCATCACCAAGCAATTTTTGTAACTGCATTTTTATCCAGTGACTATGACTACCCCGTTTAGAGATTTATACCCGTGAGTATATGTATGTATATATGTACACATTTGGTTTGAAATTATTGTCTTAGTATCGACCAAAATTCCGCAGTCTAAAGACATAAGTATTTAACCATCATCGTCGAAAATCTTTTATTAAATCCTTATTTTACAAAAAGATATACCTACATACATACATACGAGTACATACATATACTCACGGCTATATTTCCCTAGAAGGGGTAGCCAGAGCTAAGGAATTATAAATTCCTCAGCCATTTTTGGAAGTTGAGTGGGGAAAAGATGGAAAAAATAAAGGTTTTTGGTGATGGGTCTCCAACCGCATCGCAATGCCCTTAGTCGCCTCTTACGACACCCGTGGGTAGAAAGGGGTAGCGACATTCTAAGCCGGCACTACACGGCAAGATATAAAAGAAGTAAATCAGGTATTATGCAGTTACAAAATGTATAGCGTAACTCATGACTGCAAAAAATAACGAACGTCCTTTCGTCGTCGTCATAGTTTTAAAGGGAAGATGGTAAATTAAGTACTCAAAAACCAGAAAAACCATATAACCAGATCTTTCTCCCGCCATACGATAGATACAAGAAAGCTTGAAGAAAAGTTTATAGCCCCATTAGCTACCGCATGCCGTGTAGTGCCGGCTTAGAATGTCACTACCCCTTTCTACCCATCGGTGTCGTAAGAGGCGATTAAGGGTATGGGGCTTTTTTAACCGACTTCAAAAAAAGGAGTGTTCTCAATTCGACTGTATATTATTTTTTATTTTTTTATGTTTGTTCGCCGATTACTTCGCCATTTATGAACCGATTCGGATTATTATTTTTTTATTCGAAAGAAGATACTCCCGGATTGGTACCATGATGAGGATATCAGGGTCTGATGATGGGATCCTGGAGAAATCGAGGGGAACCCTCAAATTTTATAGGCAAATGTACCACGTTTTACATATTTTCTGAACTTATATTGGCATTTGCTTCTGAAAATCATATTGTTATGCTGCTGAGCTGATGATGGAAAGTGTGGGTCCTCAATCACTAGGTATTAGGAAACAGTTCTTTCCACATTCTATATAGATTTATACTCCTCTTCGTAGCTTTTATGAAGGAAGTACAGGTTCACTAAACATTTCTTTTGTTATGTTATTGTTGCTGAGAAAGTACCGTGAGACCAGGATCTGATGATGGCATCCCAGGAAATCGAGGGGACTGTCGAAACTCACAATCATGTGACAGTGTATTTGTTCAAAACGCCGATAGGCCTGCCCTGTATAACCTGAGAACACTGCCTAAGCAAATCGTGGGTACTCTGAACAACAGGTGACAATGTCATGTGATATTCAGAAGTATTACTACCTCTGCTAACCCCTTCAGGGATATTCGGCGTGAACGTTTGAGTCTTTCTTGAGATGTAGAATTGTAGACCATCGCCTTTCGAGGGATTTTAAGAACAATGTAAGGTTAAATATGGTTGAGCCTATTTAATATCGTACTATAATAGAAATACCGGAAATACGAAGAATAATACAGTAACCGTCGCTTCCTCATCCCAGAGGTATCTTTGCCAGGTCTACCCATCTCTAAAACTCGTAAAATAAAATATTTTTTAACAAAAAGAAACCCGACTTCATAGTCGGAAAAACAACCGAAAATAAACAATCTAGTACTAAAAAGTACGAAATAAGTAATTTAGTTGAATATGAGTACTGTGATTAATACCTTAGCAATTTCTTTATTTCACACGCGTTAGTTCAACCTACCTAAATATTACAATTCTCTTAAATTAATTTTTGAGTCGGGGCCAGTCAAACAAAAGTAAATTCACCCTACTATCTATCTCTGATTATTACAATCTAAACAATATATATCTATCGCCTAACGTTTTTAATGGTAATACGTACAACAATCAATTTACCCTACAACTACAAGGTACCCTACATTTTACATGTATATGAAGTGCGAAATACACACTTATACTTACACTTATACACAATACTACTCGAGGCTGGCACCGGCTCACAAATCAATTTAAGAGAATTGTAATATTTAGGTAGGTTGAACAAACGCGTGTGGAATAAAGAAATTGCTAAGGTATTAATCACAGTACTCATATTCAACTAAAATACTTATTTCGTACTTTTTAGTACTAGATTGTTTATTTTCGGTTGTTTTTCCGACTATGAAGTCGGTTTTCTTTTTGTTAAAAATTATTTTTATGTATGCGTTTGGAGACCCATTACAAACGATACTTTATTTTACCATCTTCTCCCCTATCAACTTCCAAATGTGGCTAAGGAGTTCATAGCTCTAACGGCTCTAACCCCTTTTTGAGCCATTTGGCCGTGAGTATATGTATGTATGTCGCTACTGTGTAAGTAAATAATAAGTACGCATAAATTAAGATACAAAATTCATTTATTACTCCGTCATAACAATATAAGTATTATTAAATATATTTTTATTCATCTGGTGACATGTTGTGGTGTGGGCGTAGTTATTGGGATCAATAAAACCATACAGAAAGAGTGCGTAGGCGCATCGTAAACTCTGTTTTAAATTAGCTTGTCACTTAACTTTCTTAGAGTTGGGTTGACTAGACTATAAGTCGACGCCGCAACTTCAACTAACCTGCATCGCTAGTACGAGCGACCTTTTAACTAGAAATCACGTGGTATAAAACAGCCATCTCTTTCGCACTTAGTATCGTATACTGTCATCTCATTCTAATCGATATTGTGACGATAAAAAGTGCGATCGTGCTTGCCCGGCTGGGGCTTAGCACGCTTATAATTATATCGTGAGCTCATTGGATAGAAAGAGTTGAACATATACGATAATTTGGAATTGTGAAAGAGATATCTGTTTTAAACCACGAGATTTGAAGTTTAAATAATTATGCTACCACGACGTACGCAGTACGAGCGGCTGTAATATCTAGCGTATAAAGGTAGCTACGAAGTTTACTTTAAACCTCTTGAACTCTGCTTCCGATCCTGCACAGCGTGCTCGTCTCATGGCCTCTATGGAGCTTGAGTCGGGATACTGGTTGAATGCATTACCTTCTGAGGCGATTGGTACGTTACTGGACAGGTCGACTTTTTGTTTGGGAGTATGTTTGAGAGTTGGTGCCAGAATCATTGAAATTGATCGCTGTTGCTGTGGAGTACAGGTTGACCAATGGGGCCACGAGATGGACTTTCATGCCCCCGCAGTGCAGGTCACCTGTCAGGACACGCTGCCCTAAATGATATTATCCGTCGGGCTCTTGTCAGCGCCCACGTGCCAGCGACCTTGGAACCTCCTGGTTTAATGCGGGACGATGGCAAGAGACCCGATGGTATGACTTTGTTGCCTTGGAGAAATGGCAGGGCGCTGATATGGGATGCAACCTGTGTCGACACTCAGGCGCCTTGCCATTTATCCGGGTCGGCAGCGCGGGCAGGTGCTGCTGCCGACCCGGATAAATACTCAGTTTTAAAAAATGACTATCATTTTATACCTTTCGCCGTTGAAACTCTTGGCCCATGGGGCAACAAGGCGCGGCTAATCTTTAAATAACTGTCCGCTAGCCTTGTGGAAGTGTGACCCTAGAGCTGGTAGCTACTTCGGCCAACGCATTAGTTTGGCCATCCAAAGAGGAAAATGCTGCTTGAATATTGGGCACGTTACCCTACACCGAGAACGATGAATTTCACGAAATTTTTTGTTTGTAATATGTATAAACATATTTAGCTATAATTTAATTTTTAATTTTTATACTATCATTGTAAATATTTTTTTTATTGTAAAATTTGAATAAATAATATGTAGCTTCTATTAAAACATAAAGCTTAAACAACAAGAATTTACATTATAATGAATACTAAATCCTATGGCATTACTACGCAACTTAATTCGTTTAGTGTATGTAACGGAACTACAAGAAAATGTTTCATAATTTAAAATATATATTACTTAATTACTTATACTCACGCCCATTGTTCCCATTGGGGTAGGCAGAGTCTATAGATCCTCTTCTCATACATGCTCTTTTATGCTTTATACTTCGGACGCCGGCTTTGTTGAGCACACACTCTATTTGGTCTAGGTGTGTCCACCGTGGAAATTTAAATTAATTGTAAAACAAATGATTGTTTTTTTATGTATGTGCAGTGTCATCGCAAAAAAAAATCTCCAAAACGCCAAGTAGCCTCAAAAGGCACCTGCGGATAGAAATGGGTTAGTTCTATTCTAACATACATTCATACATCCAAGTAACAAAAAGGCGTCACATAAGAGCTCTATAAGCGAGTTTGCGCCTCTATTTAATGTATGAAATCAGGCCTATAACAGTACTATAAGCGCTTATACGCCCAGGAAAAGGCGCACTTTACATGACTAAACAGTGACGTAGTAGCTTTGTAATAGCTCTATTGAATTTCGTATAACTTCTTTAACAGTCATGTAAAGTTGCAGCTTGTCACTCATTAGTCCTATAATAGTGATCAAAACGTCTTTACATCACTCCTTAGTGTTATAATGGTTACAAAGATCACATTACATCACAACTTTGACCTATAACAGTGCGCAAAACACTTTTATACAACACTCTACGATGAAAACAGCGCATCGCACGACAAGTTTGATTATTCCTCTGGAAAAAATAAAAGGATTTGTTTACCAAGGTGAGTACAGTTGTGTTTTTTATATTTCTACGTTACCGTAATGGCGTAGCTAGGTATTGTTGCGTATTGAATATAGGTGTTGTGGTGTAATTGTACAGTGATAGAAAGTGCGGTGCAAATTTTACTGAGTAACTAGTACGAAGTGTGTGTTTATTTTTAAATGCGCCTTCATTTTGACGTCGATTTACAAGTAAAATTATGCAAAAAATTGTGATTTGCCATCTTGCATCTCTTATGTGACTAGTTAGTAATGTAAGGATTGAAAAATAAAATGGCGGTTGATTTGGGTTGATGAATTAGGGTTCCTTACAGAATTACGAAAACCACATTTTAATTTTAATTACTTACATAACACGTATTTTCTAAACTTTTTAAAAAATAAATTTGTCTTGTTGTTTCAGGGTGCCATAGTAATTATGTATATGGACGTTGATTGCTTTTTGACGAAGGATCATTTTACCCTTTCTTTGCTGGAGTGGCCTTGGAAATAGACCCATTTTGTATTGTCTAAACATTGTATCGGTTGTGGTCACGTTAATAGTGAAATATTGCCGGAACACTTCAAATTAGAAAATACGAATGTTTACTTTTTACCATTCTTGAATTTTTTTTGGTGTCAATTTTGTAATTATGCAGCAGCATACGACCATTACATGATTGACGAATGTGAATTTTGTGCACATCTTCAATAAAGTCACTGCCGCTGCCCGCTGCGCCGCCGTCAACTCAGATTACATACTACATACATCAATAAACTGATTACATTATTAATACATACCTAACCTACGAACCGTTGTCGTCAATTCAAGAGACAAATAATTGAAAGAGTTGATTGGAGGTAGCGTCGACAGCTCAAAAATGTTACACAATATCGGCCATAGTTGTAGTTTTGAGCTTTTATAGACTGGTAAACCATCTATATTAAAGTTCAGTGAAACTGTAGTAGGCAAAGCAGGAAGACTTTGTAAATATAATATTAGGCATTCTTGTAGACAGAATATTTGGAAGAGGTTTGTCTATTATTTGTACTATTTTTTAAGTGCTTGGTGAGAAATATTGTATTCAATTGCCCAAACCTTCAACTGCTCACTGAATTCCTGCAATTTGTCGGCGCCCTCGTCATCGGAAGAACTAAATGTATCGCTTTCTGGTTTATTGGGTTGTAAAAAAATCGAAGCTCCTACGGAACCCTCACTGCTTTTGTAGGTACGTGCTTTATTTATATCGGAGTTTTTGAAACTGATAGTTGAAGCTAAACTAACTGTTTTCATTGCATCGTTTCAATACTTTCCTCCGATAATTACCACTTCTTTTAAAACGTTTCCAATCTTTGTAATCCATAATTAAATTAGCTCTATTAATTTTAATTATTTTACTGTAATGTGACTTTGAGAAACATCGATTGTGTAAAAGTACCAATGCAACTTTTATAACACGTATTAGAGATTTAGTGTCGCACTCGCTGCCAATATGTCAAAGTTTAGCACTATAACAGCAGCAATTAACACATTTATAACACAACTCATATTTAGAACTATAAGTGAACAAGACCCTCAATCTGGATGCTACTTAGTAATGTAAAAAGATTTACAAAGCTGTTATACAACACCAGAGATATAACAGATACCGCGACACTTTTATGTGACCAATTAGAAATAATAAGTTATGTGAAGAATTGTTATAACGCTAACTTGATCTATAGACGTAGAGACCGCATTTATTACATCACTAAACTGTAGAAGTGTCTTTTTTTAACTAATATCACTATTTAGGCCTATAGCCAAGTTTAAGACAACATTTATACAAGATAAGTTGTCATATAACATTGGCATTGAAAGCTGTTATAGCGCTGTGTTAAAGCTGTGTTATTATTTATAATATACGGCATTATATGATTGGTTAATATGTCTAATTAGCATATATAGCTAAATAGTGACAGTAATTCCATTACATCATAGTTAGGTGACATACAGCTTCTTATATAGTGTATATACGGCTGTTTAATGATATAATTTAAAATTACATGACTCTTTGTTACTTGACTCACGGCTATAAATCCCTTAAAGGGGTAGCCAGAGCTGCCACTTTTGGAAGCTGAGTGGGGAAAAGATGTTAGAATAAAGGTTGTTGGTGATGGGTCTCCAACCGCAACGCCCAAAAATCCCTTAATAACCCCCAATACCGTTAGTCGCCTCTTACGTACACCCACCGGAATAAATGGGGTAGTGCTATTCTAAGCCGACAATACACAGCTTTTATTCTAAGCCCTAAGTTATTCTGTAGAACTTAAATCTTTATATCAAATCCCATCAATACATCCTCAGACACCACCAAAGTCATCATTACTGTGTCGTTTTGTCTAATTTTGTTTGACTTGTCACAATTGTTTGCAAAGTTACCCTCACAAAGTACTTTACGTATGTTATGTAGCTGTGGCGTGTAAGCTGGTAAACTGACCGGCCGCGGTTTAATTTGATTGCTTTGGGCGCAGCGCCCTACAAGTGTCTGCGATATACGTACACATAAGTTGTGCCAATAACCCTGCTTTATTTTACAATGTTTTTCTGGCGAAGCGGGCATAAGCCTCAGAAAATTCTAATTTGGAAGCTCTGGCTACTCTTTTAGTGATTTATAACTATTAGTATAGAAAGGACCTTCAGAATTTGAAATTCTTCAGCCACTTTTGACAGTTAAGCAAAAAATGCGAAAAAAATGCTGTTAATTCGTATTTTTTTTCAAAATTAGAAATTCTTCAACCTCTTTGGGAAATCGATTGGGGAAAAGATAGTTTAATAAAGGTTGTTGGTGTTAAAACTCCAAACAATCACTTGAAAAGTCCCATCATCCTAATTCGTCTCTTAGAAAAGGGTTAATGCTATTTTAAACCGAGACTACACAGCAGTGGCAAAAAATTAAAACGTGCCAAGTCAAATACTTGGTTGTGAGTGTAATGCACTTTATGCATTGCATGCATGAATTGCATTTTTTATGCATGATTTAATAAACAATCCTTCTGAATATTACCTAAATTATGTTTTCGTCCGTCCACCGAATTTTCGTTAAAATAGATCGAAAGTGTTTTCTTCACGTATAAATAATTTTTTTCACTGTTAGGGGCTGTCATATGCATAGATATGTTAAACTTCATTTTTCTTCCCCACCTCTGTAACACAGATGGTGTAAGTCCTTAACTAAATAGAACTTGTATTCTGGGATACTAACTTAACGATATATTTATTATTATATAATATATAAATAACATCCAAGACTAAAATACTATAATTTATGCTCATCTCAAACTGTTGGTCTCAGCGGGGATCAACTCTGCAACCTCTGGACCGAGAAGCTAGTTACCTATGCATTCGGCCACGGACGTCGTCAAAAAATCGTTACAATGTAAAAAACATACATACCTACATACATATACTCACGGCTATAAATCCCTAGAAGGGGTAGCCAGAGCCAAGGTATTAGAAAATCCTCAGCCACTTTTGGAAGTTGCGTGGGGAAAAGATGGTAAAACAAAGGTTGTTGGTGATGGGTGTCCAACCGCATCGCCCAAAAATCCCTTAAAAGCCGCAATACCGTTAGTCGCCTCTTACGTACAACCACCGGAAGTAATGGGGTAGTGCTATTCTAAGCCGGCACTACGCAGCATAAGTTTTTACTGAACATATAAAAGTTTATCCCCTCTTATTAATATTAAAATAGTTCCAAGATCTAAAAAAAAAGAATACAGTATTTAAAACTTCAACACTCTACTTACTATGCATTTCACTATATATTCAAGTTTATCAATGCGACTGCATAACATATTGGGCAAAAACGTTATGTCGCCTGCTGTTACTACCCCAACGATTCCCATGCCAATAAAATTCATCGATTGACCTCTTTCTTGTCAGATCCTGACGTAAAAACATTAAAAACACAATGGTTCTGAATATTTAGATGGTTTTTGTAATTCTGATTGTCTCAGGCTGTTTTGGTAGTAGGCGCTTCGCCCAAGTACTTTCCTAAAATGCTAATAGTGTATGGAAATTCGGGATATATTGTATTTTAACAGCTTATTTGTTTTAGTTATTGATATATACAGTATGTTTTAAGTAAGTCCAAACATACAAGGTGTGATTCCGCGATGATTTAGTAGTGGCACCAGTTATTCTTGACTTATGATAATCAAGATTTTTTAATTATAATAATATTATACACTAGTGGATCGTCCAGCTTCGCACGGGTAGCATTGTTTTTTAAATATCTGAGGTTTCTTTCTTTAGTCACTGCTCAAGCATTGTGAAATTCAGAGCAATGTTTTCAATTTATTAAATTTATAGCACTCCCTAAACAGTGTAGTTTGGTGATTTTTAATGGGCTTTAATGAACGGTTCAATATTTCCGTTTAATAGCAAATTTTGGAATAAAATGCTATGAAGTATTTATAACAATCTAAAAAATAAATCATTACGTGTTGTAGGATGCAACTACTGGCGCCATCTAGTATGTTATACGTAAATTAGTAACGATTCGGTTTTGGTCACGGGCGCGATGGCTTATTTTATGTATAATTTCGGTGTTTCTCTACCGATTTCTATGATTCTTTTTTTATTGAATAGGTAATAATGTTACCTTTTTTAAATTAGGGATAATTAAATGAGTAAGAGGTTTACAAACGTAAGAGTAAACAAATATAATCAGAATGTTCCGAACTGCTAAGCTATCAGGAATTACACGTGTTATTGTGAGTCAACCATAAAAGATAGACATAAACTGTTGAGGATTTTTTTTTAGATAATTTTATGAAGAATATTTCCGTCATACATGATTTCTATGTAAGTTTAACCATTAAGGCTGCACACGCGACGGAAGCCTAAAAAATGTAGTAACTTCTCCCGTTTTCCCAAAATTTCCCAAAATGCCCCTTTACTACTCTGCTGGAAAGTATACAAAAACCTGTCCAGGAGTATGGAGAATAATTGTACCAAGTTTCGTTAAAATCCGTCGAGTAGTTTTTGTTTCCATAAGGAACATACAAACCGACAGACAGACAGACAGACAGACAGACAGACAAAAATTTTACTGATTGCATTTTTGGCATCAGTATCGATCCCTAATCACCACCTGATAGTTATTTTGAAAATATATTTCATGTACAGAATTGACCTCCCTACAGATTTATTATAAGTATAGATAATATTTGTAGTAAAGATTGTTTTATGAGTAATTAAACATAAACAAATACTCACGGCTATAAATCCCATGAAGGGGTAGCCAGAGCTAGGGCATTAGAAATTCCTCAGCCACTTTTGGAAGTAGCGTGGGGAAAAGATGGTGAAATAAAGGTTTTTGGTGATGGATCTCCAACCGCATCGCCCAAAAATCCCTTAAAAGCCCCAACCAAAATGGGGTAGTGTTATTCTAAGCTGACACTATACAGCAAACACTTAACGCTTTTATCAATGTTAATTCAGTATTATAATATAAACAATTTCAAGGGTTGCTGCTTTTTATACATTTCATATATAGTTACATACATACATATACTCACTTAAGAATAGAATAGGAATTAGAAATTCCTCAGCCACTTTTGGAAAGTTAAGTGGGGAAAAGATGGTAAAATAAAGGTTGTTGGTGATGGGTCTCAAATCGCATCGCCCAAAAATCCCTTAAAAGCCCCAATACCGTTAGTCGCCTCTTACGTACACCCACCGGAAGAAATGGGGCAGTGCTGTTCTAAGCCACAGCACACACAGCATATATAGTTCATAGCTATAAATAATAATCATAGTCATACGAGGGTTTCCAGTATGTATTTTTTTTAAATTAAATAATTCTTATTCTTAATAGAGAACATTTTTATATTCTTTCATACTTACATACATATACTCAAGGCTATAAATCTCAGAAAGGGATAAAAATTCCTCAGCCATTTTTGGAATTTAACTGGGAGGAATTGTACACAAAAGTCTCCAACTGCATATTTCATAGTCCTCTTCATAAAGATAGGATTTTTTATATTTTGTAAAAGCCTGTTTTACTCCAATTCGGGTTTTAAAATAGTAGTTTTCAATACAATATAGTATATTACGTAAATAATTTCTGTCTCCCTGTGAACAGTCGCCTAAGTTGTTGAATCCAATATGCATGAGGGTCTGACACTGCATTCATAATAGACGAATATTTGTAATATGTTAACTTCATACGAATGTCGACCGTTTGGCTCAGAAAAAAATATAAATCTACATTCAGTTATAGATGTATGACATAATTTTACGACTTTTTGCCGTGTAGTGCCGGCTTAGAATGTTGCTACCCCTTTCTACCCACGGGTGTCGTAAGAGGCGACTAAGGGTATTGGGGCTTTTTATTGGATTTTTGGGCGATGCGGTTGGAGACCCATCACAAAAAACCTTTATATTACCGCCTTTCCCCACTCAACTTCCAAAAGTGGCTGAGGAATTTATAATTCCTTGGCTCTGGCTACCCCTTCTAGGGAATTATAGCCGTGAGTATATGAGTATATGTATGTTTTTACTTGGAGAATTACTACTTAAATTGCTTCAAACTTCGAAAAGGGTAGCCAGAATAAGTAATAGGTGGTCACGGCTATCTCATTTGATCATGTGCCAATTATATCTTACTTTTATATGGGGTTTAACTGGAAGGCTACACTTTTTGGGATTTAGCTTCGTGAGTATAAGTATATGTAATGTATTTATGTAAAAAACATCAATGCCAAATAATATTAAGCGGCCAGTACACAATGGCCAGTGATGGACCACGATCCGCAATGCGCAATTGTAGGCCACGATCACTTGGTGTTCACACAATGGCCCATCCATTGCTCATTACTGCCTGGCAAACCACTTGCGATGGACGTCGAAGTAATTATGGCTGCAGCTATTTATTTATTATTATGTATGTAATTTATTTTACTTATGGCGCTATTTATGTGATTTTTACGGCATGTAGTGATTATAAATACATTTTGCAATAAAATATTCTAAAAAAGTATAAGTATCTATGAGCGGTCGGTGATGAACTAAACAATGGCCCACTGTGTAAACACCACCGGCAGCGCTACGCCACGATTCCTTCGAAGTGTGCCCGAAAAACCGACAACTTCGCCATTGCGCGCCACGATCGACAATTGTCCGCCATCATGCACCATTGCCCCCATGCATCGTACATAGTGGCGATGGCGTGCAGTGGGCCATCGTCGGCCATTGTGTACTGGGCGCTTTATAAGCTCTTAACTTACAACTCTAAGCCTATAAAAAACCAATAATAATGAGAAGAAAGAAAAAATAATATTTACGTCTTAACTATGAGGCTTCTAAGTATACAGGGCTTTTAAATTTATTGTTAAGTTTAACGGTTTGAATATCTTTACTGTCCATTCTTTACTTGTCTATTTTGGCCCCTTTCAGTTTCCAAAAATGAGTTTTTGTATCCGTTACCTCAGCGAACCCTTTTAGAGCTATAGCAAGATTTGTGAGCGTTATTGACTATCCCCCAAGTTAAGAGTATGATTTTATATTTTCATTATTCCTTTATCAAAAGAGAGGATAAATGGAAAAGCATATTTAAATTCCAAAATCCATTTGATTTCTTTAAGTTTTTCATAAATATAAATCACAAGTCATTACTAGCCATCGAGTCCACGACAAATATATTTAACAAACAGATGAAATTAGAAAACGTAAATGACAAATTTTATTTGCATTTCATTCAGCAGTACAACTTATAAATATTCACTTGGTAAACCGGCTTTTTATTAACTTACTCAGCAGCTTATTTTTACAGTGTAGGTATAAGAATATTTTCTACACCGTATAAACTAGAATGCGTGGGTCAGCAGAAACATGAACTTATTTTAAAATCACGATGTTAAACGGCGTGATAGCCCAGTGGGTAGAACACTCGGTTATCGTGCAAACGACTAGTGTTCAAATCCTGGGTCGGGCCTACACCAATTTGTCTTTTCTAAAGACATATGTGTGGTTAATTTATCATGGTTGTTAACGGTGAGGGAAAACATCGTGAGGAAACCCACATGGCTGAATTGTACTTAGTCATGTGACAGTGTATTCGTACAAAACGGCGATAGGCCTGCCCCCTATCACTGTCCATGCAAAACGTGGGTACTCTGAACACCGGGTGACAAAGTCACGTGATGTTCAGAAGTATTAGTACCTCTGCCAACCCCTTCGGGGATATTCGGCGTCAACGTTTATGTTTATGTTATGTAAACGGCGATATGTTGGCTGAAAAGACCCGCTTTAGAACATTATGTGGAAGAATGTATGATAGTTAAAGAAGTAAGTTGGTGTGTAGTGTCGCCTTAGAATAGCATTACCCCATTTCTTCCCTTGGGTGAATGTAGAAGGCGACTAAGAGTTTGTGAAGACCTATCATCAAAAGCATTTATTTTAAAATCTTTTCCCCACTTAGCTTCCAAAAGTGGCTGAAGAATTTCTGATGCTAAAGCTCTGCCCAGGTTTACAGGGATTTACAGCTGTGCGTATGTGTATGTATATTGAATAATTAAAATGCAGGCTGCTAAAGTGCGAAGCATAAAGTTACTTACAAAAATATTTCTTATTGTGAGTGAAGCGCATAAGGTTTGCCAGGTCGCGATCGGTAGTCAGTAGTAGTAGGTGGAAAATTCCTTGTCGAAATACAGGGATAATAATATATGTATCACGTTCTTTGTAGTAGGAGGATAGTCATACTTTCAGGGCTAGAAGACTGGCCAAGTCTATACAAATTGTATTATTATTGTACCTAAATGGTGAGTGAAAACCTCGTCAGGAATCATGTGACAGTGTATTCGTACAAAAACGACGATAGGTCTACCCCCTATAACGAGAGTACATACATACATATACTCACGGCTATATTTCTCTAGAAGGGATAGCCAGAGCTAAGGAATTATAAACTCCTCAGCTACTTTTGGAAGTTGAGTGGGGAAAAATGTTTAAAATAAAGGTTTTTGGTGATGGGTCTCCAACCGCATCGCCCTAAAATCCAATTAAAAGCCCCAATACCCTTAGTCGCCTCTTACGACACCCGTGGGTTGAAAGGGGTAGCGACATTCTGAGCCGGCACTACACGGCAAACGAGAGTAAACTATCCAAGTAAAACATGGGTGGAACACCACGTGACAATAAGTCACGTTATGTTTTAAGTCTTAGCATAAGTAAATATCAATATAAGGAACAAGCTAGGCGACTAAAAGATCTGTTGAATTTTGTATCACTGGTAGGTCCTGAGTTGGTAAACTCGTGACGAATATTGACTATGAAGTTCATCTACCCCTTTCTATAAACAAAGTTGTGTGATGGATAAATCTTTAATTTGAATAGTTTTTCCTAACAAATATCAACCACAAAAGTTTCTCGTATTTCTGAACAACGACAGAGTGTTACAAGCCAGCAAATTAGGTTTATTAGAGGGCTTGGCCAGGGTGCGGCCTGTGGGCAGGGGGTGGCTTCCCACCTGTGGCGTAACCTGTGGCGCCTCCCTGTGTCAACACTCGCGGCAGAGCCTTAACTGACTGATGTGTTCGTCGGTACAGTTTTGTATGCTTTGTATTAAACTTATTGGAAGAAAATATGGTTCATGTCGGTGAAAATATTGCTTCTGTTTTCGATATGTGATTTATGTCTATTTTGTAGTAGCCATAGCTTTAGAGCTATGAATGAGAGCTTCAATCAATAAAATTTCGTAAGTTATAGTAATTTAACTACTTTACGCACCCTATCACTTCAAAAGCCCCAGATCCTTAAATTGCCTCATGGAGATATGTCACGTATGAGATGGTTAGTGCTATTAAAGCCAATATGTCTTTCAGACAGAGACAGAGAAGAATCTGTCAGAATCTAGAAAAGATTTTTTTAACACATCTGTCATAAATTAGAACTACTTAACTTAATTATTTCATGCAGTTAAAGTACTAACCAATTTCTTTCAGAAGTAAGCGTTGGAGTCCTGAGGTACCTTTTCTAAAACAATTAGATTCATACATATACATATTCACGAACATAAATCGATAGAAGGATTAGCCAGAGCTTGAAAATAAGAAATTCCTCAGCCCCTTGAAAACAGAATGGGGAAAAGATTGTAAAATAAACGTTACTGGTGATGGGTCTTCACCTGATGAGACCAAGGGTTGTTGATCCATGATGACTCTAGCCAAATCGCTCAACAATCATTTAAAAGATTCAATACCCTGGGTTGTCTATTAAGCAACCACCGAAAAAAATTCTTAAAAGCTATTTTAGGCCAACGTTCTCCTGATACGTAAAGATTACTACGTCAAAGTGCTAGATTGTTAACAAAGATACGCACCTATCCCAAATTGTATTGATTGGTGGATTAGTATTACACAAAATTTTATAATCTATATTCGTCCATACATACCCAAATGAACGCATGACAGTAGTCCCCATTGGGGCAGGCAGATACCATCGATCGCCACTTTGTAAGACCAAGACCCTGGCAAACCTCGAGCTTCGTCAACATTCATAATTTTTTACCATGTCGTTTTAAATTTGATTTATATGTGTCCTCCGTCGTCGTCCTCTACTGACGTTAACATCCATGTCGGGTTTTACCAATTGGCTCTTTCGACTCCTGTTTTCGTTAACAATATGAAAAAAAGTTCTAGAGTTAATGAGCGACAACTGTGGATTCGGAAGCTGCTCTTACAAAAACACCAAGTTTAGCCAGAAGTATTACCAACTTAGCTTTTATAAAACATGGTTTCTCTAATAATTTACAAACGCCCCATCTTGCAAAACCTTCGTTCAGTGACCACAAGCCTAACCCATTGAAAGCTCCTATACCACGTGACCGCTGCGTGTGCTTTTACTCAATTCAATTTGCCACAACACGCAACATTGCAAAGCATGCAACTACTTATCTACTTACCATATCACAAACGAATATGAGCTTTTTAGCTGTCACATCAGAGACCATAATGGTTTGTCGTAAATTATGAATGATCAGCTTAAAGCTCTGGGGCATACGTCGACAATACTAAGTGTATCATTTTTAATGTATATTTGAATATAATATAGTTGTAACGAGATATTTTGTGACTGTATAGGTCTATTTTTTGTCAGGGGTTAGTAAACGTGAGGTAGATGTTAAGGTTTCTCAATGAAATATGTAATGATTCCATTTGTTGTCTTATAAAATGAGGGGCACCTTAAAAATTATCAAAATAAAAAATGAAATCCTCTGTCTTCTTATGCGAGATCATTTTATATACCATTTTTTACTGACGATAACAAACATCTTAAAATTATGCATTGAATACAAAAGTCGTCTATTTAGACGTGTAAGCGACTAGTGTTCAAATCCCGGGTCGGGCCTACACCAATTTGTCTTTTGTAAAGACATATGTGTAGTTTATTTATCATGGTTGTTAACGGTGAGGGAAAACATCGTGAGGAAACCCACATGGCTGAGTTGTACTTCGTCATGTGACAGTGTATTCGTACAAAAACGGTGAAAGGCCTGCCGCCTATCACGTGAGTGCACTGTCCATGCAAAACGTGGGTACTCTGAACACCGGGTGACAAAGTCACGTGATGTTCAGAAGTATTAGTACCTCTGCCAACCCCTTCGGGGATATTCGGCGTGAAAGTTTATGTATGTTATGTATGTATATGAAAACAAAAAGTGTTGCGCTGCGATAGCCTGTACTTAAATAATACAAATTATTTAGGTCTTAAGTGTCCTTTTATATATTGTTTTACAGTTACCGCTATTTTTTTTATTAACTACCTAAGAAAAACGCATAAACTTTAGAAAATACACAAAAGCATGTACGTTTTAATTATTGAACCCATGTTGTTATCATAGGTCGTGACTTTTTGACTGAGATACTCATTTTTAAACAGAAATACTGAAAATTCATACAATTAGCGCCGATTAGATAATTTATACAATTACGATTTTTCTTATATTAAATTATAATAACATAAACGATATATAATAAAAAAACTTAGTTTATGTTGTGAACATACAAACTTAAACCTGCTAATGAATATTTAAATATAGAATATACATACATACATACATACATTATACTCACGGCTATAAATCCCTTAACGGGGTACTCAGAGCTTTGGAATGAGAAATTCCTTAGCCACTTTTGGAAGTTGATTGGGGGAAAGATAGTTAATAATAAATGTTTTTGGTGACGGGTCTCCAACCACATCGCCCAAAAATCACTTAAAAAGCCCCTATACCCTTAGTCGCCTCTTACGATCACCCACGTGTAGAAATGGGGTAGTGTTATTCTAAGCCGACACTACACGGGAATTCAGAACACACAGTACAGAATATACAGGTTGTAATGATAACTGACTTAAATTATTATAGCTGCCCTAAACGGCTTCAAAATAAGTTGAAACGATACATAGGATACATCCAAAAACATTAACATAAAACCAGGCTGGTGACCCATAAATAATATTTTTAATCTACATGTTGATAAGCCCTGCCATATTCTGCTCGTTCTCTAAGGACTGATAGGGGCTGTTATTAATGTCTTCATTAGGTTTTATAATGGAATTTGCGTGCATCACTATGGAATTTTGTATAATACATCATCTAGTTTAATTACTATTAAAATTAGAATATACCAAATGAATATACCAATGAATATGCTGTGTAGTGTCGGCTATGCTTAGAATAGCACTACCCCATTTCTTCGTATTGGGGCTTTTAAGGGATTTTTGGGCGATGCGGTTGGAGACCCATCACCAATAACCTTTATTTTACCATCTTTTCCCCACGCAACTTCCAAAAGTGGCTGAGGAATTTCTAATTCGTTAGCTCTGGCTACCCCTTCTAGGGATTTATAGCCGTGAGTATATGTATGTATGTATGTAGATACTCACCCTTCTGAGCGTCACATGGCATGTCATCACTCATGACATGCCATGTGGCTCAGAGCATTTTGTTGTGCCTAGACATCATTTTCATGTCATAGGATTCAGACAGACCAGCATGGCTAGCACGAACAATCTTTTATCTAGATATCGCGTGGTGTAAAACAGCCACCTCTTTCGCACTTAAATTGTATCGTATACTTTTATCTCATTCTGTACGACAGAGTCACAATAAAATAACGCTCGCGCTAGGTCTCCTGAGAGACCCGCTATTATTTTCTCAAGGGGCAAAACCATGAGAGATTTAAAAAAACAACGTTCTTTTTTTCTATCAAACCATGGAATCACCATAGTGCATTAAAATTTAGGCTAGGGCACGCTCAGAGGGTACGTTTCTCCCTTTCCGTGACATATTTCGATTCCATAATTTGAAAAGAAATTCCTCTTCTAATAGTATATTTTCTTGAGGATGGAATACGGGCGTCTAGGTGGTTGATAGATATAGCCGAGGGTTAGAAAAATGTTCTTATTATTTAGAAATGAAGGTATTATCTATTTGATCTAAATGTGTCCTCGGTTGTCGTCCTCTACTACTGTCCATATTTTAAAGTTATGAAGTCATCTCATCACTAATACCATACTAAAACCCAATTAAGGTGTAATTTTATAAATGATTTAGTGTTTAAATTATAATTATATTTGTAAAAAATAAAGCCTCATTTAATAAGTATGATACAAAGTGACATAAGAGAAATATCGAAGCGATAGTTTGAATCGTTTCCCGATGTCCATACCGAGCGCGGATTCGAAACCTGATCTTCCTGTTTGTCTCGACCCGTTATACCACTGCTCCGATGGTTCTTGTAGCTTTCGTGGTTTCTGAGCACTTACACATAACCTGCCTGCCTATAATCACGGATATGAGTCCTATAATCGGGTAGCCAGAGATACATAATCAGAAACATACATACATACATACATATACTCACGGCTGTAAATCCCTAGAAGGGGTAGCCAAAGCTAAGGAATTAGAAACTCCTCAGCCACTTTTGGAAAATTTAGTGGGGTAAAGATGGTAAAATAAAGGTTATTGGCGATGGGTCTCCAACCGCATCGCCCAAAAATCTCTTAAAAGCCCCAATACCGTTAGTCGCCTCTTACGTACACCCACCGGCAGAAATGGGGTAGTGCTATTCTAAACCGACACTACACAGCAAATAATCAGAAACCTTCACCAAATTTTAAATTTGGCTTTGGATATGTAGGGCTTTTGATAATGGGTTTCCAACCATATCTCCTTAACAAAGCCCCATACACTTATTCGCCTCTTACGACACCCGTGGGAGGAAGGGGTAGTGACCTTCTAAGCCAGCACTACACGACTTTTTCATGTATTATGGTGATTCCATTATCCTCCAAATTACATAAGATAAAATAACGTTGTTTTTTTGAACCTCCGTCCTTTATATTTATATTTTTGGAAAAATAATCGTTCATACGCTGTTTAGGCAAAATTAAATGCTCTGAATACCAGGTGATGAAAAATTACAGGTGAGTTTAGAAGAATAAGTAACTCCGCCACTTCTTCACACTTTTTTCACATAAACCCGGCGTTATCTAGTATGACACTTACGTAAATGAGATGTCCTAATTAGAAAAAATCCTCTTTAGTTTACATACATATACTCACGGCTATAAATCCCTAGAAGGGGTAGTCATAGCTAAGGAATTAGAAATTCCTCAGCCACTTTTGGAAGTTGCATGGGGAAAAGATGTTGAAATAAAGGTTGTTGGTGATGGGTCTCCAACCGCATCGCCCAAATATCCCTTAAAAGCCCCAATACCGTTAGTTGCCTCTTACTAACGTTAGTTTACATATATCTCATAAACTTTAATCCATTCTTATAATAGGAAGGATTTGTTTGAAAGTTTGTCTGTCTGAAAAGACTCGGAAGCCACTCAAACGACTCGTGGTATTGTTCGAAGTAAATCTTATATATCATTATATAACAAACTTGTTGTATGGTACACTTATTCGGGTAAATATAATGAATAAAATATAAAGGAATATAAGGGCATGTATTAAAACATTGATATAGATATAGCCCCCTATCACGTGAGTACACTGTCCATGCAAAACGTGGGTAGTCTGAACACCAGGTGACAAAGTCACGTGATGTTCAGAAGTATTAGTACCTCTGCCAACCCCTTCGGGGATATTCGGCGTGAACGTTTATGTTTATGTTATATAGCTAAAGATGTGTGCCAGAATCGTACAAAGTGGCGATCGAATGTAAAATAATGCTGTGAGTATATGTATGTATGTGTGTAAAATATACGAGACACACAAAATTCACATTACTGACTTAAACAAACAAACATCGATAATACAAATAATTACTGTCAGCGGGAATCGAACCCGCACCCACCGGATTCTGAAGCGCTCCAGTTAAAAGTCTTTAATATTTTATTATTATTTAAAAACATTTTTTGCTCAAGCAATTATTATGAATTATATATTAGTTTAACAAATGATGGAATACTTATCAACCGATATTAATATAATGGTATCCTAGGGGTAGAGTTCATGATTAATCTCAGTCAATTATCACAAAATTGCAACAGCTGAACTGATATTTTTCCTCATTTTTGTTACCTCTTTTAAAATTAGTGAAGAAGTTTAAGCACTCGGCATAAAAAATAAATGTACCAACAGACAGCCAAAATCATTACCCTTCCTTTGCTCTGGCGTGGTTTTAGAAAGAGAAGTAAGTTACATATAAATTACGGTGTATGTAAGTTTAGTTTTAGTTTTTGTCATCGAGGGAATGTTGCACCATTTTGATAAGAGGTCGGGCGAGGTCACTATGATAATAGGAACTTGTTTAATACACCATATGGCAACGGAATAGAGGCCAGTTTTCTTTACTTTTATCAGCTTTGCCATGTGGATCTGTCCATATGTCAATAGGGTTATCAACTTCGAAAGTGACATAAATATGATTTGTAATTTTATGGCGCTTCGAGAACAGATAGTTAATAGCAAGTATACCCTCTTTGAATCGATCAATCATAAAATATTATACTTCATAACATAACATAACATAAACATTCACGCCGTTTATCCCCGAAGGGGTTGGCAGAGGTACCAATACTTCTGAACTCACATGGCAAGCGCCATCTAGTTTCCAGAGAAGGTACCCACGTTTTGCTTAGACAGTGTACTCACGTGATAGGGGGCAGGCCTATCGCCGTTTTGTACGAATACACTGTCACATGACTAAGTACAACTCAGCCATGTGGGTTTCCTCACGATGTTTTCCCTCACCGTTAGCAACCATGATAAATTAACCACACATATGACTTATTATACTTCAGTTTCCAAATATCATTTATCATGGTTAACGGTGAGGGACACATCGTGAGGAAACCCACATGACTGAGTTGTACTTAGTCATGTGACAGTGTATTCGTACAAAACGGCGATAGGCCTGCCCCCTATCACGTGAGTACACTGTCCATGCAAAACGTGGGTACTCTGAACACCAGGTGACAAAGTCACGTGATGTTCAGAAGTATTAGTACCTCTGCCAACCCCTTCGGGGATATTCGGTGTGAACATTTATGTTATTTATGTTATATGTTTCCAAATATCATACATTAAGATCATAGTTGTATTACCATAGTATTTATAAATGCCCATACGCAAATCACATCATTAATTACGTTCACATTTATTTGTCAATGTGGTTTTAAAGAAGTTTTTTTGGCGATACGGTTGGAGATCCATCACCTGAGATACTTTATTTCTTACATCTTCTTCCTTCAATCTTATCAACTTCCAAATGTGGCTAAGGAGTTTTTAGCTCTGAAGCTCTGGACACCCCTTTTTGGGATTTACTGTCGTGAATATATGCTAACAAAGCATAAACTATGTTTGTCTATTTATTAAACCATACATACATACATGGTTTAATACATACACCATATTTACATACATACACAATATAAAACCAAATTTTATTCGACAATAGTTAATAGTAATAGAAGAAAATTTTCGCCCTGTTTCTTAGTACTTTCAAGCAGTAATTTAAAAACATGTCAAGTTTTTTTTATAGCAGTGAACTCTTCTCCAGTTTTACTCAGAAGTCTAATAACTGTACAAAAATACCTAATAATAACCTTTCGAAATGAAATAAAAAATATAGAAAAATATAGCCTTATTGACCGGAAGGCGCGGCTTATTGTTTCCAATCTAATTAATGATTGTTCGTAGCTTTCAGTTGATTTGAGTTTTACTGAAAAATATTTAACAAAATAAGAACTTATTGTCAACCTATCTATTTTCATGCATTGCTTTAATTTAGTGCTGGCTTAGAATGTCACTACCCCTTTCTATTTATGGGTATCGTAAGAGGCGACTAAGGGTATGGGACTTTTTTAAGTGGTTTTTGGGCGATGCGGTTGAAGACCCATTACCAACGATACTTAATTTCCACGATCTTCTCCCCTATCAACTTCCAAATGTGGCTGAGGAGTTTCTAGGTCTCAACCTCTGGCTATCCCTTTTAGGGATTTGTGGCCGTGAGTATATGTATGAATTTATGTAGGTATAAGAACTTCAGCCAATTTATTTTCATGCATTGCTTTAATAGATGTATATATTGTTTTCACCGTATTTTCAAGGAGGAATAGCGGATGCACTAACTTTTTATGCATACCATTTTTCTATCACTTGATTAGTTATTTAGTTGGTCACTTATTATAAATAAAAAATAAAATAAAATAATCATTTATTTCAAAATAAAAAGATAAATCTTTGTTTTTTGAACGTCAAATTTTAACTTTATACTAAGTTTACTTCGGATTCGGAAGGTGTTTTGTTGAGAGAAGAACCCGTAAGAAACTCGTCAACACACATCTTTTTTATTAAAAGCTTTTATTTAACTTGCAATGTATGTTTGTGTGTTCGGGTGAAATCTTTGAACTCAATTTTGAAGTAGATATATTCAACCGTTTGTGCTGAAATTTTGTGGACGCATTTTGTTTGGATGACAATATATGATAAGACATGTGACGTCATTCTAAATTCAATATGGCGGATCATACAAGATGTCAGAACAGGTATCAAATGAAAGGGCTTGTTAAGAGTGACTAGAAAAAGAATATGACGTCATTCTGAATCCAATATGGCGGACCATGCAAGATGGCGGAATAGTTACCTTTAGTCTACTTCTACAATATGGGTATCAAATGAAAGGGCTTGTTAAGAGTGACTAGAAAAAGAATATGACGTCATTCTGAATCCAATATGGCGGACCATGCAGGATGGCGGAATAGTTACCTTTAGTCTACTTCTACAATATGGGTATCAAATGAAAGGGCTAGTTAAGAGTGACTAGAAAAAGAATATGACGTCATTCTGAATCCAATATGGCGGACCGTGCAGGATGGCGGAATAGTTACCTTTAGTCTACTTCTACAATATGGGTGTCAAATGAGAGGGCATTTTGAGAGTAATAATAACTTGAAAATAGCCAGCGATAACTAAAAAGTAAAAAATAAAAAAAATTCAGTAAAAAAAACATTTTAAGAAAAAGCTTTTATTTAAACGCTCTAAAAAGAAGAAAATAAAATATTCCTTTTGGATTATACTAACAACTCCTCATTATACACAATTTATATATAATAATAAAAGCTTGTCGCTCGATTTACCACAAATTATTATGATATAAAGGAATGTTGATAGGTATGTAAACCTCGCGACAAGCTTTTATTATTATATATAAATTGTGTATAATGAGGAGTTGTTAGTATAATCCAAAAGGAATATTTTATTTTCTTCTTTTTAGAGCGTTTAAATAAAAGCTTTTTCTTAAAATGTTTTTTTACTTAATTTTTTTTATTTACGTCCATTACAATTTCGGTGTTAGCCCGGAAACATCCTGCACAGAGCCCTGATGACACCAAGCCACTTCATCATTAATGTAATCATTGACATTGTAATAGGCTTTCGAACTAAGATTTCTTTTAACAGCTGCTTTGAACTTTGTTTTTGATAAATTTAAAATGTTTCAGGTATTTTATTATACATTTTTACGCATAACCCCATGAAAGATGTATTTACTTTTGACAATCTGTATTTTGGTACTGATATTTTATTGTTGTCTCTCAGGTTTCGAATATGTCTGTCACAATTTTTCACAAAAGAGGCCTGATTTTTTCTTACATACATAATATTTTCATAAATATATTGACATGGCATCGGGATCTCAAATTGTATATAGCTCTTATTGCTCTCTTTTGGAGAATAAATATAGAACCAACATCAGCTGCTCTGCCCCAGAGTAAAATACCGTAAGACATTACACTATGAAAATAGCTGTAATAAACTAATCGAGCTGTCTGTACATCTGTCAAATGTCTTATTTTCCTAACGGCATATGCAGCACTACTAAGCCTGCCAGCTAGTGAGCTAATGTGGGGTCCCCATTGGAGCTTGGAGTCCAGAGTTATCCCTAAGAAAACTGTGTTATCCGAAAATACTAACCTTTCATTATTTAAAATGATTTCGATATCAACGTACCTAACATTAGTTAATACAAATTTAATGCATTTGGTTTTTTTACCACTCAGTATAAGATTATTGGAAGCAAACCATGTTTGAATCTGTGAAACCTTGTTATTCACCTCGTCAATATTCTGATTATTTCTTTCAACGTCAAATACTAATGAAGTATCATCAGCAAATAACACTATGTCGGACATTTTCTCGACCATGAACGGCAAATCTATACTTATAATAAATCTGTAGAGAGGTCAATTCTGTACATGAAATATATTTTCAAAATAACTATCAGGTTGTGATTAGGGATCGATACTGATTCCAAAAATGCAATCAGTAAATTTTTTGTCTGTCTGTCTGTCTGTCTGTCTGTCTGTCTGTCTGTCGGTTTGTATGTTCCTTATGGAAACGAAAACTACTCGACGGATTTTAACGAAACTGGGTACAATTATTCTTCATACTCCTGCGCAGGTTTTTGTATACTTTCCAGCAGAGTAGTAAAGGGGAATTTTGGGAAATTTTGGGAAAACGGGAGAAATTACTCCATTTTTTAAGCTTCCGTCGCGTGTGCAGCCTTAATGGTTAAACTTACATAGAAATCATGTATGACGGAAATATTCTTCATAAAATTATCTAAAAAAAAATCCTCAACAGTTTATGTCTATCTTTTACGGTTGACTCCCATTAACACGTGTATTTCCTGATAGCTTAGCAGTTCGGAACATTCTTATTATATTTGTTTACTCTTACGTTTGTAAACCTCTCACTCATCCCTAATTTAAAAAAGGTAACATTATTACCTATTCAATAAAAAAAGAATCATAGAAATCGGTAGAGAAACACCGAAATTATACATAAAATAAGCCATCGCGCCCGTGATCAAAACCGAATCGTTACTAATTTACATATAACATACTAGATGGCGCCAGTAGTTACATCCTACAACACGTAATGATTTATTTTTTAGATTGTTATAAATACTTCATAGCGTTTTATTCCAAAATTTTGCTATTAAACGGAAATACTGAACCGTTCATTAAAGCGCATTAAAAATCACCAAACTACACTGTTTAGCGAGTGCTATAACTTTAATAAATTGAAAACATTGCGCTGAATTTCACAATGCTTGAGCAGTGACTAAAGAAAGAAACCTCAGATATTTAAAAAACAACGCTACCCGTGCGAAGCTGGGACGATCCACTAGTCATTAATATAAACTAAAAATAAAAATGGGCCCAAAATAGAACCCTGCGGAACACCCATTTTCACATGAGTTCCAGGTGATATTGCATTATTGATTTGCACTTTCTGTATCCGATCCGAAAAGAAGAATTATACAAATATACATACATTTACTCACGGCTATAAATCCCTAGAAGGGGTAGCCAGAGCTAAGGAATTCGAAATTCCTCAGCCACGTTTGGAAAGTTGAGTGGGGAAAAGATGGTAAAATAAAGGTTGTTGGTGATCGGCCTCCCACCGCATCCCTTAAAAGCCCCAATACCGTTAGTTGCCTCTTACGTACACCCACCGGAAGAAATGGGGTAGTGCTATTCTAAGCCGACACTACACAGCACTCTTATTATATATTCCAAATACCAACTGCTTTACTGGACAGTGAATTCACGTGATATTAAAGTTTTCCAATAGTGAGGCCTATATCGCTGTATAAAATATAAAACTAGGACTTCAATGCAAATTGCGATTGAAATGAATTGAGCTGAGCGAGCTAGGTAAACCTCAGTCTTCTTTTCTGTGTTAAGTTTTAAGCCGCACTCTAAATGAGAAACCATTAACTTTTTTTTGACTTCAATCGGGAAACAGTTGTTTAAGAGCTTATTCCATTACACTTTGTCGTTTCTGAATTCAGACGTCCTTCGTAGTTACTGCCGCAGACGCTTGTTATTCCACTACAAAAATTTGTCTACTTTTCAGAAGCCTAGCGTTCTGAACGTTATTCCACTAGTCTGAATTCAGATTCTGTGGCTCTTAGACGTCTTCATTCAGACAAATGGAATAAGCTCTTTAGTGATTATTCCTCAATGGTAGTTTCGATCACGACATAAGACCCCTTACAACACTTGGCATGTCGAATTGACAGCTGCGCCAAACTTGGTTGAAAGCAGAGGAGGACGAGATTTTGGGCGATGCGGTTGGAGACCCATAACCCACGATACTTTATTTCTACCATCTTGTCCCTTATTAACTTGTAAAAGTGGCTGAGGAATTCTTAGCCCTAAAGCTCTGGCTGCCCCTTTATGGGATTTATGCCTGTGAGCATATGTATGTATGTACAAATATATCTACGAGTAGATTAAATGTTTGCTGTGTAGTGTCGGCTTAGAATAACACTACCCCATTTCTTCCGCTGGGTGTACGTAAGAGGCGGCTAACGGTATTGGGGCTTTTAAGGGATTTTTGGGCGATGTGGTTGGATACCCATCATCAACAACCTTTATTTCACTATCTTTTCCCGACGCAACTTCCAAAAGTGGCTGAGGAACTTCAAGTTCCTTAGCTCTGGCTACCCCTCTAGAGATTTATAGCCGTGAGTATATGTATGTATGTATGTAGATTAAATGTTTAGCAATAAAGCATTTTGATAAACGGCACTTAGTGAATCTGAACGATATCAACTTCACTGTCAAACGATAACTTTTTTAAACTCAGATGAGAGACTTAATAAATCTTAACAGAACATTCATGCCGTATTTTCCTGAAAGCATGGCAGAGGCACTTATATTAAGGGTACCCACCTTTAGCTAAGACAGTGCATTCACGTGATAGAGGGCAGGCTTATTACAACTTAAACAAAGAATAAATATGGGAAAGAAAAAAATTCGACACAGGCGGGAATCGAACCCGGAGGTAGGAAACGCAAACACTACTTAAACGTGTAAAAAGAAATAAAGGATAGAAGAATTTCGCACTGGCAGCCAATTGACACAGTGGCTCAGTTGGCAGAGCGTCGGGGCGTATACCCGAGGTCGCGGGTTCGATTCCCGCCTGTGTCGAAATTTTTTCTTTCCTTTATTTATTCTTTGTTTATTAGTAATAATCCCCACATGAGGTTTTCATGAACAAAAAGATTTAAATTATTACAACTTTGTACGAATACACGATATATTCCACCCATAGAAAATTTAACTAAATGGAGCGGAAACCTAATGTAGTTCTAGACAAAAATTGCTAAAAATATCCTCTAAAACTTAATTGTCATAATAAGTTTTCCCCACACCCTGAATGATTGTCTGAATGTTCTGTAAAAGCAAGGCAAGCAGCATGTGTATTTGTACGATTTGATGTTCATACATTTGCTTCGTTTAAATAATTAGAAATGCACTGAATCATTTACGGTAATCATCATTTCTTATCTATTTCGTTAAGATTTCTATCATTCTTCTTATCAGTTACAAAATATATACATACATATACTCACGGCTATAAATCCCTAGAAGGGGTAGCCAGAGCTAAGGAATTCGAAATTCCTCAGCCACGTTTGAGAAGTTTAGTGGGGAAAAGATGGCAAAATAAAGGTTTTTGGTGATGGGTCTCCAACTGCATCGCCCAAAAATCGCTTTAAAAACCCCAATACCGTTAGTCGCCTCTTACGGACACCCAACCCACCGGAAGAAATGGGGTAGTGCTATTCTAAGCCGACACTACACAGCAACAGTTACATAATATAACATAACATAAACGTTCACGCCGAATATCCCCGAAGGGGTTAGCAGAGGTACTAATACTTCTGAACATCACGTGACATTGTCACCTGGCGTTTGCATGGACAGTGTACTCACGTGATAGGGGGCAAGCCTATTGTCGTTTTGTGCGAATACACAGTCACATGACTAAGTACAACTCAGCCATGTGGGTTTCCTCACGATGTTTTCCCTCACCGTTAACAACCATGATAAATTAACCACACATTTGTCTTTAGAAAAGACAAATTGGTGTAGGCCCGACCCAGGATTTGAACACTAGTCGTTTGCACGATAACCGAGTGTTCTACCCACTGGGCTATCACGGTTGCAATCTTGATAAAATAATAAATTTAAAAATAGTAGAGCGTGATGACCCTGCGGTGACATATGCGCCCCACATCGTTATTGTTTCCTAATGAATTTACACTCGCAATAAAAATGTGCCACACATGAAGTACCAGAGTCTAGTGACATGCCGCTGACTATATGTTGACGATAGATTTTATTAATGAACGAATGCTTAAATAGGGTAATGAATGCGTAATTTTTTTTATATGTTTGTTTGGGAATTCAGTGTAACATAACTTAGGTTTAAATGCCACCGTTTTAAGTATCGTAAGTGAAATTGTATTACATAAAAGTTTCGTATTCTAAAGCTCAGGCTATCCCTTTTAGGGATTCATAGCCGTGTGAATATGCATGTGGGATGTACTTGTTTTTCTACTTAAACATAATCATCGAAATTTAAACACAAATAACAACAACAATGTTTTATGGATGTCAATTTGACCACAGACTTGGACAATAAATAAAAATGTGTGTATGCATATGACTGTGTTTTATTCAAATGCACGGTTTTGTTTGTCAGTCAATTTTCATTAATATAATGTATTTCAAATACGTTGTTAATAGGATTTACATTTATTATTAAAATTTCACATTCTTTTCCTAACTCAACTATCAATACGGCAAAAGAATTCCTAATTCTGAAGCTCTGGCTACCCCATTTTGGGATTTATAGCCGTGAGTATATGTGTATATGTATGTATTGTTTTTACAATAGAAAAGGGACGTACCGTACAAAAATGCAACTCTGGTTTCAAATTTACGCTTTCATCCACCATTATCATCGTAGTCAAAAGACATATTTATTTATTTATTTATTATATAAGGATCATCAACACCAACACATATTACAACACACAGAGTTAATTCAAAAGAAAAAAAAATAAACTAAACTATCTAAAGACAAAATGAATAACAACAGAAAAAGAAAAAAAAATGTAAAAATGATAAACAATTGAGAAAAGAATAAAATTTATAGTAATGATAATTGATGATACTTGAATGATAATGTGTGTGGTGTGTGTAATGTGTGTTTTGATGTGTGAGTGTGTATATGAGAATGTGAGTGTATGTATGTATGCAGTACCGTCTTTACCATAAGGGCACACGGGGCCAGTGCCCAGGGCCCCCCATCTCAGGGGGGGCCCGAACAACCAACAATTTCTGTCACACATTTATTTTCAGAACATTTTTGTCGGGCACATTACATTGTTTTCACAAATCAGTAATCGATGACGAATCGAGCGCCTATTCTTACTGTACTAATTGAGAAAGCAGAAAAAAATCTTAAACTTGTAGAAAAATTGTTAATTTTCTTTTCGGCTTCGACAAAACGATGAAAAATTTTGACAGATCATTTATTTGCAAATAGAGTCCCGAAGTCTTTTTGGAAACTAGATGGTCTGCACGCGCTAATGCTATTAATGCTTTGCAAAATGGTAATTTAAATATTTCTGAAATATTTAATCAACCAGGAGACACTAGAAAGAAAGCCCAAAACCTTGCCAAAAAAATGGGAGACTGCCTTTCCAACGGAAATATGAAATGATCTTTTGGGAGTTATGAATGAAACAAGTCTAAGTTTACAGAATAAAACTATGACCATGGACGTTGTAACGAATCTCTAATCAGTTATGTCAATACCGTACGCATTAATTCTGATTAGTACGAAGAAACGAAACTTCTACTGATGAAAATCCATATGCTGACTACAAAGAAATTGAATAACTACGAAACTCAAGTGGCGCAAGGCAGGGCAAATTGCAGACAGAACCGACTTTCGGCCGTTGTTACTCGAAGGTTCTGGGGTGGCGGCTACGTACCGGACGAAGTAGTGTGGGTAGGCCTCCCACATGGTGGTTGGATGAGGGCAGCGCAGGACCGGTCGTTGTGGAAATCTATAGGGGAGGCCTAGTGGACGTCTATTGGCTATATGATCATGATGACTACAAAGATACAATTGAATGAAAAAAACTTCGCAGCAAAAGCATACCTTTTTTTGAAGGATCATCAGAGACTGCACAGTTGAGAGGCAAGGAAAAGTTTCGTGTAGATACTTTCATTCCCATATTTGACACATTAAGCATGAAAGCATTAGAAACAACCACCAAGCACCAAGAAATTAATAGTCGATTTAGTTTTCTTTGTCAGTAAACAACAATCGAATCTAATAAGTTGACCAAAAAATGCAAAGAATTGCAATGTTTACATTTAACCCAATATTAAAAAAACATAGCAAAACAATCTGTGAATTTAAATATCTCAATCTTACATAATAAATAAAATCAGATAAAATGGAGGTAACTTTTCCAAACGTAGAAATTGCTACAAGAATATTTCTTTGTCTAATGGTTACCAATTCGGTATGCAAAGTTTTCGAAAGTGGTGCTGATTGCGAAACCATTTCGAGATATTATGTTTTTAAAACATATTTTCTTGAAAATTAATCAAACAGAGCTAAGATGACCATTATTTTAGCAAAAAACTGTAACAGTATTTGTCCTTCAGCGTTATGTCAAAGACATTCGTTCTTGCAGTTTATTAATAAAACATCGAAAATTATAGGTTTGTTTAGTATAGTATCGTAATAATTTCATTTGGGATTACAAATTCGTGAAATTTCGCTTTATTTGCATATCGCTACGTGATATTTTCAATCGATGACGTCATTAAGTACAAAAGTTGAACAATCTTTAAAAAATCATAACTTTGCAATTACTCATTCAAAATATTTAATAAATACCAAAAAAAAAACTTTGCATACCGAATTGTAGTGGAGAGCGGTTAGCTTAAGAGAATTAAAAATTAATTGCGAACAACAATGTTACAAGAACAACTGAGTAATTTGTCAATTATGTACATAGAAAGTGATATCCTTCAAAATTTTACTTTAAGGACAGAATAGAAGATATTTCACAACAGAAATCCCGAAAGAAAACGTTATAGTAATCGTCACCACAAAGCCCAGCAGCATTGCAATATCATTAATATCAATTACATAATAATAAAACATACTATATTTGATTACCTATAATAAATGGTCTTATTCATATTTATAAGTTAAAAAGTTTTAATTAATTAGTTTTTTTACTTTCCAAAAGGGCCCCAAATTCTAGTGTGCCCAAGGGCCCCAGCCTAGTATAAGACGGCCCTGTATGTATGTGAATATTACGTTATATTACATATTGCCGGACATAATCCTCCCTAATAGATCTCCACGAGGAATAATTAGGTTATGCCTTTATCCATAGGCTTGCAGCGACCTTTGCCAAGTTATCGGTCTACTTTCGTCTACTAGAGGCCTATTCACAATACACTGGAACGAAGGTCAAACACGTGGCTGCCACTATAAAACTTTTCACACCCAAAAAGCCATCTGTTCTATATAAAAATGCTTTATTTCATATTTCTACTTCATTTTTGAAATTTCATAGCATATAAAATAAAAATACGTGTATTTTTCCTAAAATTAATTTATTGGTTATCGAAAGAAATGCATGTTCCAATTTGGGAGTTTTCAATATAACATCTAGTCAATGTACTCTGCAGGTTTTAGACTCGGTTATAAGGTCATTTAAAATTATAAGAACAAATACACCATTTCCTATGTTTTTTATATGGATAAATAACATACTTAGCGGCGGCGTACTATACTTAGAATAGCATAGATACTATGTATTGCATGTATTCACACACGCCATTAATTCACATTGGGGTAGGCAGAGACTGTTGATCGCTACTTCATACGATCATGGCAAATCTATCTAGCTTCATTCAAATCCATCAATCTTTTCATACATACTTAGAAAAGCGCTGACTAATTTATTACCACGAGTATCGCAAAAGGTCACTTTAGGCTTTAAGTTATGGTTTGGCAGACCCTTCATCAACTATTCTTTATTTTACCATCTTCTCCCCACTTAACTTTCTAAAGTGGCAGAAAAAAATCAAATCCCAATACTCTGGCTACTTCTATTTGGAAATTGTAGCCTTCACTAGATAGAAATAAGAAAACAGAATAGCATTATTTTTGTATGGGACTTCAATGGAAATAGCCTTAATTAACTGAAGGCGCGGCTCATTGTTCTTAATCCGCTTAATTTAGTTCGTAGCTTTCAGTTGATTGAAGATTTATCAGAAAATATTGCACTAAACAAGTACCTTTCAGTACCTTTAGAGGGCAAGTTACGCAATGTTACATAATGTTGAGCAGAATAAACAACACTGCTATCCTGAACTTAAATCAGCTCAACTACTACAAGGTACTAATACTTCTACTCATCACGTGACATTTTGGCTATCAGCTATTGTTTGGAGAACCCACTACTTAAAATTATGTAACGATACATAATAATATATTGAAAAGTTCAAAAGAATCACATCTGTTACCCTTCAGAGATACATACATACATAATTCCCTTGAAGGGGTAGCCAGAGCTATTGAATGAGACATTCCTCAGCCACCTTTGGAAGTTGCGAGGGGAAAAGATGATGAAATAAAGGTTGTTGGTGATGGGTCTCCAACCGCATCGCCCAAAAATCTCTTAAAAGCCCCAATACCGTTAGTCGCCTCTTACGTACACCCACAGGAAGAAATGGGGTAGTGCTATTCTAAGCCGACACTACACAGCGACCTTCAGAAATATGAGGTGTAAACGATGACATCGATGTCGAGACAAAGAGCACCACCATATTCTGTAAAGCAGTCTTAAAATTGACTCAAACTCAAACATCCACGCTGTATAGCCTTAAGGGGTTAAGGGGTTGGCAGAGGTAGTAGTTACTTCTAAGGCACGATAAGCGGTGTTCTACCCCTGAGCTATGTCACCAATGTCACTTCTTAATTTAATATTATTTTAAAATAGAACCATCTCATTTCATCGCGTGGAAGTCGAATGAAATGACATAGTTACAACTTTAAGGAGGTGTTATGTTATTGGTGGTTGGTATAGTTAGTAACTCATAATTAAAAATTATTTCACCATCACCATATTGTCCAGTATTCCTAACATTGGCTAATCTATCGTTAATGGTTCAGCTTTTAATTATTTATTTGGCAAATAAGCAGTAAAGCGTGAAGATTTTAGAACATAATTTTGTGTAATGATGTTGATACTTCTTCAGGTGACTTTCGTCACCTGGTGTTCAGAGTACAAACGTTTTGCATGGACCGTTTACTCACGTGATAGGGGGCAGGCCATACGCCGCTTTATACGAATACACTGCCATATGACTAAGTACAACTCAGCCATGCGGGTTTCCTCACGATGATTTCCCTCACCGTTAACAACCATGATAAATAAACCACAAATAAGTCTTTAGAAAAGACAACTTGGTAAAGACCCGACCCTGGATTTGAACACTCGTCGTCTACACGGCAAGCGATGTTCTACCCACTGAGCTATCACGGCTGAGCGGGATAAGATTATAAAATAACGAGATGGTAAGTGGTGCTAAATAACCTCAATACCCTGGACTCGTACGACATCCACGGAAAGAAAGACGTTAGTGACATTCTAACTAAAAACAAAAAAAACCGCTTACTGCTTGGATATGTAAGATCAACGACTAAAGTTTAGCTTTTAAAGACGACCATAAACGTCTTTTTAACCTAAAACCCTCATAAAAACCAGTGTTAAGCTAAAAACTATATAAAAACAAGTCTCCCATCCCGTCAGTTCGGGCCAGGGTAGGGCGTCACTTCACTAATTAACAGGGCGCGTCGGCCATTACTGAATGTTTATTGTCACAATTATTCCACCTGTCGCTTCACCCCCGCCCCCCGCGCCCGCCGGTCAATGAACTTGGACATTCGGACTTGCATTTTAAGGTTTTAAGTCCATTTGGTTATGGTCTGCACCTAAATGGAGACTTAAAAACACATTGCACATTGTTGTTTTCTAATCTAGGTTCATAGAAACTGGAATCAAAATACCTATAAAATTTGTTGTTTGCGCTTACTGTCAAAGTAGGTTTCAACTGAAACGACAAACCCACAGTCATAGTGTTTATTTGGAAAGTGTATTAGGTATGTAGAGTCCATTTTATTGTAAGTTTATCTGACGACACAATCCTCCCATAGTGGATTGCCCTTTCTATAGTAAAGAAATACTAATGGGAACATTTTGGCGCACTGTAGCATGCACCAAATTCTCCCCTTTGTCCTGTCATAAGTAGGCTAAATAGCCGATGTTTATTCTGAAGCTGACTACCCCATTCCAGAAAGCCGTGATTATTTGACTTCCCATAAGCTTAACAACTTGAATAACAGAAAGTCTCAGCATATCTCTGTCTAAAATACGTGCGTACTTTTAATTAAATACATATAAAAATTTAAATTAAGAGAAACGTGCTCACTCTAACTTTCCAAAACTGCACAGTTCTGCCGCGCCATAAAAACTATTTGAAACATTTGGATATTTAAACTGTGCAGTGTTGGCTTAGAATAGTATTAACCTACATTTTTTTTGTGGTTGTCGTGTTTGACGACTTAGGAATTTAGGGCTTCTTAGAAGAAGAGTAATTAGATAATTCAACCTCTGCCTCTGAATATGTCTGTGCTCGTCTCACTGAGCTACTCAGGTTATTCGTATATACGTTTTTGGTTTGCTGTGTAGTGTCGGCTTAGAATGTCGCTACCCCATTTCTACCCATGGGTGATCGTAAGAGGCGACTAAGGGTATAGGGGCTTTTTAAGTGATTTTTGGGCGATGTTATTTGAGACCCGTCACCAAAATCATTTATTATTACCATCTTTTCCCCAATCAACTTCCAAAAGTGGCTGAGGAATTTCTCATTCCAAAGCTCTGGCTACCCCGTTAAGGGATTTATAGCCGTGAGTATATGTATGTATGTATGTATGAGAGCACAAAAAGGCATGCGATTTTGTATAACCATGATTTCAAGTGATTTTAAGGCTTTGCAATTGACAACTCTTCACCTTATACTTTATGGTACAACCTTTTGCTAAGACTATTATTTCTTCACTCTGACTTTCTTTTTGGGAAAGACGTGTATGTGTGTACCTCTCCATACATAGCGACTTCAAAAATTACAATAGCTGTATAATATAGTAAATACATAGAGAGGGGTAGCCAAACATATGGTTTATTTCTGTATTTTTTTAACAAAACTGTTCTTGTTAGACCAATATGCCATTTTAAAATACATCAAATGGACTAGATGAACTTCATACCGTCATATATTATCCGTGCAATTTTTTTCTTCTACCGAAACTTAAAAAAACCACAAAAAATCTGGTGTGGTATTTAAATAATGCATTATAGTACAAGAGAGCACAATTTCTGATTACATCCAATATGGATTCTAATTAATTGAGCGCTGCAATAACTGATTGATCTCGTGTGTCATACGACTTTATCAACACTCTTGTAAATAATATTAATTACTTATTATTTTATAAACTTGTTTACCCGATAAATCACAGCTGTTTTCTTATTCGCGCCGCGCATGCGCATTGCGCACTGAGGCAGAAAGAAGTAGCAAATTAATACAAACAAATGATTTATTTGTAGGCATGAATACATTTTGTAAATAACTTTTTGGTGATGGCAAAGAAGGTTCTTGGACATAAGCTCTTTTATTTTCCTAAATTTATTACAATAAACTCACTTCAAAAGTGTGTTTGTAAAATTAGTATCGATCGTCAATTTCTCGCTATAAATTATAAAGACAGGTGATAAAACCAACGTTTACTTAAAAAGTCCAGAGAAGAAACTGTATAAAAGCAGACAGATCACTGCATCATAAGTACAAACAACCGAATCACAAATTATTCTTCGACTTTATGCTTGCAAAACTTCAAAATCATAGCAAATGATTTCATTCATAAGAAGGCTCTAAGTACGCGCTCAAACGGAGGCTCGCTCGACCTGTCCAATGAATGCACTATATTTAGCTCGTCCAGCTTGCTATTAATTTATTCAACAGCTTCTATTTTACGCCATTGCATTCCATTCTCGGGTTATGGGAAATTGGTTTTTTACCATGGACGTTCGTACAAATACTCATGTTATTATTTCTTACCATTGATGTAAGCATACTATCGATCGCCACTTTGTGTTCATCAATGTTTTCATACATTTTCTTTTATTCTTGATAAACCGTTCACCTGCGTTCTTAAACACTCACGGCTATTTTAAATATACTCACGGCTGTAAATCCCAAAAAGAGGTAGACAGAGCTTGAGAGCTAGAAACTCCTCAGCCACATTTAGAAGTTAATAGGGGACAATACGACAGAAATAAAGTGTCGTTGGTGATGAATCTCCAACCGCATCGCCCAAAAACCACTTAAAAAGCTCTTACGACACTCCTGGGTACAGACAAATAGGGGGAATACCCCGTAAATATGGGATCTTAGATTTGATTTCATGTGATTGGCAGGCGATACCACCATTTTTACCAAAGGTAGCTGAGAAACCTCTCGCTATCCTACTTGGGGTTTTGGTCATGGTTCTACATACATACATACATATACTCACGGCTATAAATCCCTAGAAGGGGTAGCCAGAGCTTAGGAATTAGATGTTTATCAGCCACTTTTGGAAAATTGAGTGGGGAAAAGATGGTAAAACAAAGGTTGTTGGTTATGGGTCTCCAACCGCATCGCCCAAAAATCCCTTAAAAGCTCCAATACCGTAAGTCGCCTCTTACGTACACCCACCGGAAGAAATGGGGTAGTGCTATTCTAAGCCGGCACTACACGGCCAAGGTTCTAAAGGATACTTAGAGCTTTGACCATAATTTTATACACATACATACTATCAAACCACTAGTTCCACACGAGCAGAGACAAATTGATCACCACTTTGTAAAATCTTGACGAGTCTCTCGAGCTTTTTGGCAAATTAATATAACATAACTCTTAATATATTTTAAGGGAAAAAGGGGGTAACGTGGTCTTGGCATTGTTGAGTTATTTCGGTCCTATTTTATCCGGATTCTTCATTGTGCGACTTTGATCTGGTGCGCTGAAACAAAAAAAAACTTTATTAATTTTACTATCCATATCATTTGTTTCGATAAAATCCTTTTAATGTGGAATTGCTAATTTTATAACTTTAGTCTTAATTAACACCTGAATTTTCCTGAGTCTTATAGAACCTTTATTACTGTACTTGTTTTGCAGCATTACTTCACTATGCTCAATTTATTACACGTTGAGCAATTAATTGTGTACATATATAAATAAAACAATGCAAAATAAATATCCCATAATGGCCGCATTTATATTTTTTCGTCAAAAGAACAGCGAAACAGCATTTCCTATTTTATTTCGCTAGTTCCGCCTTACGTCTATCTCACATCCATAAGGAAGCCCTTGTTAGTCGAATCGCGGAACTAAGCTATGATAACCAATCTTCAATGCATACGAGTCTAGTAATAACAGCACATTCCTAAC
The DNA here is from genome assembly GCA_963576735.1 of Bedellia somnulentella. Taxonomy (NCBI): domain Eukaryota; kingdom Metazoa; phylum Arthropoda; class Insecta; order Lepidoptera; family Bedelliidae; genus Bedellia; species Bedellia somnulentella. Next base: position 18,660,199 of record OY755173.1, on the reverse strand, counting down.
ATATAGCTATCCTTTTCACACCGCTAGAGAACAACATGCATCTCATACATATTTATTGAAATAACTATAACAGGACGATCAGAAAACACCTGCGAGTCACGTGGTTTTCGCTGACATTTACAAACGTTTATCGGGTACGCTTTTTTAGCCGACCACAAAAGGAAGACGAGTTATTTAATACTATGTCTGCGTTAACCTGCCTGTATGGTGATAGTGAAATTGCTTTGTTCTTTTAAATTAACTTTTGTCATGTACTTAATATCGATTTTTTTATTTTGTTTTCTATGAAATTATTCCGTCCGCTTAGTATAACACTGGTTCACTTTTGCCGTTTATTTTCAAGTTCAAACAGGGTATCATATAGGAAGAAGAAATAGAAGATAATTATAAGGACTAATGAAATTAATAACAAAGGATAAATAAATAAATAACAACTAATAATGTAGCGCCGGCTTAGAATGTCACTACCCCTTTCTACTCATGGTATCGTAAGAGGCGACTAAGGGTATGAGGCTTTATTAAGTGGTTTCTGGGCGATGTGGTTGGAAACCCATCACCAACGATACTTTATTTCTACCATCTTGTCCCCTATCAACGTCCAAATGTGGCTGAGGAGATTCTAGTTCTATAGTTTTGGCTACCCCTTTTTGGGTTAATGGATTATGAGTATATGTATGTATGATTTATGTTTAAGTTGCTACACATATCCAAAACATTTCTTTTCACATTTATATATTAGTATTTGCTGTGTAGTGTCAGCATAGAATAGCACTACCCCATTTCTTCCGGTGGGTGTACGTAAAAGGCGACTAACGGTATTGGGGCTTTTAAGGGAATTTTGGGCGATGCGGTTGGAGACTCATCACCAACAACCTTTATTCTACCATCTTTTCCCCACTCAACTTCCAAAAGTGGCTGAGGAATTTGTAATTCCTTAGCTCTGGCTACTTCTTCTAGGGATTTATAGCCATGAGTATATGTATGTATGTATGTATATAAGTATTTCTATAACAGAAGCTAATCCTAACATGAGTAGGCATTGAAGTCACGTGAACTGATAAAATTCAACTCCTCTGTCGAATTATAAAACGATTTGAACGATTGAGAACAGATAAAGGGTGTCTTATCAAAGATAAAATGACGTGTTATTTATAGACTTAGCTTTACAGTAACTACAGTTAATCGGCCTACATATTTTGTGGTATCTTCTTCACTTGAGGATCAGTTTATAAAAAATTGGCCAAGTACGAGTCGGGTCAATCAACTGAGGATATACTTCAATGCATATTGCGATTGAAATGAATTGAGCTGAGCGAGTTAGGTAAGAGTTTTACGGTGAGTATTTCTCAATGGTAGGTTTAATCACGACATGTAACACTTTGGCAACGTCCTCTTGATCACTGTAAATTTGGTTAAAATCGGTCGAGCTGTTGCAGAGGAGTTCGATCACAAAGAAGTGGCCTACCCGCGTATAAGAACAATAAAACGACCAAATAATATATAGGACGGAAGACCTCGTTGAATATTTATTTTAATGTCATTGTTTATTTTTAAAGTCAAATAAAGGGGCAAATACCGTGATAGCCCAGTGGGTAGAACACTCGGTTATCGTGCAAACGACTAGTGTTCAAATCCTGGGTCGGGCCTACACCAATATATCTTTTCTAAAGACATATGTGTGGTTAATTTATCATGGTTGTTAACGGTAAGGGAAAACATCGTGAGGAAACCCACATGGCTGAGTTATACTTAGGCCTGCCCCCTATCACGTGAGTACACTGTCCATGCAAAACGTGGGTACTCTGAACACCAGGTGACAAAATCACGTGATGTTCAGAAGTATTAGTACCTCTGCCAACCCCTTCGGGGATATTCAGCGTTAACGTTTATGTTATGTTATGTTTACTTTTACAGTCAATAGAACAATTAAGAGGCAAACCTATCGTTATTGAATAATGAAAAATGCCGGGAGCTCAAATGTGAAGAATAGAAGAGGAAAGATTAAAAGATTGATGAATGTAAATGAAACTCGGGAGGTTTGCCAGCTGGGCAAGCACGAGCGCTATTTTATCGACACGATAACGGTTAGAATGAGATGGCAGTACACGATACTAAGTTAGTGCGTAAGAGATGGCTGCTTTATCCCACGCGATAACTAGTTTAAACACCGCTCGTACTAGCCGGGCTGGATTGTACTAATTGGAGATCGAAAGTCTCTGTCTACACTAGTGAGATGAGAACTAATGGCGTGATTATATCTATGTATGTACGGTTACATGTTATCGGCCAAGTTGATAACTGAATTTATAATAACTAATTGTATGGTTTGCTGTAAGTATTCCGAACAAACAAAAAAAATATAACATAATACATAAACGTTCACGCCGAAAATCCCCGAAAGGGTTGGCAGAGGTACTAATACTTCTGAACATCACGTGACTTTGTCACCTGGTGTTCAGAGTACCCACGTTTTGCATGGACAGTGTACTCACGTGATAGGGGTCAGGCCTATCGCCGTTTTGTACGAATACACTGTCACATGACTAAGTACAACTCAGCCATGTGGGTTTTCCCTCACCGTTAACAACCATGATAAATTAACCACACATATGTCTTTAGAAAAGACAAATTGGTGTAGGCCCGACCGAAGATTTGAACACTAGTCGTTTGCACGATAACCGAGTGTTCTACCCACTGGGCTATCACGGTTGCGGTTGCAAACAAAAATTTTATGTAGTATAAAAAATACCTAGCCTTATTTTTCTCCATAAATTCATAGAAACTGCAAGGTGCTTATATAGTGTTTTTAATTTAAACGTTTTATTTATTCCCATACAAAGGGATACACGGAATATCTTACATTGCGATTACGACAATTTTCTCATACAAATACTTAAGGCCATGTAATCAAGAGCAAACCAGTCTAACACATACTCAATTAATTGCATAACAATAACACAATATTTCTTCACATTTGTTAACATAACGCGGTAGTGTCGGAAGTCTAGAATTGTTTTTATATCTATAGTAATATTATAACTAAATAAAGAAATTTAGAGAGCCAATGTGATTGGTTATGTTAATAGAGGACGACCTCGGAGGACACAATTGGACCAAATAGCGAGCGTGCTCAAAAAGACAGGCGTCCGAACTATGAATACTAAAAGAGCATGTATGAAAAGATTGATGGAGGTTAACGAAGCTAGGGAGGTTTGTCAGGATCGTATAAAGTGGCGATCGATAGTCTCTGCCTACCCCAATGGGAACTAATGTTGGCGTGAGTATATGCATCTATGTCGTAAAATATAAAGATGTATAGTTTGTAATAGTATTTGTTTGTAAAGGCTTATCTTCAAAAACACTGAACCATTCGTGAAAATTATTTCACAATCTATAGGTACCTATATATCATCACGACAAATATCATGAGGGTGGGCATTGACTGAAGAAACTGAAGATATTTCAGTCGTCAAGTATAAAAAATAATGATATCAATTTCTGTCCACGACGAATCAAAAGGAAAAATACTAAAGATAACATTTATAGGTATATACTATTAAAAAAAATGATATGTTGCCAAGTTTTTAGAGCAACTGAAACTTATACGCATTAATTCAAATTATCAGGCACTTTTAGGGTAACCAATGCGTTGATAACAAAATACATCCATTTAAAACAAAATACATCCATTTAAAACAGTAATAAAAAACCAGTTTACTTATTCTATACTTCTATTTTTTATAAAAAGGGTACTTTTCCAGGGCTGATAAAGTATAAACTATAAATTCTTAAATATTATGTTTTGCAATATAAAATAAATAAAATCTTAACGTGGTTAACCTGCTACCGAATTTGAACCCAACTTTTGACGTTATGTGTTCAAGTCCCAATTATTATAGTTTCCCCACTTAAAATTATTTTATCCCCGCAGTTTTACCTGCGTAGAATATATATATTTTTTTAACCACAGGTTTTTTTTTCTGAAATAATTGATTTTCTATGTACAAATCTCTGTTATATCGGTTAGCCTAATTTCTCAAAAAATGTAACTAAATGTAAATTTTATTATTTTAACATGTAAATTTTTGACATTTATAATATTCAAATAACAATTATTTGATTTTATGTCATATCAGCGGTAATCATTTTCTTGTTTTGTCATTCTTTGTTTTTAAAATTTGTTTAGTCGAATTGGTGCAGACACCCAAAATGCTTGGACATCTTCCAATTTTTTATAAGCACTATCATGAATGAAATATATTCTTTCGTATATTTCTATGGTCGCCTAATTATTTGATTTACGTGTAAACTGTTACACAATGTCTTTAAATATCGAAGGAAAGTAGAACAAGAGTTTAGACCTTGAAAAACCTACTGAATTCTCTGAATGTTTGTTTTACATACCTTTAGTATCAACCTGTATTTACAGTTGTTATATATTATCATACAACTAATATATATTATAACTTTGCCGTGTAGAGTCGGTTTAGAATAGCACTACTCCTTTTCTTCCGGTGGGTGTACGTAAGAGGCGACTAACGGTATTGGGGCTTTTTAACCGATTTTTGGGCGATGCGGTTGGAGACCCATCACCAACAACCTTTATTTTACCATCTTTTCCCCACGCAACTTCCAAAAGTGGCTGAGGAATTTCTAATTCGTTAGCTCTGGCTACCCCTTCTAGGGATTTATAGCCGTGAGTATATGTATGTATGTATGTATGTATATTATAACTTTGGAAGTTGCGACTAGATGATGAAGTATAGGTAAGTCGGGTATGGGTTTCTCATCTGTTCTCCACCACTAATTCCCGAAGAGTATGGTCACCTTGTCTGACAAATGAGAAAGTTAAAGAGGTACAGTTGAGTTTTTCTAAGTTGGCACTTCATGTTTACGCGTGTATATAAGTAAGAATATATTTGGTTGAATCAATAATAACATATAAAAGCAGATTGTACTAAGTCATGTGACAGTGTATTAGTTCAAAACGGCGGTAGGCCTGCTCCTTGTTACGTGGCTGAACAAAAAAACGTGGGTAGTCTGAACTCCCGGTAAAAAATGTTACGTGATTTTCATAAGCAGTAGCTCTACCACCAAGTTTGTTTGTGTTTAACACTTTCAACTGTATTAAAAAACACAGAGATTTAGACCCGATTCTGGACTGCGCTGGTCCAGTATTACGGATCTTTACTGCGGTGGATTGTGTCGCAAGTTGCAATATTGTCGCTGTCAAAACTGTCAAAACGCATAAAAGTTTATGAAAGATACAATGAAAATCTTGCAACTTAGTTAGTTATAGTTTTCACCAACAAATTAAAGTTTAACTTGATTTATAAAGGGCTATAGTGATAAGGCAAAGGGGCACAACTTCCAATATTGTTGCACTGATAAAATTTCAAATGACTTCCGTAAGTTATTTCAGGAAAAGTTCGGCTCAGCATATATCCGTAAACTATAAGTTTATGATCATTCGTTATCTCGAGAGCGACAAGAGAATATGCTTTTAAGCTGCTTTGTGGCTGTGTAGTGTCGGCTTCAAACAGCACTACCCTATTTCTTCCGGTGGGTGTGCGTAAGATGCGACTAACAGTATTGGTGCTTTTAAGGTATTTTTGGGCGATGTGGTTGGCGACCCATCACCAACAATCTTTATTTTAACATCCTTTAACCATTCATTCTTCCAAAAGTGGCTGAAGAATTTCTAATTCCTCAGCTCTGGCTACCCTCCTAGGGATTTATAGCCGTGAGAGTATGTCCGTATGTCTCTAAAATTGTGTCAGACTATAGTAGAATTACGAATTGACTTAAACAATTGATGTTGGGGCAGGTTGCTAGTTGTAATATATTTTGTAAGTTATCTCAACACTTACTCTCTTATTGCAGTTATGACGCATTGTCTTCAAAGGCGGCGAGCCTTGCTAATTATTCGCACACTAAAATCACACGATGTATGTGGAGCCAACATCGTCATACAACCCAGAGCTATTAAACACAAAAGTTGCAACTGAATTATCATCCATACAAAAGATATGCTTGTTTTTGTTATAGTGAGAAAAAGAGTGATTTGTGGCGTGAGCGCCGCGGATTATATAAGACTAGTGAATCGCTCTAGCTTCTTACAAGAAGCATTAATTTCAAATCTATAAAGTTTCTTCACTCACTGCTCACCCCTTATGAAATAAACGCGATGACATGAAAATTATAGCACTCCTGAATAGTGCAGCTTTCTGATTGTGAATGTTTAATTAAAGTTTCAGTATTTCCAAAGTTTGCCGTGTAGTGCCGGCTTAGAATATCACTACCCCTTTCTAACCGAGGGTGTCGTATGAGGCGACTAAGGCTGTGGGGTTTATTAAGTGGTGTTTGGGCGATGCGGTTGGAGACCCATCACCAACGATACTTTCTTTTTTCCATCTTCTCTCCTATTAACTTCCAAATGCGGCTGAGGAGTTTCTAGCTCTGAAGCTCTGGCTACCCTTTTTTGGGATTTACGGCCGTGAGTATATGTATGTATGTATGTATTTCCAAAGATCAGCCTTTACAAAGACACAAGCCAAGTTACAAACTCTGCCTCTTTGTTATATTAGTATTTAAGTTCATTGTGATATGAACGATGGAGTAAAGATTTTGAAGTGGGAAACGGGTGATCAATATTTAGCGAACAGGAACAGCCTAGTAGGAGCTCTATTTTATCGATACGATATCGGTTAGAGTTATGATAGTATACGATACTAAGTACGTGTGTAAGAGATGGCTGTTTTATACCACGGGATATCTAGTTAAAAGAACGCTCATACTAGCTATGCAAAATACCTAAGACCTAATCTTGATAATAATGTCAGAAAAAGTTGGCCACGGAGGTTGTGAAAAGGTAAATACAAATGAACCTTCTACCATTTCACTATTCACTTTATCACTTCATAATTAACAGCGAATAGTCTTGGTTTGAAGCCATGCAATATAGTAATTTGAATTCAAGTGGGGATAACTTTTGCGAAACAAAAATAAACAATGATTTTTACGCCGCCATTACGCTGTATGCACTATGGATTATTATTATACCGATTTTAACTGACCACGGTTAGTAATAGTACATTAGTGTACACAAAACCACCATCTTTTACTTCATTTGACTCGACCAAAGATGCCCACAGCCGCACAGCCTTTGGTCGTATGCTACCCTTATAAGTCAGCTATACCAAGGTCAGTTGACCAGTTAAGTAGTTATTTATGGTATATTTACGCACCCAGCGTTGGGCTAGCTTTAATAAATAAAATATATTAATAATTTGTCACTTGATCTCACCATTCAAAGGTTGTCTGGAAGAGATTGCTTTAACCAATAAGGTCGCCCATTGTACTTCTAGTTAATAAATAATATGTATAAAATGTGATAAAATCTGTGATGTACAATAAAGAGTTTTTTATTATATTCTATTCTATAATATATTTGTCCCCATACTGGATGTACCTTTATTATTTTTATACTGATCATATGAAAAAAACAAATATAAACGTTCCAAAGAGTTAGTAACAGGCTGCTTGGCCTCTTTTGTTATGGCATCTTTAGTTCACGCATCGGCGCTAATAAACTCGTAACTAGAATTCTATTAGCTGTAGTTACATATGAAAAACATTTAAAACTCACGCCACAAGATTATGCTCATTAATTTAGATTACACCTATCTCTGTTGCGCCATTTCAAACTAGGTAGGAAAGAAAGAGAAAAGGGGAATCAGTCGATACAGTTAGACGCTTAGAATAGAATAGACAATGTTTTATAATGAGCCGCTTTCGAGGGCATTATGTCTGTTCTTAAAAGTTGTCAATTCTAAAGAAAAGCAAGCAAAATTTGTCACTTGATGAGGATTCACTTAATAAACCACATTAAACTAAAGAAACTTTTTATTTGGCCTCTTATGACAATTTATCGTTTATTTAACTGTTTAACATTTTGCTATTTTTTTTTTATTTTACTAAATTATCTGTTCAATTTTAGCATTATTATTTTCAAAATTTCCAGATTTAACAGTAATTTTATTTAGCATGACTTATGCATATACACCATATGTTAATTTTGAAGATTTCAGCTAGCCATTGGTGAAAGAATTGTTTTAATCGGATGAGCGGTTACGAGTCTACTCACTACTGATGAAACAACTACACAAATATTTTTGCCTCTCTATAATAAGTGTAGATAAATACACAACAAAAGATCGAAAGATTATAAGAAATAATCTCTGGATCTTATAAACTTATTACCAAAGTTATCTAACTAAAAAGCTAAATTATGCTAAGTGACATAAGCTATATATTTTCCCGTAAATGGCCGTAAATAAACATTTTGCTATCCGTGCTAAACCGGACTAAGTCTACATAACATTCTGTCATGACAACTAATATCATATAGCAACAAAGCTCGCATAGAAACAGGTCTATATATAAACACTAGGCTGCCATACAACCTAGGAATTCCCTATCAATAAAAACGCAATAGGACACCAGTGGTTTAGAATCGAAATTCATTTCTCATAGTTCATCGACGCACTATAAATATACAGCGAGTGTGTCCGAAACGTGTTCACACTTGCCAATAGTCGTGTGAATGTGTGCGCATGCGCGACAGAGACGCCGGCGACGCCAATTGAACGGCTACTGAGGGTCTACTCCTGTTTTATATCATTTTATATTATACTTAGTTAGTAATCGATGTAACTACGAAATGTCTAGTGGCTCAAAATGAAATTTATTCTTTTATGAAGCTTGAAATTTATTATATTATTGAAAAGATTTGAAGTGTTCCACCAAAAAAAAGGTTGAGTAAAAAATGTGTGCACCAAATCATATACATCTAAGATCAATGATCAGATATATCTATTAAGTACGAGTATATATGCCATACAGTATCCCATAGAACTAAGATACATTTAACTTTAATTTAATTACTAACCGCGCGATATGAAATGATTTATTTCTTCAGGAAATATAGGTACATAAAAGATGTTTCAAGATAATTTCTGTCCATTTCTATATTTTGCCTTTGAAGGCGTCTGAAGTTTAGTTATGTTGCTGCGATGCTACGATGCTGCGCTAGATCACAAGTTTAATTTATTGTTGGTCCTCAGTTGGCAAGAAATCACCTGCCCAGAAATCACAAAAAATCGGATTGGGAAGAACATAATTTAATAAAAAAATATTACACAAACATTTTAGCACCGATCCATATACTGCTTCAATATCAGTAGTATGACCATTACCATTAAACGCTATAGCTGCTATGACATTGATTTTCGTATTAAAAAGAAAGGAATACAATTTATTTATATAATAAATTAGTAACGCCCGATTTCTGAATTGATTATTCAAGCTGAGAACGACTTAAGTATCGTTTTGTCTCATTCAGTTGTTAAGATTTCAACGCGAAAGAACGATACTTAAGTTGTTCTCAGCTGGAATACTCAATTCAGAAATCGGGCTTAAGACAAGTCGATTTGATATCAAATGTGAGAGTAGACCCTCCATTTGAAAGAAGTTTAGAAGCGAAACTCGCTGGATGCTCGCGTTCAAGGTTATGATAATTGCCTATATTTTTACAGCTATCAAACTCGGGATCAGTATAGCAAGCACGAGCACTATTTTATCGACACGATAACGGTTAGAATGAGATGGCAGTATACGATACTAAGTAAGTGCGTAAGAGATGGCTGCTTTATCCCACGCGATAACTAGTTTAAACACGGCTCGTGCTTGCCCTTCAGTTTATGCTAACGTAGCAGAGAAGATATATTTAACGAGATAATTAGTTGGAATTGAGACAGCAAAATTATGCAGGGAGTTGGGAAAAGGGGTATAATGATGAGTGGAACTTGTTTCGTTATTAGAGATAGTTACTTTTATTTGCGATTGTTTTAGTGCTGTAAAGGGTGATAGTAACTACTACTACTACTTTCCCATTTCTTTTTATTCATTAGTACTATAATATGTAAAAAAATTAATAAACATGCTTAGATTAGGAAATAATCTAATTTTTATATCATCTTTACATTCATCAGCTGAGGAACAGAAAACTGATATGATTTTGTACTTTATTTAGCTAACTAGGTTGAGACGATTTGTATGTACTTTTGAAAATGAATAAATTATTATTATTCGCCGTGTAGTGTCGGCTTAGAATAACACTAACCCATTTCTACCCGTGGGTGATCGTAAGAGGTGACTAAGGGTATAGAGGCTTTTTAAGTGATTTTTGGGCGATGTGGTTGGAGACCCGGCACCAAAAACATTTATTATTACCATCTTTTCCCCAATCAACTTCCAAAAGTGGCTGAGGAATTTCTCATTCCAAAGCTCTGGCTACCCCGTTAAGGGATTTATAGCCGTGAGTATATGTATGTATGTATGTATGTATTATTATTTTTCTATTCCACAAGTTGTTAAAAAATGTTGAGTTAGTTTAATTATCACATAAGGTTACTTTTGCGCCTACAAGACTACTATATAAGACAAAGAAATTATAAATAAAGAAAAAGCAAGGCTGCCAGCGTGGTACCTTAGGATTTTTAATAATAGGTCTCAGGGGTTTTGGTACTGCAGGTATAAGATACAGATACAAGTTTAATTTAGGTGTGTATTATTTTTAAATTTATGTTTAGAAGATAATATATCATAACAGATGTAGAATATTTCGTAGGAGAAAATTCAATCAAGGGCAAAAATGACAAAGAGGTAATTAAAAGTCTCTACCTATCCTGATGGGAATGGAATACATGTCGGATTTTTATACTATAATCAGCCTTCTTTAAACATATTAAACAGAAACAACACTTAAAATTTATTATTCTTAAACATCTCGTTTAAACAATTTACTACAAAGTTTAATAGTAGAATTTTTTAACGTTTCTCAAAGAAATCTTATCAATCTGTTACTTATTTACACAACCAAACAAAAATACTAAATTATGAACGAAGCTGGAAGGCTTTCTCGTATATTTACTAGTACAAAAGACATCAACGCAGTGTCTATGCACTGTAGTCATGTAGGTTAGCATATAAGAACTACCGAAATATTGTTGTTAGCCAGAGTTCAAAACTTTTACAGAGAAACACCCGCCGCCCTGTACTTAGTAAGGTTTTTTTGATAATTCATAGTTATTTTCACCTTTTTATGTATTGAATATATATGTGTAGTGTCCGCTTAGAATAGCACTACCCTATTTATGCCCGTAAGGGTATTTTGGCTTATAAGTGATTTTTGGGCAACGCGGTTAGAGACCCATCACCAAGAACCTTTATTTTACAATCTCTTCCTTACTTAACTTCCAAAAGAGGCATTATTTCAAAGCTTTGGCTACCTCTTTAAGGGATTTATAGCCGTGAGTATATGTATGTACTTATGTATTGAACATAATAAATAAGCCCATTTTATTAATGAGTTTACGTTATATAAATAATGTATTATATATTATATTAATAATAATTTGGAAAAGATGGTCGATTCAAAGGTTTTTGATATGTGTTTTTATGTTTCATCTGTAAATCTAGTTATTCTTCCGTTAACATACATACATACATACATATACTCACGGCTATAAATCCCTAAAAGGGGTAGCCAGAGCTAAGGTATTAGAAATTCCCCAGCCACTTTTGGAAAGTTGAGTGGGGTAAAGATGGTGAAATAAAGGTTGTTGGTGATGGGTCTCCAACCGCATCGCCCAAAAATCCCTTAATAGCCCTAATACCGTTAGTCTCTTACGTACACCCACCGGAAGAAATGGGGTAGTGCTATTCTAGGCCGACACTACACAGCACGTTCCGTTAACGTTGTATAAAAATAGTTTACGATACATCTATTTTACAATCAATCAACAAGTATTATCAAAGTTAATTTTAACTATAAATTTACTCATACATAAATAAACAAAAACAAAGATTTAACTTTAAATTAAATATCATAGGGAAATTAAATATATAACCAAAATTCTGTGGCATTTTAACATACATTTTTTAGGACTGACCCAATCCAATTATTCCCGAATAACACCTGGTTAATTCGATAAACATACTGCAACATTTATTTCCTCATCATTTACAACATTATTATTAAATAACATAACATAACATAAACGTTCACGCCGAATATCCCCGAAGGGGTTGGCAGAGGTACAAATACTTCTGAACATCACGTGACTTTGTCGCCTGGTGTTCAGAGTCCCCACGTTTTGCATGGACACGTGATAGGGGGCAGGCCTATCGCCGTTTTATACCAATACACTGTCACATGACTAAGTACAACTCAGTCACGTGGGTTTCCTCACGATGTTTTCCCTCACCGTTAACAACCATGATAAATTAACCACACATATGTCTTTATTTATTTATTTATTTATTTATTTAATAGGTACACAAACAGCATTATAACAAACATTTTCTTTCATGATAAAACATTGATTCGGATCTGTTACAATGCCAAAAATAGTGCACACAACATTATTGGTCGTTATCGTTATCCTTCTTATTAAATTATTATTATTAAAATTACTTGAAACAATATAAAATAATCAAAAATTCAAAAAAAAAAACCCTAAAGAATAACACAAAATTATTAATAATGACAAAATTAAAATTAAATTAAAATAATAATATCATAATTCAATAAAATAAAATTAACAATAAAGTAAAAGATATGATTTGACAATGATGATTTTGAAATAATAATTGCATTACATTATATTAATTAATCAATTTGTGTTTTAACTAATTGCCTACATTTATTTCTAAAATGTGGTAATGTGTCATGATAAACGTCAGGTGCATTTTCTTCTGCAATTGAGCAAATAGAGTTGTAAATCTGAGAAAAGTGATCTTTAGAAAAGACAAATTGGTGTAGGCCCGACCCGGGATATGAACACTAGTCGCTTGCACGTTAACCGGTGTTCTACCCATTGAGCTATGCCGTCGTTTTATCGTGTGTCGTTAATTATTATTACCTAGTCAGTATTCGCTTGAAATAAATGATGATGTACAAGAGAATCGATTCCCACAAATCTTCAAATCTAAGTATCAAATAGCATCATTAAACAACAACGACAGAACATTGTTATTAAAACGATAAGTTTATACGAATAAAATAAACATATATACAGAAAGTCACAAGTTTCCGTCCACTAAACATTAATTCTAAACCAACACGAAGCCTAGCACGAGCGCTACTTTATCGTGAGATATCGGTTAGAATGAGATGGCAGTATACGATACTAAGTAAGTGCGTAAAAGATGGCTGTTTTATACCCCGCGATATCTGTTATAAGCTCGCTCGTGGTAGCTATGCTAACTGAAGTTTGAATTTAGAACGTTCCAACGTAAAATATTCAAATGACAAAGTCGAGATTCCACGGACACTCACACTGGCGTATATTTGTTATCGCACACACACATGCGAGTAACATATGATATGGATGTTACGAGGAGCGTTCGATATTTTGTCAGTAATATTTAAAAGATAAAACTATTCAACAGCGACGGTTCGTTTCTGGTTACAAATACATCAACACAAAATTGATTTCTAGGTTTAAATTGTGGAGTCTTTTGTCAATATGCTGGAAACGCTTCGATTATGTTTGATGAATTTATTTTGGATGTTTGAAAGGTATGAGAATAGCTTTTTAATATTTACCTGATTCCTTCCTCGTCAATAGATCTTAATGGAAAGAAAGAATATTAGTGAATTTAATTTAAGTGGCAGCAGTTTTACCACCAACTTACACAAGTATATGCTGTATAGAAAGAAAGTAGGAAATCACAGTTTACATAATAACACGAAATATAAAAAAAATCAAAACTCCTCGGGGATATTGTAATTGTGGTATTTTCTGTTAAAGACCTCTTAGTAGCAAAACGTTAGTTGAAAATGAACCCTACTTGGTGTTACACCCAAGTCTGTATCAGCTTAGCCCACGAGCAAAAATTACAACATAAAATTATGTAATAAGTTAATGTTCATATCATTTACCCTACAATTACTTTCATCTGTGATAAGATCTTAATTGTCTAAAATATTTTTCTAAGTTTATGTGCCAACACCTCTTATTATTAACCAATTTCAAAATTTCGATTAACAACCCGCTTTCGTGAGTATAGTTCTTAACTCATGGAAAATTGACCATCATGTCTGAATTTCAACGACTAACGAAATAGACCGCGAATATTCCTGAAACCATCCCTTAAAGCCGGCTACAGTCCCTAAGCCCATTTCGCCCATAATTAATACGGGCACCCTAATTACATTTCGGCATCCGATATCGCCTGACAAAGCACATTCGTTATAATTACTTACTATTGTATAATGTCTCTGAGTAAAGTGGGTGAGGCTTCATGTTAGTTTGTACAGGTGTAGTGTAATGCGTTTTATGAGCATTGGTTAATACCATATTGAGGTTAAGTTTTTAAATTTTATTCAGTTAGATATTGATACCGAATATTGCTGTATCTTTATGTGATTTGGAGATTAAGAAACTATCTCCGCACTAAAAGAAGTACAGCAGTTGATTCCCCTTACAATTAGTCACCCCCGATTCTTATTCGTAAAATTATTATGAAAGTAAGTAAGATAAATGTAGTGGAGTGGCGGCCACGTTCTTAAAGAGGTAGTGAGTGTAGGCCTATACTGCGTCCTCAACTATTGAAGGTCGGTGTGTTTCTGGGGGAGGACCATGCCTAAGAATGGAAATCTAATAGCGGAAATTGGGCATTGATGATAATGAATTTGATGATATACATTTGGTTACCTACTTTTCAATGGAATTTATTTATTTCCTTCTTTTCCTACTCAAATTTCGTAACATCATGTGTTCTAATTATCAGGGTTATAACTAGCGTTCTATACAACATATGTTATACTCAGCCTTGACATAATGTACATTTAGAAACAATACATTTTTCCAGCCATAACTTAAGCAATTTGTAAAATACACATTTACTTATACCTATTACTGAAGACTGATAATTTTACAGTAATTAGTAAGCCAAACGTATGGTTAAGCAAAGCTAAGCCTTGTTTAAACAGAAGCGTGGCATTGCCACGGTACATAATCGATCATAGATTTGTAATGGATTTGAAAGACATATAACAAATAAACAAGAAACATATTTTACCATATTTCTATTTTATGTTACCTACCATTTTCGTGGATATAATGTTAAAGGCCAGGATTAGGATAATTATTTAACTATACATTTAAATTACATTTATATTCTCACACCTCTTTAGGGATATACGCCGTAAACAGAGAATTAAGATGAGTTCATTAAATTAGAACTATTGCATAATTTACAAATAGTACGTAATACTATTAAATTCTTGCTTGCCATGATCTTGACTGGCTAAGATATATAAAGAACTTTGATAGCTCAATTATTATTATCTTGGCTACAAATGCGGCTATGCAATATTTGAACCCGTTAACGAGACAATTATATTTGATTAAATAATACATGTAAATCAAATTAACTTCTACAGAAAAATCATCCAAAACATCAATTATATCACTATACAGAACATTTGCCTTCTGCTATCTGCCTACCCTACCAGCAGACCAAGCGTGAACATGTCCATTTATACAGGGAAGTATAGCCCAGGCCAGTCGACGAAATGTTGCGTACTGAAATACCGACAGGGTTCCCGGTCGCCAAACCTCGGTCACTGACTCTCGAAATAGATGCACATATATATGTGTCGTAGCTATATGTCGGAAATTAAGAACCGGTCGCTCGCTACAGAGTAAGGCTGGTTTTGTATGATTGGGCGAAGCGGGAGCGGAGCGGTGAGCGATATGGAAGGTATTTCAAGTAGGAAAGTATAAAGGTTGAATAATTTAAAGATTATGGAGTTTCTTTGATGCGATTGCACCGCTTATTTGGTTGACTTATTTCACTCAGAACATATTGAAATGAATTTGTATCAACAATTATGACATTAATAAAAAAAACAATATTGTGAACGGAAAATAATTATTGATTTTCTCTTGATTAAGCTCACTACTTTACTGTAAAAGCTTCTGCTAAAGGCTTCAGCTATTATAGCTTCGACATACATTCAAATCATTTTAAAAAACGAAATTTATATTAATATAAAGAGTACCTATATATTAATTAATCTTAAGTAATGCGGAGACCTTAGTGAACTTATTTATTTGGAAAAAAGGCAAAATATTAAAGTTTTAACATAGAGCATGTAAAATGAATGTAAATATCTATACTTATAATAAATCTGTAGAGAGGTCAATTCTGTACATGAAATATATTTTCAAAATAACTATCAGGTGGTGATTAGGGATCGATACTGATGCCAAAAATGCAATCAGTAAAATTTTTGTCTGTCTGTCTGTCTGTCTGTCTGTCTGTCGGTTTGTATGTTCCTTATGGAAACAAAAACTACTCGACGGATCTTAACGAAACTTGGTACAATTATTCTTCATACTTCTGAGCAGGTTTTTGTATACTTTCCAACCGAGTAGTAAAGGGGAATTTTGGGAAATTTTGGGAAAACGGGAGAAGTTACTCCATTTTTTAAGCTTCCGTCGCGTGTGCAGCCTTTATGGTTAAACTTACATAGAAATCATGTATGACGGAAATATTTTTCATAAAATTATCTAAAAAAAAATCCTCAACAGTTTATGTCTATCTTTTACGGTTGACTCACAATAACACGTGTAATTCCTGATAGCTTAGCAGTTCGGAACATTCTGATTATATTTGTTTACTCTTACGTTTGTAAACCTCTCACTCATCCCTAATTTAAAAAAGGTAACATTATTACCTATTCAATAAAAAAAGAATCATAGAAATCGGTAGAGAAACACCGAAATTATACATAAAATAAGCAATCGCGCCCGTGACCTAAACCAAATCTTTACTAATTTACATTTATTAAAATACTAGATGGCGCCAGTAGTTGCATCCTTCATAACGTAATGACTATTTTTAGATTGTTATAAATACTTCATGGCGTTTTATTCCAAAAATTGCTATTAAACGGAAGCACTGAACCGTTCATTAAAGCGCATTTAAAATCACCAAACTACACTGTTAAGGGAGTGCTATAAATTTAATATATTGAAAACATTACGCTGAATTTCACAATGCTTGAGCAGTGACTGAAGAAAGAAACCTCAGATATTTAAAATAAAAGCTTTTAAAAACAACGCTACCCGTGCGAAGCTGGGACGATCCACTAGTATTTAATGATTGTTTGACAAAGCGTGATATGTTTGCCAGACTTTTATAAAATGCTAATTGATATTGCCGTGTAGTGTCGGCTTAGAATAACACTACCCCATTTCTACCCGTGGGTGATCGTAAGAGGCAACTAAGGGTATAGGGGCATTTTTAAGTGATTTTTGGGCGATGTGGTTGGAGACCCGTCACCAAAAACATTTATTATTACCATCTTTTCCCCAATCAACTTCCGAAAGTGGCTGAGAAATTTCTCATTTCCAAGCTCTGGCTACCACGTTAAGGGATTTACAGCCGTGAGTATATGTATGTATGTATGTAATTGATATTCTACCACATACCTACACACTACCACTAATTGTGTGAATATGTTCAAGTATATATGCAAATGTAAAACCGCGTTCACAATCGCTCAAGTCGAATAATCGCTTATCACGAAACCCACATCCTCAGTTACCAAACTCAACCGCGGCAGTGTCCAATAAAAATTCAATTCGAAAGCTGACTTGAACGATTAATATTGCTTTCACCTAAGAACCTGGTGGTTCATGGAAAAGTTGTAATATTAATCTTTAAATATTGTCACCAAACGACTTGTATTAAGAATAAGCCAAAGCTTTAGTCAAAAACAAGTCTACTTTATTTCTTGAGCAGATAAAGGGTTCCGCGTTCTCACTAAGAAATATACATACTGCTTTATAAACTTAATCCTTGCATAGTACCACAGATAATGTAATACTATACTAGGTGCCGTGTAGTGCCGGCTAAGAATGTCGCTACCCTTTTCTACCCACGACGGGTGTCGTAAGAAGCGACTAAGGGTATTGGGGCTTTTTATTGGATTTTTGGGCGATGCGGTTGGAGACCCATCACCAAAAACCTTTATTCTTACCATCTTTTCCCCACTCAACTTCCAAAAGTGGCTGAGGAATTTATAATTCCTTAGCTCTGGTTACCCCTTCTAGGGAAATATAGCCGTGAGTATATGTATGTATGTATACTATGTATAAAGGTATGGTGCTTTTAAAGTGGTTTTTGAGCGATGTGGCTGGAGACCCATCACCAACGATACTGTATTTCTACCTTCTTGTCCCCTATCAACTTCCAAAGTTGGCTGAGAAATGTCTAGCTCTAAAGCTCTGGCTACCCCTTTTTGGGATTTATGGCCGTGAGTATATGTCTGATGTATGTATGTATACTAGTACCACCAACTATTAAGTTTCAGCACAATGTACAAAGGTATTTTTTTATTTGTGTTACCGAAAACAAAAGTGGTAATAAAAATTGTCTATGGTAACGCAAACTAGGCTATAACTTCATGTGATGGCACTGCTCGTAATGTAATTAAACTTTTATGAAACTAAACTTAACGGAAGCATTAACAACAACGGTATTAAATTTTATTTGCTATAATAAAGTATATGAGAATTTGGTAACTTCATAATGTTGTTCACCGCTTTAGAAAATTCGTCTCAAAACTGCTGAATTTGATTGCTTGATCCAATTTTTATTTAAGGTTTTTTTACAATCTACATTGTGTTATAAATATATTATATTTCTTAATTCTAAGTTCGAGGAGGGCACTCAGGATTTTTGCAACGTTCCCATTTTATAAGCTAAGATTCACAAGAAAAATCAAAATGTAAACTTATTTTATTGAAATCCCGGGTTAAGACCTCGTGTCATTTCTAAAAACCTTTCTAAAGGACAAGGCACCCCGCATGTGTGTATGAGTTAGATGAAAAAATTATTTTATATAGCCTATTTTAGTAGGACGTATAATCCTATTCAAAAGATATTTAATTTAAGGCGGTTTACAGTTTCTTTCTGCTTATCAATATTAATTACATAGTTTCTAAGATAAAGTGCTGCAACATACGGACAGACAGACATGATGAAACTATAAGGGCTTAGATTGTTGCCATTTAGCTAGGAAACCTAAAGATAGCGATTTTAATATGCTGAATTTCTAAAAATAATTATATCCAAATATTGTCCAAACACGTAAAATCCTAATTTTGTGTTTCTATGTCACCTTCATTTTTCACTAGAGCGTTGTGAAGTCAAAATTTTCTCATGACCTTTAATATTTGTTTTTTTTAAATAGTTAGCCATAAGTAAAGATTTTAAATATGAATGAAAGTACTTACAGCGATATTTAATTTAAACGACACGTTGTATATTTTTCAAAATAAAAAATTAAATAGCTATTCACCAGGGATCTAGTCAGTAATTTCAAACGTTTCCCACCCATATAGAATTTGTTCTTAAAAACCTAGAGTAGTAACAATCGATTGCAGATTTTCTCAAGCTTGATCTTTGTATTAATAACCATATAATATTATTATATACATTATTCTCAGCACATTGTTTCATTTTGTTAAAAAGTGTTATGATTCTATCCTTGAGCGCCAACGAACAAACCAATTGTAGTTGCGATGTCATATTATAGGGCTATACCAAAAGTAAAATTAATTAACATATGAGACTTGTCATAGTCTCCATTCCGCAGTTTAATCACTGTCGTGAATTATATATTTGTATGTCTAAATAGGGACAGACAAAACTACCCTGAAATGTTTACAGCTAGAACATAAGTAAAAGACAAGTGACAATCGAATACATACATACATACATATTCTCACGCCGTTAGTTCCCACTGGGGTAGGCAGAGACTATCGATCGCCACTTTGTACGATCCTGGCAAACCTCTCTAGCTTCATTCACATCCATCAATCTTTTCATACATGCTCTTTTATTCTTCGTACTTCGAATCGATTTGTTTAAAAATGGCCTGCAGTAAATTGTAAATTTGTTTATCCAAATAGCGAGTGTGCTCTAAAAGGCAGGAGAGGCGTCCGAAGTATGAAGAATAAAAGAGCATATATGAGAAGCTTGATGGATGCAAACGAAGCTAGAGTGTTTTGTTAGGATCGTACAAAGTGGCGATCGTAGCCTCCGCCACCCCAATGGGAACTAATGGCAAAACAATATATATGCCCTCCAACAAAATTTATCGAATTTAATCTAAGCAAATTTTATTAGTAAGTAAGTTTAATTTAAAAGTATGTTTGATTATCAAGACGCCTAGCACGCGCGCTATTCTATAGTCACGATATCGGTTAGAATAAACAGTATACGATACTAAGTTAGTGCGAAAGAGATGGCTGTTTTATACCCCGCGGTATCTAGTTAAGAGGTCGCTCGTACTAGCTATGCTGCCCCCGTAGCGCGAGGCGTACGAGAGCGAGTATGTCATGTGAGAAGTGAGATACTGGCAGTATTTGTATGAGCAATCTGTCTAGGCTATTTGACTAAGTTTTGAAAACTATCTTACGGTGTTAATTTGTTTATAAGGAGCCCTAAAAAAATATATTTCTGTCTTCATTTTAGCTATTTTATTAAAAAATCGAAAAAGAAAATGCAATATTCAAATGTGCCGCGAAAACGCGACTTTAAGTAATATGGCGGCTGTAGCACAAGTGACGTCAATTCCGCATTAAACACCAATGAGCGAAGCGATACACAGACAGTTAATGCGCAATCTACGTCATTATAGAAATAGCCAATCACGGTCGTTTTTAGTCACGTGACAGTTGCATAAAAAATACTTATTTTAGAAGACGGATTTTAGTGAAATAATGCAATAGTTTTATCTCGCATTATTACATATTGCTCCAAAAAAGAAATATTAAGACTAATGAAATAAAAGAAATGTATATTTTTATTACAGTCAAATAGCCTATTCTCATGTGACATACGCGCTCTCACTAGCCACGTGCTACAAAGCCGAAGTTTTACTATCGCATTCGGTTTAACGGACACGCTGTGACAATAAATTAATGTATGAAACTTGTTTTTTCTATCGATTGTGCATATTTTATTAAGAACTTTCTACAGAAATATCGTCGTTTTATGGAACACAATTCACATAACACTTTCAACCAAAAACTTTAATAAAATAATCTATTCTGCACTTTTGTGTCCGGAATATAACATATTAATAGAAATTCAATTTATATACAAATTACAATATTTTAAAAAAACCTATAGAATAGATACAGAATGAAATTTGATCCGACGATTTATCCACAAAAATCAAGAATTTATAATTGCGACCAGAAATTTTATGTTATTTATATAACATAACATAAACGTTCACGCCGAATATCCCCGAAGGGGTTGGCAGAGGTACTAATACTTCTGAAAATCACGTGACTTTGTCACCTGGTGTTCAGAGTACCCACGTTTTGCATGGACAGTGTACTCACGTGATAGGGGGCAGGCCTAACGCCGTTTTGTACGAATTGCCGTTTTGTTGAAATTGTATTTATATAACTATGTTTTTTTTTAATTTAACATAAAGTGCGCTTTGAGAACTTTGGTTGAGTGCTCTGAGTAAAATTTAGATATAAAGGGCAACATTGGTTCTTAAAAAATATTTAATTAAATTCATTGTCATCATTCATTCATTGGTAATGTTAGTAGAGGACGACCACGGAGAACACACTTGGACCAAATTGAGAGTGTGCTCAAAAAGGCTGGCGTCCGAAGTATGAAGAATAAAAGAGCATGTATGAAAAGATTGATGGATGTAAACGAAGCTAGAGAGGTTTGTCAGGATCGTACGAAGTGGCGATCGATAGTCTCTGCCTACCCCAATGGGAATTAATGGCGTGAGTATATGTATGTATGTATGTATGTCATCATCAAGTCTTTAAAATATATTAAATAAATTGACTGCGTATAAAACTCGGTTGTGTATCTATTTAAAATACTTAACGGGTAGTCATGGTAGAGCAATTTTTAAAATCAGTATGTGTATCATACTCGTAAATATCATATATATTATTTATCATATTTCATCATTTTATTTCTATCCTCCTCCTTTACTTACTCCTCTTAATATTTCAACTTTACGTAAACGTTAAATTATCTTAGAGAACATAAGTAAATTTTTATGCCGAGTTACCTATTTAATTTTGACTAAATGTTATAGTTTTAATTTAAGTTCTGAGGTAATTTTACCCACAGTTTCAAAGGTGTTTTTTTGTATTGGATAATTGTAATTATACCAAAAAGCACCCCAAACTCAATATTTTCTAAGTTTATCTTGTATCTATGTTCATAAATGTCTGTGTCACATAACATAACCATCAATATTATATCACAATAGTCTATATTATTGTACAATAATCTCTTACAAAACTCTTAGTGTTCGTGAAGTAAATTCCCATGAATACTTATGTGACGTGGAGCCATTTGAACAATGAGTAATCTTTTAAATGGTATCCAATCTCATTAACTAAGAACTATGCTACAGGCACTCATGGTTTTTTCCTTAGGTATTAATATCTACAAATATAAGACATGCTTCTGTTGATTCTGATTTTTTATTTTATTTATTGGTATTTATCTCATTTTGTAGCAGTTTTAATTTACTATAATTAGTTAATTAAATACCATTTAGTTTAGTTAGTTGGCATCCTAGTATAGGTTATTCCTTAGTGGGGTGCCATTACCCTATAATTTTACAATTTCAATGTACACTTCTAACTTGTTATAAATGAGAAGTAACTTTAAATTTAATGAAAAATTATGGATTGATTTTGGACATACAAAAGGTCATATTATTTATATAGTCATATAGTTTTGAGAAAAAACCTCCTACCAGACGTTTGACTCTACACATACTATCATTTCAACATGTGTTCCGTAAAAAATTATACGGCATGACCTCCTCACCACATTTCCAAACAAAATTAATACAATTGTCTAGTGCAACACTTGTTTTAACAATTAAACCAACAAATGGCGTGAGTATGTTAACCGTTTTAATGAAAAAAAAATATTTAAATAAATTATACATATCGCCATGAATATTCACGGTATACTCGAGCCCCTCAGTGGGGATATATATGGGCTCTGATATAAGTAAAGAGCTTATTCCATTTGTCTGAATGAAGACGTCTGAGAGCCATAGAATCTGAATTCAGACTAGTGGAATAAAGTTCAGAACGCTAGGCTTCTGAAAAGTAGAAAAATTTGTGTAGTGGAATAACTTCGAAGGACGTCTGAATTCAGAAACGACAAAGTGTAATGGAATAAGCTCTTAATGGAATAAGCTCTTTACTGTATATTTATATTAATCAGCTCTAAACAATTACTATAAGTAAATGAGCTGCAAAGGCAGGCACTGGAAGTGTGAATAATATGTACATGTATGATAACGTAGGTTTGCCACGATCAAACATCGTGACAATCGATAGACTGCCTACCGCAACAGTAATTTATGGCGTGAGTATATGCATGAGAGTATAAGTATTACTATAAATAACATAAAAATAAGACCTATGTTCAAATGCCGACCCTATACTCAAAATTCACTTAGTAGAATACTTCTATTTGTCAGAAACTTTAAAGAATTCCATTCTTCGGAGGGTAAGTTTAGTCTCGGCTACAATCGATAGTGTCATACTGACTGCCGACCTGGACTGGATAAGCGTGATGATATGCATGAGTTGATAAAGGAACATTATTTTATAGATACGGCATTCACGCTGCATGTCCTCAAAGGAATGGTTACTCTGTTAAAATTTTCACACATACGACTTTAGACAAAAACTGAGTTTTAGTCCCGAGCAAGGGTAAAAGCTATGCCTCGTGTATTCAATTAGAAAAAATATAAAACGAACATTAATGTTCATTAAAGTAAGATTACATCATTATGAACGTGTATCATCACATCACTATAATAAATAAATAAGCAAGATATGACCACTAAAACTGTTGATTACGATTAACAAAAAGGACAGTGTCTTTGATCGTAGATTGATAGATTTTTACGTCCTCGCGTTTCTAATGCTAGTAATAATAAGGGTCAAACTATGATTTAGCTGACATTAAGTATCGACCGTTATTAATTTATACATGTCACGCGACGTGTCTTATCGAATTAGCATCTCTGCCGCACCTTTAACTGTTAAACGAAATAATGTAAAAAAATGCAGAGGAAATTTCCTAGAACTAGTTTTAGTTGTGAAGAATAGTCTCTACCTATGCCAATTTAAGTTCATAGCGTGTATATATTTGGATTTAAATTGTTGATTAGTAATAAAGTAATTTAAAAAAACTGCTAGTAGAGCTATAACCATTGTATTCTATTGTTTTAACATCACTATTGCGTGGACATCGATATTTTAGATATCGGTGCCTCTGCTTCCCACATTTCAAATCAAAAGCTTGGATATACATGTAGTATTTAAAACTGATTGTCCCTATCTATCACTTCAAGGCATAAACGCGACAACGTGCTTGAAATACCCTTTCTAGAATATGGAAGAGGTTATGTAAGCCACGTTGAACTAAATGTCCTTGTTTTCGAATGATAATCGCCACGGTCCGGCACCGTGCCTGATAACCCACGGCTCCTCCTGACCCCAGATACCACACGACCCCAGCCCACTTCAACATCAATCAACAACTAGAATCTTTACTTTACTACTTTAAACCCGAGATACTCTCCGATCGATACATCGAAAACAAGTTTTTAAGCGTGTCAGGTGACGCTACCACTTCGTGAATGTCTTGGACCTGGTCTTCGGGTAATTAAGCGAAAGCGAGACGCAGGCTAAAACATATCTTATTTTGTTAATATTCAACGGCCCAAAAACTTTCCGTCTACATTCGTTTACAGCAATCCAGTTATCGTTTCCAATGCAGTCCACGAATTCTTGTCTTCGCCGATAAAAAATTGATAACGACTCCTACTTCTTGGTTTAATCGATAATACAAATTATTGCTGTTGATTACTTCCATAAATATCCGAAATAATGCAATATATTTACGACAGGTTATCGCGTCATTTAAATATCGACTTTATTACTTTACAATTAGTTATATTTTATGAAACCGAATGGGATGTAAAACCACGCTGTGTCAGAAACTTGAATTCCATTTCTCCGAGTGATAAGTCCTGAACATTACACGGCTAAAAACGGCATCAAAACAGGTCTATCGCAAGTCCATTAGCAAACCAGAAAGTCATTAAAGATTTGGAAACGAACGCTCAACTAGCCCAACACGAGGAATTTTAATTAGAAGTATTACGTGGAGTTAGTGAAGAAAAGCGGCAAACGTGCGGATTACGATATCATCGCCACGCTACAGGGGGCAAGTGGTGTGGGCAGCCACGTCGAAGTCAGGTCCTTCTGAGCCTAACGGGTCTATGTCCAGCACATGACTCGCGTTTTCCATAGGCCAAGGGTCGGCAGGTGACGATGTGACACTCCATTCAATGTAAATTAGCGCGGGCTGCTTACCTGACGAGACCGCGGCGCCGGCGCTGCGACAAATATAACCTGCTAGCTGTTCTTGAGTCAGGAGTGGAAACCGGCGAACTTGGAGCACGGACGACATCTTTACCTGACAGTATTAGAAATAGCAAGGAAACTCTAATGCTGCCCGGTAAGATGCGAACCGCAACTCCGTGCGTGAACTGATGAGGCGAGAAGCGCGAGCACGTCCGTTCGACTGCACGACGAAGCGCACACTGACGGCGATCGCTCGTTACCCCACCACCGCCCTCCCCCATCTAGGCCACTATGTCATATCGCCCAAATGTCAATTCAAGTCCGTCTTCATGATAAGCGAATCATTAACTAACTACTTCTCATAACTTAATCTCCTTGGTAACTGTTTATTTGTAGCTTGGAGTATGGGCAGCGACATTTGGCTCCGAGCGCCTTGATTTGATATCAATTGCGGTTGGGTAGGTCAAACTTCGAACACCATCCGCCAACGCTGCATGCGGCTGATATCGCGAAATGTACGAAAATAATTGTTAATTGTTACATTTGTTAGTTACACCAACATTTCGATAAACTAATGACTCAATAGAGAAATAAATAAGAAATTATGTTTGTTGAACTAAATAAACAGTGTAAGGAACAAACATTATTATTTAGATTTGGATTGATAATTATCGGTTTAATAGTACTATACCAGCTTTCTAGGGCTTTGTAGATGTCAACCACTCAATCAATCTTTTAAACATATACTCACGGCTATAAATCCAAGAAAGGGGTAGCCATAGCTAAAGAATTAGAAATTCTTCAGCCACTTTTGGAAATTTGAGTAGGGAAAAGATAGTAAAAATAAAGGTTGTTGGTGATGTGTCTCCAACCGCATCGCCCAAAAATCCCTTAATAGGCCCATACCGTTAGTCGCCTCTTACGTACAACCACCGGAAGAAATGGGGTAGTGCTTGTAATGTTTTGAATTATTTCGATTTCCAAAATGAATGATGTGATTAGCCTATGATTGGTGTATTTAGTTGATATTGTGTCCTTTAAATTTAAGTATTTTCTAAGATTGTGTACTATTTTCACTGTTGGCAATCCATAATAATAAATAAATAAATAGTGCTATTCTAAACCGACACTACACGGCAATCGTTCAATCTTTTATATTAGCATATTTTCAACTCCAAATATGCACTGTGTACTCACGTGATAGGGGGCAGGCCTATCTTCGTTTTGTATGAATACACTGTCACATGACAAAGTACTACTCAGCAATGTGGGTTTCCTCATTACTTTTTTTCCTCATAGTGAACAACCATGATAAATTAATTACACATACGACTTTAGAAAAGACAAATTGGTGTAGGCCCGGCCCAGGATTTGAACCCACGTCTATCTTCATGATGTACCCACGGTTGTACGATATTTTCTTCGCTCAACTGCCAAACTGACTGAAGAAATGTTAGTGAAGTTCTAACCACCTCTTTTATAGGATAAAAGATTAGAAATTTCTCCTTTGATGGCACAAAGAAACCGACGAAGAAGCTCTAATGACTGTTCAAAGTGTCTGCATGACAGGATATACTATTGCCGCCGCAATGTGGCATGTAAGTTTCTCTTTATTCTTTCCCTTCACCGAAAACAACTGATAAATGAACATACATACATATACTCACGGCCCTAAATCCCAAAAAGGGGTAGCCAAGCAGGAAGTTGATAGGGGACAAGATGGTAAAAATATATACATACATATACTCACGGCTATAAATCCCTAGATGGGGTAGCCAGAGCTAAGGAATTAGAAATTCCTCAGCCACTTTTGGAAAGTTAAGTGGGGAAAAGGCGGTAAAATAAAGGTTGTTGGTGATGGGTCTCCAACCTCATCGCCCAAAAATCCCTTAAAGCCCCAATACTGTTAGTCGCCTTTTACGTACACCCACCGGAAGAAACGGGGTAGTGCTATTCTAAGCCGACACTACACAGCAGTATATGGTAAAAATAAAGTAGTATATTAAGTAAGTGATGGGTTTCCAACCGCATCCCCCAAAAACCACTTAATAAGACTCCATACCATTAGTGGCCTCTTACGACACCCGTGGATAGAGAGGGGTAGTGACATTCTAAGTCGACACGACACGGCACTATAACGCCCGATTTCTAAATTGAGTATTCAAGCTGAGAACGACTTAAGTATTGTTTTGTCTCATTACTTATTTGCTGTGTAGTGTCGGTTTAGAATAGCACTACCCCATTTCTTCCGGTGGGTGTGCGTATGAGGCGACTAACGGTACTGGGGCTTTTTAAGGGATTTTTGGGCGATGCGGTTGGAGACCCATCACCAACCTTTATTTTACCATCTTTTCCCCACGCAACTTCCAAAAGTGGCTGAGGAATTTTTAATTCCTTAGCTCTGGCTACCCCTTCTAGGGATTTATAGCCGTGAGTATATGTAGAAACTCCTCAACCACATTTGGAAGTTTATAGGGCACAAGGTGGTAAAAATAAAGTATCGTTGGTTATGGGTCTTCAACCGCATCGGCCATCGCAATCCCCACACCCTTAGTCACCTCTTATGACACCCGTGGGTAGAAAGGGGTAGTGACAACCTAGCCAACACTACATGGAAATATTTATCATCATGCTTAACCCTTTTTTTATATTTGTTTTATTTATTAGGTTTTCAGAAGGACGGCAAGACAAGCACGAGCCGTGTTTAAACTAGTTATCGCGTGGGATAAAGCAGCCATCTCTTACGCACTTACTTAGTATCGTATACTGCCATTTCATTCTAACCGTTATCGTGTCGATAAAATAGTGCTCGTGCTTGCCCTGCTGGAATGCTAAGGTGGTTCGGGCCTATAGAGAGGTTGGTAAAAGTAAATTGGCGAAAGCGGTATATAGAGCCAATATGTAAAAATAAATTAATAGTTTAAAAAACACTAAAAAACACGCTTTTATAAGTGCACTTAAAAGTCAAAAATAAATTACAGGTCGTTCAAGTTGTCTCTATTTCTGGGCTGAAGTGTAAACTATGTGCTTTTAATTATAATATTTGATAGTAAAAGCGTGGGGCGCTGGAAAAGGAAAGATTTTTTGTTAACCTTGCTAAGAAATCAAGTTAAGCGATGTTTCGGGAAGCAGGTTACAGAGATCGGCACTCTAACTAGAGTTGCAGCACCACTAGTTGGAGGCTCTATATTAAACAGTCTGTTCAAAGTACTAGTCAACAGTAGCAAAATGTAGAGTTTTTGTTCGTGTATTTGTTTACAAGAAAGTTTTTCCTGCTCCAGCACCCCACGCTTTTACAATCAAATATTATAATTAAAAGCACATAGTTTACACTTCAGCCCAGAAATAGAGACAACTTGAACGACCCGTAATTTATTTTTGACTTTTAAGTGCACTTATAAAAGCGTGTTTTTTAGTGTTTTTTAAACTATTAATTTATTTTATGCTTTTTAGTCTTTGCTAATGGCATATTTTAAACATCCATATTATTGTATTCAGACCTTGAAACCTAATCGTGGTCAAAGGTCGTTTCGTGGTCAAAGTTCATTACAAGACCTTTCTAACAAGTCCAAATACGGCTATAATACGATCATCTATCATTAAGTTCCAGTTAATATCTTCCGGCTCCATCATCAGATGAGCTCGACAGTACCATATTATTGTATTCAGACCTTAAAACCTAATCGTGGTCAAGGTTCAGTACAAGACCTTTCTAACAAGTCCAAACACGGCTATGATACGATATTTCATCATGGAATGCTAGTGCCTATCTTCCGGCTTCATCATCAGACCTTGAAACCTAATCATGGTCAACGTTCATTACAAGACCTTTTTAACAAGTCCAAACACGGCTATGATACGATCATCCATCATGAGGTTCCAGTTCATATCTTCCGGCTCCATCATCAGATCAGCTCGACAGTACCATATTATTGTATTGTCATCGAAATCACATACAACTGCCAATTTTCATAACGCTATGACCTTTAGAAGATGGTTAAATTAGTTTTCTTAGATTTGATTACATAGTTACATACATACAGGTCGACCTAATAAAAGCGTGTTAAAAAATATAGAGGCGTTGCAGAAAACGTTTGTTAAGCAAATAAAAAAAAATCATACGTATGAGAGGAATAATATATGTGAGAGAAGTAAGAAAGATTTGGCAGGATCTTGCAAAGTGGCGATCGATAGTCTCTGCCTTACGTAATGGGAAAAAGGGCGTGAGTATAAGTAAACGTAACTTTTCTTTGAATTGTTTATTGAAACCGTGATAGCCCAGTGGGTAGAACACTCGGTTATCGTGCAAACGACTAGTGTTCAAATCCTGGGTCGGGCCTACACCAATTTGTCTTTTCTAAAGACATATGTGTGGTTAATTTATCATGGTTGTTAACGGTGAGGGAAAACATCGTGAGGAAACCCACATGGCTGAGTTGTACTTAGTCATGTGACAGTGTATTCGTACAAAACGGCGATAGGCCTGCCCCCTATCACGTGAGTACACTGTCCATGCAAAACGTGGGTACTCTGAACACCAGGTGACAAAGTCACGTGATGTTCAGAAGTATTAGTACCTCTGCCAACCCCTTCGGGGATATTCGGCGTGAACGTTTATGTTATTTTATGTTTATTGAAAGTTATTATTAGGTATAATTTATTTTATGTACACATTTGCACACAAAATACGCTGATTCTGTATATTTTTTTTGTCTTCAATTCACGACGTGTAATTTTGCACATAAATTATTATTTGACCCATAGATTTAGTATGCTATACTTTGATTTGACCAATGTGAAGCCGAGGCGGTCCACTGTAAGTAATTGAAACAAATAAACAAAACAAAAAACTAAATCTGGTATCTGCCAGTGAATTTCCTATAAAATTGGATCAGACGTTCCAGAGATTAGCCGAACCAAATAGACAGACAGATAAAAAAAAACTTATATTTTTATCATATGTACATTTGGTAAGAGTAGCTGTGTAGTGTCAGCTTTGAATAGTACTACCCCATTTCTACCCGTGGGTATTCGCAAGGGGCTTCTAAGGGTATTGGTACTTTTTAAGTGATTTAAAACGAAAAAGATCAATGGAT
This sequence comes from Bedellia somnulentella, assembly GCA_963576735.1. NCBI lineage: Eukaryota > Metazoa > Arthropoda > Insecta > Lepidoptera > Bedelliidae > Bedellia > Bedellia somnulentella. The sequence continues at coordinate 18,629,562 of OY755173.1, read as the reverse complement.
GTGAACCAAACTAGAGAGGTTTGCTAGGATCGTGGCGATCGACTGACTGAGTGTTACTTGAGACTCATATCCAAAAGTAGCTAGTGACTAATCCTGAATCTATCTACTAATACCCTGTTACCCCTTTTTTGCATTTATAGCCGTGACTATAATGGATAGATAGCTATATAATAACTAGATTATTTAGTATATATTATAGTCGTAGCCAAGTGCGAGTCACGCACGAAGGGTTCCGTACTATCATCTAGAATAGAAATTGCTTAAAAATTACGTTTGTTGTATGGCATTAATATTTACTTTATTCTCACTTATTTATTACACACATCAAAAATGTCTAGGGATCAACCAGCGGCGACGTCATTTAAGCAAGGAAGAAATGCTCAGAATGCCACTTATGTTAGTGGTTCAAATGTCAAAAATCCTTTTATTAGGAAAATGGCAAATTTCTTTATTAATGCAAAGGTGACTTGGTTTATGGTTACTGTAGACAAACGAAAACATTTTATTTGATGAATCCTTAAAGAAAATTTTAATTAATATCAGGAGAAAAGTTATTGCAAAAATATATGTTGATCCCTAGACACTTTTGATGTACATACATATACGTATACTCACGGCTATAAATCCCTAGTGTACAATGTATGTTTTATGTATGTATGTATATTACACAGATCAAGTTAGCCCAAACTAAGAACAATTTTATGACTTATACGCCCGATTTCTGAATTGAGTATTCAAGCTGAGAACGACTTAAGTATCATTTTGTCTCATTCAGTTGTTAAGATTTTAATGCGACAGAACGATACTTAAGTTGTTCTCAGCTGGAATACTCAATTCAGAAATCGGGCGATAGTATGATATACTAACTTAACGAATTATTTAATATTATATAATACACATATAAATTACATCCAATACTAAAAAACAACCATTAATACTCATCACATAAATAAAGCTCTCAGCGGGGATCGAACCCGCAACCTCTAGACCGAGAAGCTACTAAGCTAAGTCACCTATCCACTCGGCCACGGACGTCGTCAAATATTTGCTGGATTTTTTTGAAAGGGAAACCTCCTCTTTCGTAAGACGATTTTATCAGAATAACTAATTACATATATACATACATATACTCACGGCTATAAATCCCTTGAAGGGGTAGCCAGAGCTAGGGAATTAGAAATTCCTTAGCTACTTTTGGAAGTTGCGGGGGAAAAGATGGTAAAATAAAGGTAGTTGGTGATGGGTCTCCAACCGCATCGCCCAAAAATCCCTTAAAAGCCCCAATACCGTTAGTTATCTCTTACGTACACCCACCGGAAGAAATGGGGTAGTGCTATTCTAAGCCGACATACATACATACATATACTCACGCCATTAGTTCCCATTGGGGTAGGCAGAGACTATTGATCGCCACTTCGCACGATCCTGACAAACCTCTCTAGCTTCGTTTACATCCATCAATCTTTTCATACATGCTCTTTAATTCTTCATACTTCGGACGCCAGCCATTTTGAGCACACTCTCAATTTGGTCCAAGTGTGTTCTCCGTGGTCGTCCTCTACTAACATTACCATCCACACTAGCTCTATAGATCCCTTTTACCAATTTTCTATCATCCATCCTCTCTCTAAGCCGACACTACACAGCTAATTATCCCTAATAAACTTGGCTAAGCGGAATTAGGGCTAAATTTTACCAAGGCTACTGACTACTAATTCCACGTTTCAGAGATACTCTAAGGGGCCGTGCTATGCGTTCTAATACTAAGTTAATATAGCATACATACATACATATACTCACGGCTATAAATCCCTTAACGGGGTAACCAGAGCTTTGGAATGAAAAATTCCTCAGCCACTTTTGGAAGTTGATTGGGAAAAGATGGTTATAATAAATGTTTTTGGTGACGGGTCTCCAACAACATCGCCCAAAAATCACTTAAAAAGCCCCCTATACCCTTAGTCGCCTCTTACGATCACCCACGGGTAGACATGGGGTAGTGTTATTCTAAGCTACACACGACACTACACGGCAATATAGGTTCATTACAAAGTAAATACCATGTTGGAAATATAAAGTATATTTTATTAATATTAATACCAATTCTACAGTAAATTATATTTTATAGGTTATTTACTAAACATTATCGATAATAATAACTTAGTGCTACTTAAACTAGACCAAAGTTGATACGCGCTTAAATTAATACAAAGGTTATGTAAAGGTCAATAAGATAATAGGAATGAAATTAAAGTTATTACACTACAAGTCTGACGTCAAAGTAAACTGTGAAACTACTAAATATATTGACAATTTTGATAGAAAAAGGAATGTTGAGATGGTTTGGGCACATAGAGAGGATGGATGATAGAAAATTGGTAAAAGGGATCTATAGAGCTAGTGTGGATGGTAATATGTGCGCATGTTTGATACTCTATATAATTTATAACACCATTGTACATACAACATGTGGCAAATAAATTCTGATTCTGATTCTGTTAGTAGAGGACGACCACGGAGAACACACTTGGACCAAATTGAGAGTGTGCTCAAAAAGGCTGGCGTCCGAAGTATGAAGAATAAACGAGCATGCATGAAAAGGTTGATGGATGTAAACGAAGCTAGAGAGGTTTGTCAGAATCGTACGAAGTGGCGATCAATAGTCTCTGCCTACCCCAATGGGAACTAATGGCGTGAGTGTATATATGTATGTATGTATATTGACAATTTTATATCAAAGGGATAGTTAGATTTATCTGCTTATATACTTCTACTTCTTTTACATAGATTTACTTTAACTCCCCCATCCGCTTGATCGAGTACCTAACTTTACACGTTTTAGAGACAAGATTATTTTGTTTTAATACTGTCATGATCGGGTTTATTAAATGTTTGTTGAGAATAGCCTAATTGTTATTGTTTATTCCTATTTAATATCGAAAACCTTAGCAGTAAGTTATTTTAATTTCAGCTTACTATCGCACATCACATCCTTAACTCTATTCACTAAACATTATAGGGGCAGTATTACAAAATACCAAACTACATTACTAAAACAAATCAAGTAATCTTACTATGTTTTATTCAGGTCATATAAAACTAATATTACAATTAAATAGCTTATATTACTTATGTTAGCGAGGCGGCAAGTTTTCTTTGGACGAAGGGCCCGAAGCAGGAGCGAGGCGAGGCCATAAAGCTGCTGAGGCTTTTGAGGCAGGCTCTGTAAATGGCTCCAAAGCTCGACGACTTTCATGACGAACATCTGATTGGAAGCTTAGGAAATTGTCATGTTTTTTAAGAAAATGTTGTATTGATAAAAGATGCAAATAAATTAAATCTATATCAATTTTTTATTTTAAAACAATTCTAAATAAATATTTTGATTAAGTTTTTGATTAAGTTCAGGCTCAGTATTCAAATTAAGTAATTTCTCAGACTATCTCAGGAAAGGCTAGCAGCTGAAAATCAGCTCCTTTTGGTTCCACAGGTTTCATCAATTGTTTCACCTTTCAAGTATAAATGTTCAAGTGACTAACGTTTCACGTATATGCTAATTTCATAGTGTCATTAGACTTCCAAGTAAACTTAAATGATAGTTAATATTCACAATTAATTTCAGGATTTATAGCCGTGAGTATATATTATGTATGTATGTATGTCATTTTGTAATTGATTTATGGTGTGGTTTATTAATTGTTATTTCCGTAACAGTATTGATATGATACAAAATAGGACGCTACGCATACGCTAAATAAGGCGACTGACTGTCGGTCGATCAGCTTGCAAAGGAAAAATATTGTCCTAAAAGTATTTTTTTAAATTTAAACACAACTTTTATCAAAAGGATACATCCTTTAGCGACATCTGGTGGCGCGTTGAAGTCCCATCGTATGCCGGTTATTTCTTTTGCAATCTGGTACATATCTCTGAAATAAAAAAGAAATATATGGAAGTTACATACATAAACACTGTAAACGTACTTTAAGAAGCAGCTGTAATATTGTAAAGAAACTATATTACTTTAATTGTGCCGAAGTGCGAAGAATAAAACTCAACAATATTGCAACTTGCGAAAATATTGGCGATCACATAGATCCGTAATACATAGGCGGGATATACAGTAGTAAAAATATTATATACAAGCTACTTCTATGTAATAGTGGATCGGCCCAGCTTCGCACGGGTAGCGTTGTTTTTTTAAATATCTGAGGTTTCTTTCTTCAGTCACTGCTCAAGCATTGTGAAATTTAGCACAATGTTTTCAATTAATTAAATTTATAACACTCCCTAAACAGTGTAGTTTGGTGATTTTGAATGCGCTTTTATGAACGGTTCAGTATTTCCGTTTAATAGCAAATTTTGGAATAAAACGCTATGAAGTATTTATAACAATCGAAAAAAGAAATCATCACGTGATGTAGGATGCAACTACTGGCGCCATCTAGTATGTTATATGTAAATTAGTAAAGATTTGGTTTTGGTCACGGGCGCGATGGCTTATTTTATGTATAATTTCGGTGTTTCTCTACCGATTTCCATTATTCTTTTTTTATTGAATAGGTAATAATGTTACCTTTTTTAAATTAGGGATGAGTGAGAGGTTTACGCCGTTAGTTCCCATTGGGGTAGGCAGAGACTATCGATCGCCACTTTGTACGATCCTGGCAAACCTCTCTAGCTTCATTCACATCCATCAATCTTTTCATACATGCTCTTTTATTCTTCGTACTTCGGACACCTGCCTTTTTGAGCACATTTTGGAACACATTTCACCAATGGGAACTAACAGCGTGAGAATATGTATGTATGTATGTATGTATGAGAGGTTTACCAACGTAAGAGTAAACAAATATAATCAGAATGATCCGAACTGCTAAGCTATCAGGAATTACACGTGTTATTGTGAGTCAACCGTAAAAGATGGACATAAAGGTAAGGATTTTTTTTAGATAATTTTATGAAGAATATTTCCGTCACACATGATTTCTATGTAAGTTTAACCATTGAGGCTGCACACGCGACGGAAGCTTAAAAAATGGAGTAACTTCTCCCTTTTTCCCAAAATTACCCAAAATTCCCCTTTACTACTCTGCTGGAAAGTATACAAAAACCTGCGCAGGTGTATGGAGAATAATTGTACCAAGTTTCGTTAAAATCCGTCGAGTAGTTTTTGTTTCCATAAGGAACATACAAACCGACAGACAGACAGACAAAAATTTTGATTGCATTTTTGGCATCAGTATCGATCCAGTTATTTTGAAAATATATTTCATGTTCAGAATTGACCTCTCTACAGATTTATTATAAGTATAGATAATGTTTCTATCATTTTAGTACTCCGCACCGCAGGGTTACCAGCGTGAAAGTTCAACCTCTTATAAAACTCAAACTCAATATGTCTATTCAAAATAAAATCTTTGTAGATTTACTCTGTGAATAAAATTAAATGAAATAGTTTATTTGCATGAGACATGAACGAATATCATGGTTGTTAACGGTGAGGGAAAACATCGTAAGGAAACCCACATGGCTGAGTTGTACTTAGTCATGTGACAGTGTATTCGTACAAAACGGCGATAGGCCTGCCCCCTATCACGTGAGTACAATGTCCATACAAAACGTGGGTACTCTGAACACCAGGTGACAAAGTCACGTGATGTTCAGAAGTATTAGTACCTCTGCCAACCCCTTCGGGGATATTCGGCGTGAACGTTTGTGTTATGTTATGTTACATGAACGAAATGAACGTGATAATTTAAAACTACTGATTACAGTTGCTTCGTAAGATCTTGGTAAAGAGAAGTAATTTTTTACATTTACAGTCTTTCATTTTTCAAATGGAAATAGATACTAATAAATAAAGGAAAGAAAAATTTCGACACCGGCGGGGATCGAGCCCACGACCTCCGTGTATACGCCCCCGTCGCTCTGCCAATTGAGCTACAATGTCAAGTGGCTACTAGTGCGAAATTTTTCTTTCCTTTATATATTAGTAATAATCCCCACATGAGGTTTTCATGAACAAAACATTCCAATTATGGAAATAGATACCACTCACTCCATACAAGGTGGGCTTTTAATGCTACTTTACGAAATTATTTGTTTTCATAGGAAGCATTTCGTTATGTCTTTTAACAACTGCGAGTAAAATTCCATTTTCACTGTAACCACGTCTATAAACCCCAAAAGGGGTAGCCATCGATTCAGAATTAGAAATTCTCGGTAAGTAGAAGAAGAAGAAGAAGAGACGTTTATTCACATTTGAAATATTAACAACAACACATTACACATACATTAAAATTATAAAAGAGACATAAAAAGTGATACAAAATAAAATAAAATAAAATAAATGAAACAAATGTGAATAGGTCCTGCCTCAGCTTATTTTTGTGCGTTTTACACACAACACTGATTTTCAGTCAGGACCCATTTGGAGTGACACATATAGCATACATTTCATGATACATAAAATGATTGACAACAAAATAATGGTTAATTAAAAACGAAATACAAAAAATTGCTGTGTAGTGCCGGCATAGAATAGCACTACCCCATCTCTTCCCGTGGGTGTTTCGTAAGAGTCGACTAAGGGACTTCAGGGCTTCTATCATCTTCGCCCTTACACCAATCTAAGGTCTGCCGTGCTGATAGATGCGTGGCCAGGGGTGAGCCTGGTCTCTAGCGTGCCAACGTCCCGGAGCCTGGTGAACTCCGGGCACTAAATAACCTTGCTTTGTCAAGCGGGGCTCTGACAAAGTGGACAGAATGCTTCCCTAGCTACTCGTGGGAATCACATGTGTTTAAATAAAAATCAACACGGAGACGGCGATAAAGCTCGCCACTTATCACGTCATAGATTCTCATTGGGCGAAAAGTGGGCTGGAGAGACCCGCTTTAGTACGATGAATGTTTGCGGAGGAATGCAAGAAAAGTTAGATGAAGTATGCCTGGTAATGAAAGAAAAGAATTTAGATTTGCTGTGTGTAAATGAGACGAAGTGTAAGGGAAAAGAGGTCTCGCAACTTGGATCAATTACTGCCATCTGGTCGGGGGTCGACCCTAATATCAGAGCTTGCCAAGGAGTGGGACTTCTTATGTCTGAAAGGATGGTTCAATGTATGTCAGAGCATGAGTGTGTGAGTCCAAGGCTCCTCTGGGTTAAGTTGAAAGTGGGTTTGATCCGGTTACGCATAATATGCGTCTATGCACCGGATATGTCGAAAGCACTAACTCAGAGGGAAGAGTTTTGGAATTTATTAGGTGATGTAGTGAATGGGTGTGATTTGAATGAAAGGATAATTATGTTAGGGGATTTTAATGGTTGGGTTGGTGTGAAACGCAACGGATGTGAACGAGTATTAGGAAAATATGGGGATCAGAGAGTGAATGAAAATGGGGAAAAATTGATTGAAGTATGTTTGGAGAGGGATCTTTGTGTTACTAACACATTGTTTAAACACAAAGATATCCACATGTATACAAGGCAACGAGGTAGCGAGAGAAGTATGATAGATTTTGTGATTGTGGATGAAAGACTGAAATCAAAAGTGGTTGACACTAGAGTCTATAGAGGTGTCAACGTGGGAACAGACCATTTCCTCGTCGTGTCACGAGTAAGGGGTCTGTTCAAACGGTGGCGTCATAGGACTAGAGTGCCAACTACTGAACCTTCGAGAATAAGAGTAGAAAATTTAGTAGAAGATGAAAAAATAGGAGATGAATATGTTAAGAAATTGGATGAAAGACTGAGTTGCGTAGAAATGACGGATGAAATGGAAATTGAAGATGTATGGAGTGTGCTCAAATCTACGTTAGTTGAATGTGCGACGGAAGTTTGTGGAGTGAGCAAAAGGAAAATTAGACCATCAGCTAGTTGGTGGGATAAAAATGTGAAAGATGCAGTGAATGAAAAGAAGAAAGCTTGGCTCGATTTACTAGCAATCAAAGCTAGTAAACGGATGAATGTGTGTATAAATGATGATGAAGTTGAGAGATTTGAAGATGAATATAAGAGAATAAAGAGAATGGTTAAGAATAAAATAGAGCAAAAAAAGCGAGATCTGAAAGAATGGAGTGAAAAGAAACTCTCCAATAATTTCCAAAACAATCAAAAATTGTTTTGGAAATATACCAGACGTGAAAGGGGAGTTTCACAAAACACCAGTACAAATGTAATGAAGGATGAAAAAGGTGAATTAATGACTGATGGAATTAGAATAAAAAGGGTATGGAAGGATTATTTCGAGGGTCTCTTTGAAAAAGAGAATGACCCCACTACTTCAGCAATTGATATTAATATTAATTGTAACGAAGTGTTGGGTGATATGTGTGATAGTGTGATAAGTATGGAAGAAATTGTAAAAGCGATGAAATGTATGAAATTAGGGAAAGCGGCAGGGTATGATAGAGTTAATATCGAAATGCTAAGGGCTGGTAAAGGGTTAGTGGCTTCTTGGCTGTTCTTCCTTTTTCGAAAGTGTTGGGCACTTGGCAAAGTACCAAATGATTGGTGCAGAGCGGTGATAGTGCCCCTATATAAAGGGAAAGGGTCACGCCAGGTAGCAAAAAACTACCGTGGTATTAGCCTACTTAGTGTTGTCGGTAAATTGTATGCTAAGGTATTGATTGAAAGAGTGATGAAAGAAACTGATGAGAAAATCTGGGATGTGCAAGCAGGGTTTAGAAAGGGAATGGGATGTATGGATCAAATCTTCTCCTTAAGGTGCATCACAGAAAAATTCTTAGCAAAGAACCAAAAAGTGTATTGCACCTTCATTGATCTGGAGAAGGCGTATGATAGGGTAGTAAGAAAGAATTTGTGGGGGGTGTTGTCTAAGTTCGGTTTGGGGAGCCAACTTATACGTGCATTGGAGTCACTCTATGAGGGTTCCAGTGCATGTGTAAGAATAAACGGAGAAAACACGGACTGGTTTGAAATCTCTAGGGGTGTACGTCAGGGTTGTGTAGCTTCTCCGTGGCTTTTCAATCTGTTCATGGATGACTGTTTGAAAGAACTACGCGAAAGTGATTATGGTCTGAGAATGGAAGAATTCATCATTAAATGCCTCTTATACGCTGACGATCAAGTATTACTTGCATCAACGGTAAATGAGTTGCAAGAGATGGTGAATATTGCGTGTAAGTCTTTTGAAAGAAAGGGCATGCGAGTGAATGTGGACAAAACCAAGACAATGGTTTTCCAGAGAGAGGAAAGTATGACAGAATGTGAGATTACAATAGGTGGCAAGAAAGTGGAACAAGTGAAAGAGTTTGTATATCTGGGAAGTTTGTTTACAAGGGACGGAAAATGCGAGGAAGATATTGAAAGGAGAGTAAAAAAGGGAAATGCGGTAAATGGAGCCATAAACAGTCTAATGTCGAGCCAGTTCCTGTCTGAAAAGGCGCGAATGGCAGTTCACAATGCTGTACTGGTTCCTACGCTGATGTATGGTAGTGAATGTTGGGCATGGCAAAAGAGGCATGAAAGTAGAGTGAATGCAGTGGAAATGAGATCCCTCAGAAGTATATGTAATGTAAGGTTGTGCGACAGAGTGAGAAATAGTGTAATTCGTGAACGTTTAGGTGTGAAAGATGACGTAGTGTGCAAGATAGAGAAAGGAATGTTAAGGTGGTTTGGGCACATAGAGAGGATGAATGACAGTAAATTGGTGAAAGAGATCTATAGAGCCAACGTGGAAGGTAATGTGAGTAGAGGACGACCACGGAGAACACACTTGGACCAAATTGAGAGTGTGCTCAAAAAGGCTGGCGTCCGAAGTATGAAGAATAAAAGAGCATGTATGAAAAGATTGATGGATGTAAACGAAGCTAGAGAGGTTTGTCAGGATCGTACAAAGTGGCGATCGATAGTCTCTGCCTACCCCAATGGGAACAATGGGCGTGAGTATAAGTAAGTAAGTAAGTAAGTAAGAAATACAAAAAAGTCGATCAATAATCTGGCCATACCCGCACACATAACTTGCACTCTTACTTTAAAAAAAAAACACATAATAAACAAATAAAGAAAAATACTGATAATAAAAGATAAAAATAAATAAATATAATAATTGCATAGGTACACTCTTTAATGAAAACATATACATAAATACACATATGTATACATGAATACATATAATTATATCCTATTAAAAGTGTAAAATGCATGTATATAATGATATATTTAGAATTCATAAACAATAAAGTATGCATATATAAAGCGTATACACGATATAAATTGGGATATGTAGGATTAGGGTCAGGGTATTTAAGGACGTATGTTCTGTTGAGTGAGTAAGTAACCTTTAAGCTTGCGCTTAAAGGTGTTCCCACTGCACACATCACGGGTTGGTGGGGGAAGATCATTCCAGCATTTGGACGCTGCAAACTTAAAAGAACCTCGAAACGCAGCGGATCGGTGCCTCGGTAGAATCGCTCTAGTTTTAAAATGGTAGTCACTGGATGACCATTCTATTTTTTTATATAGATAAGCTGGCGACTCCAGCTTTACAACACCAAACATAAGCGTTGCGAGGTGTAATAATCGACGCCCTTGCATGTTCAATAACTTTGCATCGTTCAAATGCGGAGTGATGTGGGAGCGTGGAGGGACCCGAAAACAATAACGTGCACATGCGTTTCAAGTAGTAGACCAATCAAATTTTAAGAGGAGTGCGTCACCAAATAGTCACTCTAAAAGCACCAATACCGTAAGTCACCTCCTACGTTACCCAAAGGATTAAATGGGTTAGATTTTTTCTAAGCGGACACCACTCACAGCTCAGGAGGCCTAGAATGAGCTATTTTATCGTCACGACATCGGTTAGAATGAGATCACAGTATACGATACTACGTTAGTGCGTAAGAGATGGCTGTTCTATACCACACGTTATCTAGTTAAAAGGTCGCTCGTGCTAGCCTTGCAGTTATAAGTAGATATAGCAAGTTATATGGTAAATTGGATAACAAATCTACACGTACCTAGCCTGATCCAGTCTAACTTGGTCTCCCTTGGCCAGGGCCGGGGCTCTCCCAGCGAGACCAGCCAAAACGGCCCCGCGACGCTCCGCACGAGCTATGCCGGCAAGCAAACGTTCCTGGAATAAAAAAAAATGGGAAATTAGTCATATTTTTTGAGCTGTTAAGGTATTTTAAATGGATGAGAGTTTGCTGCACATGGCACGAGAAGCTGATGCATATATTGAGATCTGTTTTGCCATTGAACAGTTTCAAAAATAAATATGAATTAAATTAGCTTTTAATAGATGAGATTCGAAAACAAATGTTTTTGATACCCTTTATTAGGTAGGTAACTTTGAGACGAAAGCAAACGTCTTCAGTTGACTTTGTAACCAATGAAAATCTTTGAAATGGTGAGCTTTTTTAATGTTATAATATTGAAAAAAGCAAAATTGTTGGATATTTCATTCACCGCGGCGACAGGCCTGCCCCCTATCATGTGAATAGACTATCCAAGCAAAATGTGGGTACTCTAAACACCAGGTGATAATGTCACGTGATGTTCATAAGTATTAGTACACTTACTTACTTACTTATACTCACGCCCATTATTCCCATTGGGGTAGACAGAGACTATCGATCGCCACTTAGTACGATCTTGGCAAACCTCTCTCGCTTCCCTTACATTCATTATTCTTCTCATACATGCTCTTTTATTCTTCTCACTTCGGACCCCCGCCTTTATAAGAACGTTTTCTATCTGGTCAAGAAACATTTTACGAGGCCGTCCTCTACTAACAATCCCATCCACATTGGCTCAATATATCTCTTTCGCTACTTTATTTTCATCCATCCTCTCTATGTGCCCAAACCACCTCAACATTCCTTTTTCTATCTTGCATACTACGTCATCTTTCAAACCTACTCGTTCACGGATCACAGTATTTCTCACTCTCAGCCTTACATTACATATACTTCTGAGGGATCTCATTTCCACTGCATTAACTCTACTTTCATGCTTCTTCTGCCATGCCCAACATTCACTTCCATACATCAGCGTGAGAACCAGAACAGCATTAGCACAGCCATTCGAGCCTTTTCTGACAACGACTGGCTCAACATCAGCCTGTTCATGGCTCCATTCACCGCGTTCCTCTTTTTAACTGTCCTTTCAATATCTTCCTCACATTTTCCATCCCTAGTAAACAAACTCCCCAGATATACAAATTCTTTCACTTGTTCCACTTTCTTACCATTTATAACAATGTCACATTCTGTCATACTTTCCTCTCTTTCAAAAACCATTGTTTTGGTTTTGGCCACATTCACTCTCATTCCCTTTCTTTCGAAAGACTTACACGCAATGTTCACCATCTCCTGCAACTCATTTACCGTTGATGCAAGTAATACTTGATCGTCAGCGTATAAGAGGCATTTAATGATGAACCCACTCATTTTCAGTCCATAATCACTTTCGCGCAGTTCTTTCAAACAGTCGTCCATGAACAAATTGAAGAGCCACGGAGAAGCCACACAACCCTGTCGAACACCCCTAGAGATCTCAAACCAGTCCGTGTCTTCTCCGTTTACTCTCACATATGCATTGGAATCCTCATAGAGTGACTCCAATGCACGTATAAGTTTGCTCCCCAAACCGAACTTAGACACCTCTTATTAGTACACCTCGGGGATATACGGCATGAACGTCTGACTCGAGTCTGGGTTGCGAAATTGAAAAGAACAAGTTAAAATAATGTAATAATAATTGTTTCTCCTTAGTATGCGGAATAGTAAAGGTGTATTTGACAACAGCCGTGGCCAAGTGGATAGGTGACAAACTTCTCAGTCCGGAAGTTGCGGGCTCAATACCCACTGAGAGCAACATTTATATGATGAGCATAAATGATTGTTTCTTAGTCTTGGGCATTATTTATATGTGTATGATATTTTGGAACTTTTAGATGTTGAGAAAGGAAAAGATAATAAAAGCAAAGGACTTTTTGTGATCGGTTTTACACAATATACTCACTCTAACCCAGATCCTTAGTAACTTCATAGAACATCCATGAGAGAAAGTGTAATTGTGATATTCACTGCATATGCTACAAATTTATTCTAGACCTAACCTAGAGCCATTAAATATACTACTGTGTAGTATATTTAATGGCTCTTGTGCTTAGAATAGCACTACCCCATTTCTTCCGGTGGGTGTACGTAAGAGGCGACTAACGGTATTGGGGCTTTTAAGGGATTTTTGGGCGATGCGGTTGGAGACCCATCACCAACAACCTTTACTTTACCATCATTTCCCCACTCAACTTTCCAAAAGTGGCTGAGGAATTTTTAATTCCTTAGCTCTGGCTACCCCTTCTAGGGATTTATAGCCGTGAGTATATGTATGTATGCTACAAATACACAATTATGTACTTACATTTAGTTCTCTCTCTTCTTGCAGCTTTGTTTCAAGCTCGTCATTTTTCTTTACTTCTTCCCGTTCCTTCTCTTGAGACGTTTTTTCATCTGAAAATGAAGAGGAGTGTGCATGACATTAATTATTTCTTGTAGTTTTTTTAATTAAATTGATGTATTTAACTGTAAAAAAAAGAATAATATCTAGATTAAATTGTTAAATAAACGTTGAAAACAGTTTCTTCAGATACAGGACACCTCCATCTAGGGAACAGTGACTCAAAAGATAAAAGGTGCTATATGTTATAATTTTTGCTTGTAAACATCACAGTTTTATATTCTTATATTCTACTGTGTAATTCTAGATTTATGCTTTCGTTGGGCTAAATAAACTTATTGCTATATCTTGTGTATGTACGTGTGCATAACTTAGTGTAAGCACATATAAGCAATACAGTTAACAAGAGGTATAGAACATGTAAGTACATAAAATAAAAGTGCAATAGCTAAACATGAAATATTAAGACATTTAAAATAGATATGACAAAGTAAACATTAACCTTTCATGTCCCGCCGGCTCCCAGAGTAGCCAGAAGTAAAAGTACCGTCAAACCCCAATGGCTCCCCGTGGAGCCGCCGATGGCCAGCTTACCGTGTTCGAATTAACCCCTTATTTTAAGAGTTAAATTACGTTTTTATTCGCAAATAATTCTATTGTTCCCAGGTTTTGATGGTACTTGTCCTTTGCTAGTGCTCGGGAAGTCACAGGTTAAAAACACTCATTTGCTATAGTGGTATATTGGATAGTTGATTACATATTATCTTGTTATTCTAAGCTATTTTTTAACCATAATTTCTATCTATAGACTATAAGACTTGGAACTAATATATGAGGCGCTGGTGAACAAAACCGGAGAAGTCCACTATAATAAAAAAAAAGTTTTTTTAATCGTCATATCTAAGACTGGTTGCGTCTATCCCTGTTAATATTTTCAATCAAAACCTACTCTAAGTAGGCCATATGAGGCTTTAAAAAGTGCATTTTCAAATGTTATATTAAATGTTGATATTAGTTTCTTAGCCACTGTGTAAAATTTATTTTTGTGGACTAATCTGGTTTTGTTCACCAGCTCCTCATATGATATATAAGTAGCCAGCAAGTATTCCTTTAAGTATAAACCTGGATAACAGTGATGGTATGTTAAAGGACTCCCAAAACACCTATAACTAGTATGAAACAGATAAGAACATACATACATATACTCACACCGTTAGTTCCCAATGGGGTAGGCAGAGACTACTGATCACAACTTTGTTTGATCCTGCCAAACCTCTCTATCTTTGTTCTTATCCATCCATCTTTTCATACATGCTCTTTTTTTTCATACTTCAGACACCTGTCTTTTTGAATATTACTTTTTCTATCTTTTTTACAATATCATCTTTCACACTTTTCTGAGGGATCTCATTTCTACTGCATTCACTCTACTTTCATGCTTCTTCTGCCACACCCAACATTCGCTGCCATACATGAGTGTAGGAACAAGAACAGCATCATGCCATTCGGGCCTTTTCAGACACCGATTGACTGGTCATTAGGCTATTCATTGCTCCATTTACCGCATTACTCTTTATCACTCTTCTTTCGATAACATAATATAATCTAACCGCGAAGTGATAATCTAACTAATCTACCACTTGCTTCTTGCAGTTGAGCACTGGCTAAACTAACTTTCTGAATGCATTTATTTAACAGAAGCATTAAATCACAATTATTTTATATATTTTAGTGAATGTACTTTACCAATATACTTTAGCAAAGTTTTTTTAGATTAGGAAATAATTATAACTAACTACCTCATAGAATTCGAAAAATATAATTTTAAATAAGAAACGAGTCTTACCATCAACTCTGGTCCACAGCCCGTCTAAAATATGTGCAACTTTAGAATAAAGACCATCGTTAGTTAAGACATCCATTGCGTTTAAAAAATATATTTATTATATATTCTATGTATGCAACAGCTTTCGTATTCGTAATTTAATTTAAGAATTATATTTCAATTTTCGCTGAGAATCAGTTTTGTTTATCATAAATCAAAAACAACGGCGGTTATTTCTTAGTTTTTCAAAATGGCACTTTCATCAGTATCTGTGCCAGTATCTTCTAATTAGATATGATTGAATTTTAAAGCCAGGCTTACATTATTCAAGTTTACTAAGAAAAACTGACTATAATGTTTTAGTCTAAATCTCAAGACTCAAATACTTCTCAACGTCTAGGCTAGGACGTTATTGCCACCTGATATTCCTTCCTGTAGGCGGATTGCGAGTTTCAATCGAAATTTCGTTTTCGATTAAGGTTATCGAGTTTCATACATCCGAGTGAAAACTATACATATCTGTGTCTCTTTTAATCCTGATTTTATTTTTATTTCAATTTATTTATTTGCATACAAGTACACATTTATTACAGGTGGAGAGATACATACATACATACATATTCTCACGCCGTTAGTTCCCATTGGTGTAGGCAGAGACTATCGATCGCCACTTCGTACGATCCTGGCAAACCTCTCTGGCTTCGTTTACATCCATCAATCTTTTCATACATGCTCTTTTATTCTTCATACTGCGGACACCTGCACATTTGAGCACATTTTCTATTTGATCCAAATGTGTCCTCCGAGGTCGGCCTCTACTAACATTACCTTCCACATTGGCTCTATACGAGTATATCTCTTTCACCAATTTACTGTCATCCATCCTCTCTATGTGCCCAAACCATCTCAACATTCCTTTTTCTATCTTTCTTACAATGTCATCTTTTACACCACACCTTTCACGAATCACATCATTCCTCACACGATCACATAACCTTACATTACAAACTTTTCTAAGGGATCTCATTTCTACTGCATTCACTCTACTTTCATGCTTCTTCTGCCACACCACACCCAACATTCACTGCCATTCATAAGCGTAGGAACGAGAACAGCATCATGCACAGCCATTCGGGCCTTTTCAGATACCGACTGACTAGACATTAGACATTATTAGGTGGAGAGATGTAATATTTATATAGGAAAGTACATGCATCTAGAAGATAGATAATAATAATATATAGATCATCATCATAAATCAGGAGGACAGCGGTACTTTGCTACGGCGTAAAGTAAACTATTCGATAAAACTCGCAATCCGCCTACTGGTACCTACATATTGCTCGTAAACAGTATACACTACACACCACACGACATAATAAGGGGCAGGCCTATCGACGTTACTTTCAATGGAATAAAAAATGAGATGCTAATTCCACATGTCGCTGTCTGTCATCACTAGACTCATACATCATAACACTACGCTGTCAGTTTTTTTTTTAGCATTTTGGGCCATTGAAGAAAAATTGAATTAATTTTAGCATTTTGTTTTAATTTTTAGCATTTCACGTAGAATGTATGTTATTAAAAGTATTCAAGCTATTAAATTCTATGTAAAGGTAAAAACCCAGTGTTAATGTTTTGGAAAAGCACCAACACCAATCCATTTCTTTCCGTTTCTTCCCATTGTTTATAATTGTTGTGTTGGCTGATGTGACTAGAGCAGAGAGAGACCACTCGACATTTCTTCTTCATTTTACTAAAGATAATAATTTAATGGCTCCAATCTTAACACGCTGAATGAGGCTTCAGAAAGTATCAAGCTTGATATTGATAATCAAATGTGGCTTTAGCTTGTTGATTGGTGGATAGGAATCCATAAACGTAATTCATCAATCTCTGACTGAAGCTAGCAGTACACATTGGGCCAATCATTGGGCCAAGCATTGGGCCAGCGTGTAGAGGGCTACTTGGCGCTACATTGGTGGTGTTGGTGATTGGTCGCCAACGTTGGCCAGGTATCCGGAGCGGTGTCGGTTTTTTACCACACATCAAAGGATCTTGGCGCGTCCCGCCAACAGTGTTCACACGTGGATGCGGTAGTGCAGCGCGTGAACTTTTTATTAAGCTAGCAGTACACATTGGGCCAATCATTGGGCCAACATTGGGCCAGTGTTTGGCCGTTTAATTTGTGAAGCATTTACACATTGGTGAGGTGCCCAGTCTGCATTGGCGTTTCAATAAAGATGGAAGTGGAAACGGTCGCAGCCGCGGCAGTCTATTATTATTTTAGGTATGAATTTAAGTTCCTCGCCTCTCCCATGGCCGAAAATGGAAATATAAATTTTAAATGGGAGAGGCGGTACTCCCCAACAAAAGCACAGTCGGTCGGGGTCAGGGAGTCAGGTTCAAGAACCGACGGACGATCCGAGCCGTATCGAGCAGCACCGCTTTCTGCATTTGTGCTGGAACCGACACGCCACAGAAATCCAACCGCCTCAAGTTGGTCGCGAGGCTGGTTGGAATTAACCCGTTCGCGGACAAAACAATTGGGATTATTTCTGTCGAAGTCACACCCCACATGTCGGTGATCTCGTGGGCCAGATCGAGATATTTCCGACGCTTCTCGGTTTCGGCTTTCACGAGACCCTCGTCATGAGGGATAGTGACATCCACTAGAAATACCCTCGACTGCGACCGATCCCATACCACGATATCAGGCTTATTCGCTAGAATAGTCCTGTCCGTGATAACGGATCGGTCCCAATAGATTTTGGCACGGTCGTTTTCTAGGATTGGCTCCGGCAGATACTTGTAATACGGCAGCCTCTGTTGCAAGAGTCCGTATTTCAGAGCGAGCTCCTGATGCAGGATTTTGGCTGCTTGGTTGTGTCTGTGCAAGTACTCAGTGTTAGCAAGAGCCGAACAACCGGAAATAACATGCCTAAGTGACTCTCCGGGACGGCCACATGCTCGACAGATGTCTGTGGTACCGTCCTTTAGGATGTATTTCCGATAGTTCCGCGTCTTGATAACCTGGTCTTGTATTGCACAGACAAAACCTTCGGTTTCCCCAAAGAGGTCCCCGAAACGCAGCCAATGCAGGGAGGCTTTACGGTCCACGAAAGGTTCGTGAAGTACCTTGTAAAACCTCCCATGCAGCTCCTTCTCTTTCCATACGGACTCCCGATCAGAGGTGCTAAGTACCTCCGGGGTTCGCCAATCCTGTGAGGCCAACGATAAGGGAGTCAGTCCTTTATCACTAGCGACCACCTCTCCCCGAATACTATCATCCGTCATCGTCAAAAAATAGTTTCTGAGGTTGCATACCTCGCGGTTGTGCATGGTTTTGGCACTCAAGAGGCCTCGACCACCACACTTCCGCGGGATATACAATCTCATAACCGACGACCTCGGATGATGCATTCGATGAGAGGTCATCATCGTGCGGACTCGTCTGTCCAGAGCGTCGAGTTCGGTCTGAGTCCATCTGAGCACGCCAAATGTGTACATCAGTACAGGCATGACCCAGGAGTTAATGGCTCGGATCTTATTAACGCCTGACAAGTAGCTATTAAGCACACTTTTCAGGCGTTCATAAAACTCCTCGCAAACAGCCTGTTTCACGTCTGCCACCTTCACACCGATGGTTTGTGACATGCCCAGATACCGGTATGTTTCAGCCTCGGAGAGTGCCCTCAAATGATTGGTGCCGACATCGACACCATCAGAGTGCACGACATGCCCCTTCTCAACATGGATGACCGCACACTTATCGACCCCGAGCTCCATCTTGACGGAACCACTGAAATCGTTAGTGATCGTCAGTAGCTCCGCCAATCTGTCAGCCGTGGGGGCGTAAAGCTTCAGGTCATCCATGTAAAGGAGATGAGGCAAGCGTGGTCCGCCTCTCCGAAACTGAAAGCCTGTCCCCGAATTCTCCAAGAGTGTGCTTAGAGGATTCAGGGCCAAGCAAAACCAAACTGGACTCAGGCAATCGCCCTGGAAAATCCCTCGCCTTATATCAATTTGGTCATCCGCGTCCGTCATCCGCTGACCGTCTAAACTCAGGATCGTTCTCCAGCACCCCATACACTGCCCGAGGAAGTGTCGAACTGTACTATCAATTTTGTACAGCTCGAGGACCCTCATGAGCCATGTATGAGGTACCGAATCGAACGCCTTCCTGTAGTCTATCCAGCCAGCGGAGAAGTTCCGACGGTTGCGTTTGACCAGTTGGCCTACGACCGCGTCGATGAGGAGCAGCTCCTTGCTACCGCGACTACCGCCCCTACATCCGTTCTGAGCTCCAGATATCACATTGTTATCAACAATGTGTTGAGTAATCTTGGAGCTCAGAACGGATGTCAAGGTCTTGTAAATTGTACAAAGACAAGTAATGGGGCGGTATTGTGATGGATCCGCGGTAGCATCGCTCTTTGGAGCTAAATGAGTGACCCCAGTAGTTAAGAAGTTCGGGAGCGTCCCACTCTCGAGGGCGCTTTGGAACTGACGGGCGAGAGTAGCGTGACAGCGCGTGAACCCCTTCAACCAGTAATGGTGCAATCCGTCCGGCCCCGGACTTTTCCAGTTCGGAGCCTTACGGATCGCAGCCACCACATCTTCCTCGGATATGTTGACGGGGTTCATGGGCGCTATGGGCTCGCACGCTCCCTCGACCGCCTCGAACCATCGGCCCTCTTCGTGATCAACAGGCAGCGACCAAAGCCCACGCCAAAAGGCAACCACATCGGCTTTTTCCGGTCGCTGACCTGTCGTAACCACGTCGGGACGCTCCAAAGTTCTGTAGAACTTCTTCTGGTCACTCATGAAGAGACGATTCTGTTGGTACCTCTTTACCCTTTCAGAATATCGCCTAATTCGCTTACCCCAAGCAGCGATCTTCTGCTTCAGATCATCGATGCCCTCCACCAGTCTACAGGCAAACTCCGGTGAGTTGTCAAAGACATTCTCACCAGGGAATGCCTCCCTGACGAAGCGCACCACCCTCGGCCTATTGTTGCCTGATCTGAAGCTGGTCAGTTTGCCGATGAGGACCCTGGCCCTTGTGATACGGCTTTCAATCCGCCTCATCCAGGCTGGTCTAGTTCTAGTCCTGGGACTAGTACTGCCAGCCTGACGGGAGCCACCAACTCTTGTTGGCGGCA
The DNA here is from genome assembly GCA_963576735.1 of Bedellia somnulentella. Taxonomy (NCBI): domain Eukaryota; kingdom Metazoa; phylum Arthropoda; class Insecta; order Lepidoptera; family Bedelliidae; genus Bedellia; species Bedellia somnulentella. The sequence continues at coordinate 18,609,143 of OY755173.1, read as the reverse complement.
TCCTGACGCCGACAAATTGACAAACTGTCATTGCGGCGCCAAAGAGAATTGAATCCGTATCCCAAAGGTCCATGCTGCACTCTAAAAATGAGGGCAGCATGTTATTAACGGCCTCAACGACATCCCGAACCTTGATGCTGAGAGGAACTCGGGGCAGCCTTGGCCTCCTTTCGAGAGGCACTTGGCGATATTCCAGGATCGTCTCTTCGAGTGCGCTCCTCACCAAATCCAAATCCAGGGAGACTGTTCCCCAATCGCTTTCCGCACCACCCACATCCGGCAGGTTAGCAATTGGCTCCCTCCGTACTTCCCGTTCAGGGACAGGAGGGAGAACCTGCAAAGGTGGCTCTTCGTCTAGCGGGGGAACAGCCTCGCGTCGCAATTGTTCGAGTTCGGTAGTGCTAAAAAGTTCTGAGCGCTGTATGTACCGAACTCGATCCGCCAGGTTTTGTTCTGTGACGGTCAAATTGGGCTCCAGCCGCAGAAATTCGCGGTACATTGCTGCCCGATAACCCGTCCGTCCAGTTCTTGAACCCGAGGCCCTAATATAGGCCCGCATGGCATTCCTATTCATTTCGACCGTCCATGCCATGCGGCGCCTTGTTCCACCAGCGGCGGGCACCGATTGCTGGGACTGAGTTGCCCCAGTCCCAACCGTTGCCAAGCCATCTGGTGGCTGAGGTGGTCGAGCAGACCGGCCAGGTGGTCGGGCCGGTCTGCCGCGGCTGGGGGACCGCATGCTGCCACGTCCAGCCCCAGCTCCAGACGCGCCCCAGCGATAACCCCTGGGGAGCGGCCCTATACGCTCATCGTTGCTATTACTGTCCATTTTACGATGAGCGAAGATTCACCCGGGTTTTCGCTCACTTGCCCCGGGGAGACCGTTATTGCTCTATTTTGCGCTGAGACCAGTTTGTAGACACGGTCAACATCTACAAACTCAAGCGCTGACTATTTGCATTGCTGGAATGGCAAGCTGGTAGACATGTCATCCTGCCATTCCAACAATGGGCGGTGGGGTCGTCACATCCCTACGCCTTATCTATTATTATAATGGGTATGCGTTTAGTTCCTCGCCTCTCCCATGGCCGAAAAAGAAAATATAAATTTAAAATGGGAGAGGCGGTACTCCCCGACAAGAGCACAGTCGGTCGGGGTCAGGGAGTCAGGTTCAAGAACCGACGGACGATCCGAGCCGTATCGAGCAGCACCGCTTTCTGCATCTGTGCTGGAATCGACACGCCACAGAAATCCAACCGCCTCAAGTTGGTCGCGAGGCTGGTTGGAATTAACCCGTTCGCGGACAAAACAATTGGGATTATTTCTGTCGAAGTCACACCCCACATGTCGGTGATCTCGTGAGCCAGATCGAGATATTTCCGACGCTTCTCGGTGTCGGCTTTCACGAGACCCTCGTCATGAGGGATAGTGACATCCACTAGAAATACCCTCGACTGCGACCGATCCCATACCACGATATCAGGCTTATTCGCTAGAATAGTCCTGTCCGTGATAACGGATCGGTCCCAATAGATTTTGGCACGGTCGTTTTCTAGGATTGGCTCCGGCAGATACTTGTAATACGGCAGCCTCTGTTGCAAGAGTCCGTATTTCAGAGCGAGCTCCTGATGCAGGATTTTGGCTGCTTGGTTGTGTCTGTGCAAGTACTCAGTGTTAGCGAGAGCCGAACAACCGGAAATAACATGCCTAAGTGACTCTCCGGGACGGCCACATGCTCGACAGATGTCTGTGGTACCGTCCTTTAGGATGTATTTCCGATAGTTCCGCGTCTTGATAACCTGGTCTTGTATTGCACAGACAAAACCTTCGGTTTCCCCAAAGAGGTCCCCGAAACGCAGCCAATGCAGGGAGGCTTTACGGTCCACGAAAGGTTCGTGAAGTACCTTGTAAAACCTCCCGTGCAGCTCCTTCTCTTTCCATACGGACTCCCGATCAGAGGTGCTAAGTACCTCCGGGGTTCGCCAATCCTGTGAGGCCAACGATAAGGGAGTCAGTCCTTTATCACTAGCGACCACCTCTCCCCGAATACTATCATCCGTCATCGTCAAAAAATAGTTTCTGAGGTTGCATACCTCGCGGTTGTGCATGGTTTTGGCACTCAAGAGGCCTCGGCCACCACACTTCCGCGGGATATACAATCTCATAACCGACGACCTCGGATGATGCATTCGATGAGAGGTCATCATCGTGCGGACTCGTCTGTCCAGAGCGTCGAGTTCGGTCTGAGTCCATCTGAGCACGCCAAATGTGTACATCAGTACAGGCATGACCCAGGAGTTAATGGCTCGGATCTTATTAACGCCTGACAAGTAGCTATTAAGCACACTTTTCAGGCGTTCACAAAACTCCTCGCAAACACCCTGTTTCACGTCTGCCACCTTCACACCGATGGTTTGTGACATGCCCAGATACCGGTATGTTTCAGCCTCGGAGAGTGCCCTCAAATGATTTGTGCCGACATCGACACCATCAGAGTGCACGACATGCCCCTTCTCAACATGGATGACCGCACACTTATCGACCCCGAGCTCCATCTTGACTTCTATTATTATTTCGAAAAGCATTTTTGTTTCTCGCCTCTCCCATGGCCGAAAATGAAAATATAAATTTTAAATGGGAGAGGCGGTACTCCCCGACAAAAGCACAGACGGTCGGGGTCAGGGAGTCAGGTTCAAGAACCGACGGACGATCCGAGCCGTATCGAGCAGCACCGCTTTCTGCATTTGTGCTGGAACCGACACGCCACAGAAATCCAACCGCCTCAAGTTGCTCGCGAGGCTGGTTGGAATTAACCCGTTCGCGGATAAAACAATTGGGATTATTTCTGTCGAAGTCACACCCCACATGTCGGTGATCTCGTGAGCCAGATCGAGATATTTCCGACGCTTCTCGGTGTCGGCTTTCACGAGACCCTCGTCATGAGGGATAGTGACATCCACTAGAAATACCCTCGACTGCGACCGATCCCATACCACGATATCAGGCTTATTCGCTAGAATAGTCCTGTCCGTGATAACGGATCGGTCCCAATAGATTTTGGCACGGTCGTTTTCTAAGATTGGCTCCGGCAGATACTTGTAATACGGCAGCCTCTGTTGCAAGAGTCCGTATTTCAGAGCGAGCTCCTGATGCAGGATTTTGGCTGCTTGGTTGTGTCTGTGCAAGTACTCAGTGTTAGCAAGAGCCGAACAACCGGAAATAACATGCCTAAGTGACTCTCCGGGACGGCCACATGCTCGACAGATGTCTGTGGTACCGTCCTTTAGGATGTATTTCCGATAGTTCCGCGTCTTGATAACCTGGTCTTGTATTGCACAGACAAAACCTTCGGTTTCCCCAAAGAGGTCCCCGAAACGCAGCCAATGCAGGGAGGCTTTACGGTCCACGAAAGGTTCGTGAAGTACCTTGTAAAACCTCCCGTGCAGCTCCTTCTCTTTCCATACGGACTCCCGATCAGAGGTGCTAAGTACCTCCGGGGTTCGCCAATCCTGTGAGGCCAACGATAAGGGAGTCAGTCCTTTATCACTAGCGACCACCTCTTCCCGAATACTATCATCCGTCATCGTCAGAAAATAGTTTCTGAGGTTGCATACCTCGCGGTTGTGCATGGTTTTGGCACTCAAGAGGCCTCGACCACCACACTTCCGCGGGATATACAATCTCATAACCGACGACCTCGGATGATGCATTCGATGAGAGGTCATCATCGTGCGGACTCGTCTGTCCAGAGCGTCGAGTTCGGTCTGAGTCCATCTGAGCACGCCAAATGTGTACATCAGTACAGGCATGACCCAGGAGTTAATGGCTCGGATCTTATTAACGCCTGACAAGTAGCTATTAAGCACACTTTTCAGGCGTTCATAAAACTCCTCGCAAACACCCTGTTTCACGTCTGCCACCTTCACACCGATGGTTTGTGACATGCCCAGATACCGGTATGTTTCAGCCTCGGAGAGTGCCCTCAAATGATTGGTGCCGACATCGACACCATCAGAGTGCACGACATGCCCCTTCTCAACATGAATGACCGCACACTTATCGACCCCGAGCTCCATCTTGACGGAACCACTGAAATCGTTAGTGATCGTCAGTAGCTCCGCCAATCTGTCAGCCGTGGGGGCATAAAGCTTCAGGTCATCCATGTAAAGGAGATGAGGCAAGCGTGGTCCGCCTCTCCGAAACTGAAAGCCTGTCCCCGAATTCTCCAAGAGTGTACTTAGAGGATTCAGGGCCAAGCAAAACCAAACTGGACTCAGGCAATCGCCCTGGAAAATCCCTCGCCTTATATCAATTTGGTCATCCGCGTCCGTCATCCGCTGACCGTCTAAACTCAGGATCGTTCTCCAGCACCCCATACACTGCCCGAGGAAGTGTCGAACTGTACTATCAATTTTGTACAGCTCGAGGACCCTCATGAGCCATGTATGAGGTACCGAATCGAACGCCTTCCTGTAGTCTATCCAGCCAGCGGAGAAGTTCCGACGGTTGCGTTTGACCAGTTGGCCTACGACCGCGTCGATGAGGAGCAGCTCCTTGCTACCGCGACTACCGCCCCTACATCCGTTCTGAGCTCCAGAGATCACATTGTTATCAACAATGTGTTGAGTAATCTTGGAGCTCAGAACGGATGTCAAGGTCTTGTAAATTGTACAAAGACAAGTAATGGGGCGGTATTGTGATGGATCCGCGGTAGCATCGCTCTTTGGAGCTAAATGAGTGACCCCAGTAGTTAAGAAGTTCGGGAGCGTCCCACTCTCGAGGGCGCTTTGGAACTGACGGGCGAGAGTAGCGTGACAGCGCGTGAACCCCTTCAACCAGTAATGGTGCAATCCGTCCGGCCCCGGACTTTTCCAGTTCGGAGCCTTACGGATCGCAGCCACCACATCCTCCTCGGATATGTTGACGGGGTTCATGGGCGCTATGGGCTCGCACGCTCCCTCGACCGCCTCGAACCATCGGCCCTCTTCGTGATCAACAGGCAGCGACCAAAGCCCACGCCAAAAGGCTACTACATCGGCTTTTTCCGGTCGCTGACCTGTCGTAACCACGTCGGGACGCTCCAAAGTTCTGTAGAACTTCTTCTGGTCACTCATGAAGAGACGATTCTGTTGGTACCTCTTTACCCTTTCAGAATATCGCCTAATTCGCTTACCCCAAGCAGCGATCTTCTGCTTCAGATCATCGATGCGCTCCACCAGTCTACAGGCAAACTCCGGTGAGTTGTCAAAGACATTCTCACCAGGGAATGCCTCCCTGACGAAGCGCACCACCCTCGGCCTATTGTTGCCTGATCTGAAGCTGGTCAGTTTGCCGATGAGGACCCTGGCCCTTGTGATACGGCTTTCAATCCGCCTCATCCAGGCTGGTCTAGTTTTAGTCCTGGGACTAGTACTGCCAGCCTGGCGGGAGCCACCAGCTCTTGTTGGCGGCATCCTGACGCCGACAAATTGACAAACTGTCATTGCGGCGCCAAAGAGAATTGAATCCGTATCCCAAAGGTCCATGCTGCTCTCTAAAAATGAGGGCAGCATGTTATTGACGGCCTCAACGACATCCCGAACCTTGATGCTGAGAGGAACTCGGGGCAGCCTTGGCCTCCTTTCGAGAGGCACTTCGCGATATTCCAGGATCGTCTCTTCGAGTGCGCTCCTCACCATATCCAAATCCAGGGAGACTGTTCCCCAATCGCTTTCCGCACCACCCGCATCCGGCAGGTTAACGATCGGCTCCCTCCGAACTTCCCGCTCAGGGACAGGAGGGAGAACCTGCAAGGGTGGCTCTTCGTCCAGCGGAGGAACAGCCTCGCGTCGCAATTGTTCGAGTTCGGTAGTGCTAAAAAGTTCTGAGCGTTGTATGTACCGAACTCGGTCCGCCAGGTTTTGTTCTGTGACGGTCAAATTGGGCTCCAGCCGCAGAAATTCGCGGTACATTGCTGCCCGATAACCCGTCCGTCCAGTTCTTGAACCCGAGGCCCTAAGATAGGCCCGCATGGCATTCCTATTCATATCGACCGTCCATGCCATGCGGCGCCTTGTTCCACCAGCGGCGGGCACCGATTGCTGGGACTGAGTTGCCTCAGTCCCAACCGATGCCAAGCCATCTGGTGGCTGAGGTGGTCGCGCAGACCGACCAGGTGGTCGTGCCGATCTGCTGCGGCTGGGGGACCGCATGCTGCCACGTCCAGCCCCAGCTCCAGACGCGCCCCAGCGATAGCCCCTGGGGAGCGGCCCTATACGCTCATCGTTTCTCTCACCTGCCATTTTACGATGAGCGAAGATTCACCCGGGGTTTCACTCACTTGCCCCGGGGAGACCGTTATTGCTCTATTTTGCGCTGAGACCAGTTTGTAGACACGGTCAACACCTACAAACTCAAGCGCTGACTATTTGCATTGCTGGAATGGCAAGCTGGTAAACATGTCATCCTGCCATTCCAACAATGGGCGGTGGGGTCGTCACATCCCTACGCCTTAACTATTATTATTATTATTCGGAATACCTTTAGTTCCTCGCCTCTCCCATGGCCGAAACAGAAAATTAAAATTTTAAATGGGAGAGGCGGTACTCCCCGACAAGAGCACAGTCGGTCGGGGTCAGGGAGTCAGGTTCAAGAACCGACGGACGATCCGAGCCGTATCGAGCAGCACCGCTTTCTGCATCTGTGCTGGAACCGACACGCCACAGAAATCCAACCGCCTCAAGTTGGTCGCGAGGCTGGTTGGAATTAACCCGTTCGCGGACAAAACAATTGGGATTATTTCTGTCGAAGTCACACCCCACATGTCGGTGATCTCGTGAGCCAGATCGAGATATTTCCGACGCTTCTCGGTGTCGGCTTTCACGAGACCCTCGTCATGAGGGATAGTGACATCCACTAGAAATACCCTCGACTGCGACCGATCCCATACCACGATATCAGGCTTATTCGCTAGAATAGTCCTGTCCGTGATAACGGATCGGTCCCAATAGATTTTGGCACGGTCGTTTTCTAGGATTGGCTCCGGCAGATACTTGTAATACGGCAGCCTCTGTTGCAAGAGTCCGTATTTTAGAGCGAGCTCCTGATGCAGGATTTTGGCTGCTTGGTTGTGTCTGTGCAAGTACTCAGTGTTAGCAAGAGCCGAACAACCGGAAATAACATGCCTAAGTGACTCTCCGGGACGGCCACATGCTCGACAAACGTCTGTGGTACCGTCCTTTAGGATGTATTTCCGATAGTTCCGCGTCTTGATAACCTGGTCTTGTATTGCACAGACAAAACCTTCGGTTTCCCCAAAGAGGTCCCCGAAACGCAGCCAATGCAGGGAGGCTTTACGGTCCACGAAAGGTTCGTGAAGTACCTTGTAAAACCTCCCGTGCAGCTCCTTCTCTTTCCATACGGACTCCCGATCAGAGGTGCTAAGTACCTCCGGGGTTCGCCAATCCTGTGAGGCCAACGATAAGGGAGTCAGTCCTTTATCACTAGCGACCACCTCCCCCCGAATACTATCATCCGTCATCGTCAAAAAATAGTTTCTGAGGTTGCATACCTCGCGGTTGTGCATGGTTTTGGCACTCAAGAGGCCTCGACCACCACACTTCCGCGGGATATACAATCTCATAACCGACGACCTCGGATGATGCATTCGATGAGAGGTCATCATCGTGCGGACTCGTCTGTCCAGAGCGTCGAGTTCGGTCTGAGTCCATCTAAGCACGCCAAATGTGTACATCAGTACAGGCATGACCCAGGAGTTAATGGCTTGGATCTTATTAACGCCTGACAAGTAGCTATTAAGCACACTTTTCAGGCGTTCATAAAACTCCTCGCAAACACCCTGTTTCATGTCTGCCACCTTCACACCGATGGTTTGTGACATGCCCAGATACCGGTATGTTTCAGCCTCGGAGAGTGCCCTCAAATGATTGGTGCCGACATCGACACCATCAGAGTGCACGACATGCCCCTTCTCAACATGAATGACCGCACACTTATCGACCCCGAGCTCCATCTTGACGGAACCACTGAAATCGTTAGTGATCGTCAGTAGCTCCGCCAATCTGTCAGCCGTGGGGGCGTAAAGCTTCAGGTCATCCATGTAAAGGAGATGAGGCAAGCGTGGTCCGCCTCTCCGAAACTGAAAGCCTGTCCCCGAATTCTCCAAGAGTGTACTTAGAGGATTCAGGGCCAAGCAAAACCAAACTGGACTCAGGCAATCGCCCTGGAAAATCCCTCGCCTTATATCAATTTGGTCATCCGCGTCCGTCATCCGCTGACCGTCTAAACTCAGGATCGTTCTCCAGCACCCCATACATTGCCCGAGGAAGTGTCGAACTGCACTATCAATTTTGTACAGCTCGAGGACCCTCATGAGCCATGAATGAGGTACCGAATCGAACGCCTTCCTGTAGTCTATCCAGCCAGCGGAAAAGTTCCGACGGTTGCGTTTGACCAGTTGGCCTACGACCGCATCGATGAGGAGCAGCTCCTTGCTACCGCGACTACCGCCCCTACACCCGTTCTGAGCTCCAGAGATCACATTGTTATCAACAATGTGTTGAGTAATCTTGGAGCTCAAAACGGATGTCAAGGTCTTGTAAATTGTACAAAGACAAGTAATGGGGCGGTATTGTGATGGATCCGCGGTAGCATCGCTCTTTGGAGCTAAATGAGTGACCCCAGTAGTTAAGAAGTTCGGGAGCGTCCCACTCTCGAGGGCGCTTTGGAACTGACGGGCGAGAGTAGCGTGACAGCGCGTGAACCCCTTCAACCAGTAATGGTGCAGTCCGTCCGGCCCCGGACTTTTCCAGTTCGGAGCCTTACGGATCGCAGCCACCACATCCTCCTCGGATATGTTGACGGGGTTCATGGGCGCTATGGGCTCGCACGCTCCCTCGACCGCCTCGAACCATCGGCCCTCTTCGTGATCAACAGGCAGCGACCAAAGCCCACGCCAAAAGGCAACTATATCGGCTTTTTCCGGTCGCTGACCTGTCGAAACCACATCGGGACGCTCCAAAGTTCTGTAGAACTTCTTCTGGTCACTCATGAAGAGACGATTCTGTTGGTACCTCTTTACCCTTTCAGAATATCGCCTAATTCGCTTACCCCAAGCAGCGATCTTCTGCTTCAGATCATCGATGCGCTCCATCAGTCTACAGGCAAACTCCGGTGAGTTGTCAAAGACATTCTCACCAGGGAATGCCTCCCTGACGAAGCGCACCACCCTCGGCCTATTGTTGCCTGACCTGAAGCTGGTCAGTTTGCCGATGAGGACCCTGGCCCTTGTGATACGGCTTTCAATCCGCCTCATCCAGGCTGGTCTAGTTCTAGTCCTGGGACTAGTACTGCCAGCCTGGCGGGAGCCACCAGCTCTTGTTGGCGGCATCCTGACGCCGACAAATTGACAAACTGTCATTGCGGCGCCAAAGAGAATTGAATCCGTATCCCAAAGGTCCATGCTGCTCTCTAAAAATGAGGGCAGCATGTTATTGACGGCCTCAACGACATCCCGAACCTTGACGCTGAGAGGAACTCGGGGCAGCCTTGGCCTCCTTTCGAGAGGCACTTGGCGATATTCCAGGATCGTCTCCTCGAGTGCGCTCCTCACCAAATCCAAATCCAGGGAGACTGTTCCCCAATCGCTTTCCGCACCACCCACATCCGGCAGGTTAGCAATTGGCTCCCTCCGTACTTCCCGTTCAGGGACTGGAGGGAGGACCTGCAAAGGTGGCTCTTCGTCGAGCGGGGGAACAGCCTCGCGTCGCAATTGTTCGAGTTCGGTAGTGCTAAAAAGTTCTGAGCGCTGTATGTACCGAACTCGATCCGCCAGGTTTTGTTCTGTGACGGTCAAATTGGGCTCCAGCCGCAGAAATTCGCGGTACATTGCTGCCCGATAACCCGTCCGTCCAGTTCTTGAACCTGAGGCCCTAATATAGGCCCGCATGGCATTCCTATTCATTTCGACCGTCCATGCCATGCGGCGCCTTGTTCCACCAGCGGCGGGCACCGATTGCTGGGACTGAGTTGCCCCAGTCCCAACCGTTGCCAAGCCATCTGGTGGCTGAGGTGGTCGAGCAGACCGACCAGGTGGTCGGACCGGTCTGCTGCGGCTGGGGGACCGCATGCTGCCACGTCCAGCCCCAGCTCCAGACGCGCCCCAGCGATAACCCCTGGGGAGCGGCCCTATACGCTCATCATTATTTCTTAAGTCCATTATGATGAGCGAAGATTCACCCGGGTTTTCGCTCACTTGCCCCGGGGAGACCGTTATTGCTCTATTTTGCGCTGAGACCAGTTTGTAGACACGGTCAACACCTACAAACTCAAGCGCTGACTATTTGCATTGCTGGAATGGCAAGCTGGTAAACATTTCATCCTGCCATTCCAACAATGGGCGGTGGGGTCGTCACATCCCTACGCCTTATTATTATTATTATTATTATTATTATTATTAGACGGGCGGTAAACGCCACGGGTTTCCGCACTGAGCCCGGCATGGCGGACCATTGTACGTGGACCAAGTGGTCAATTAGCTCTCCCAGCCTAATTCCGTCCAGAAGGCAAGTAGCTTATCCAGGTCAGCTACCGCCCCTGGGAGCGACTTTATTGTTCCTATAGTGTTTTTTCGGATATCGGCCACTCCAGTGCATTCCTGGAGCACGTGGGCGACCGTCTCATCAGCCTTCATGCACGCACGGCATAGAGGGCTGTCGGTGATGCCTATGGTGTGTAAGTGTTTGTTTAATGTGGTATGTCCTGTAAGTATTCCAGCCACTGTCCGCAGGTCCTTCCTACTAAGTCGTAGTGCGCGCCCGGTCAGCTTTATGTCAAGGGTTGGCATAGTTTCCTTTGACTGTCTGCAGCCAGGCTCTTCCTGCCAGTGTGACTTGGAGAGAGAGTGTGTGCGTTCTCTTAGCCACGCACGCAGCTGACCAAAAGGCAGGGGGATAATCGGTTCAGGACCCTGCAGGTTCCTGGCCGACCCCGCCCTAGCCAGTTCGTCAGCCGCGTCGTTTCCCAATGAGCCGCTATGACCTTTAATCCATTGAAGGGTTATAATGTTTTTCCGGGCTACCTCCTCCAGAGCACTGTGGCACTCCAGGACTAGTCCTGAAGTGAACACACAACGATCCAGAGCCTGCAGCACAGATGCACTGTCCGAGATGATTTTGACATGCATATCGGACAGCGCACGGGCTTTGATTGCCATTGCCGCCTCAGTTATTCCAAGACACTCCGCTTGGAATACCGTATTGTGGTGGCCTAGGCTTTTGGAGATTTTGATATTGAGGTCTTGTGAGTATACGCCCGCTCCAGTCCCTTGGTTGGTCTTGGAGCCATCCGTATACACACGCACCTCTTTAATATCGGAGTAGTCATGTTGTTCCTCTTCGAGTACAACAGTGTAGTTGTGCTTGGTTATAATGGTTTTTGTTATCCTATCACATGGTGCAGCAAGTAAGGGCTGATATTGGATGGCCGCTGTGTAAATATTAGTGTGTAGGATTCTGGAGTCATTTTTGAGGTGTCCTGCCTTTTTCAGCCTAAGTGAGGACATCGCTGCCTCTTGCTGTATGTGTAAGTGTAAGGGCGGCAGATTCAGTAGCACCTGAAGAGCTGCCGTGGGTGCGGTTCTCATACAGCCCGTGATGGCCATGCAGGCAAGCCGTTGAATTTTTTCTAGGTCGTTTTGGGCTGTTGTTAATCTAGTTCTCGACCACCAGACCAGTGAGCCGTAGGTTATCACAGGTCTAATAATGGTGGTATAAAGCCAGTGTACGATCTTAGGTTTTAATCCCCAGTTTTTACCTAGTATCCGCTTGCACTGCCATAACATAGCGCTGGCTTTTTTTATTGTGTTATCTAAATGTGGTTTCCAGCTCAGTTTGTCATCTAGGGTAATTCCTAGATATTTAACAGTCTTGGAAAGAGTGAGTTGGGTTCCAAAGAGTTTTGGAAGTTCAAAAGGGGGGAGTTTCCTTTTGTGAGTGAAAAGAGTTAGTTCAGTCTTTCTAGGGTTTACTTTCAGGTCGTATTCGTTACACCATGTCTCCACTACTCTTAATGCTTGACCCATTTGATTGCAGAGCGTGTTTACATGATTTCCATTTAGTAGGATAGTGAGATCATCCGCGTAGCCTACAGTAAAGTAGCCTCGGGCATTGAGCCTCCTAAGTAGAGAGTCGACCACCATGTTCCATAGGAGTGGGGAGAGGACCCCCCCTTGGGGGCATCCTCTTGTCACAATGGCTCTGGTGGTGTCTTTTAAGGTTACTTGGACCGCTCTGAGTCTCAACATGTTAACAACCCAACCCCTGAGTGTGGAGTTAACACGGAAGTCTTTCAGAGTTTTCTCGATACAAGGTATGTTAGTTTTATCGAAAGCACCTTCAATATCTATGAAGGTGCCTAGTGTAGATAGCTTAGTGCTGAGTGCACATTCAATTTTAGATATTACGTTGTGTAGTGCAGTCTCAGTTGATTTATCTTTAGTGAAAGCATGTTGGTTTATATGGAGGGGTTTTTTCGCAAGTGATTTTTCTCTTATATGTCTGTCACAGAGTCTTTCCAGAGTTTTTAAGAGAAAGGATGTAAGGCTGATGGGTCTGAAGGACTTCGGGTCGGTATAGTCCGACTTACCGGGTTTGGGTATGAAAGTTACTTTGACTTCGCGCCATGGTATCGGTACATATCTGTAAGCGATGCATGATTGATATATTTTGACCAACCAGGGGGATAGGATGTCTCTTGCCCACTGGAGCAAAGCAGGGAAGATTCCATCTAGGCCTGGTGATTTGAAGGGGTTGAAAGACTTAACCGCCCATTCAATTTGGTCGTTAGTGACAAGGTCTCGTGAGAAGAGCCTGTCAGCTTCGGTAGGAGGCGTAATATGCTCCTCATTCCAGTCAGTGTCATCAGTATGATGACAGTCTGGGAAATGGCAGTCGAGGAGCAATTTATGTGTTTCTGTATCGGTCGTGGTGTATGTATTATCAGGTGTTTTGAGCGGCCCTACGGTGAGGTTGTTATCGGTAGACAGAATTTTTCGAACCCTAGCCGCTTTATTGTTCGATTCTATTGATCCGCAAAACTTTCGCCAAGCTTGGCTTTTGCTAGATCGGATTCGTTTTTTGTAGGTGGCTAACATGTTTTTATAGTTTTCCCAGTCTGTAGGTAGCCTGGAGTTTTTTGCTTTATTGAAGAGTTTGCGTAGTTCACCGCGCATTTTTTCCAACTCCGGGGTCCACCACCTACTGGTTTCTTTCCCTGGGATTGTTGGTTGTTTAAGTGGGCAGGAGGCTTCATAAGTCGCGGCAGTCTATCTAATATCATTTATTTATTTCCTACATGTTGAAATTTTTTTAAAAATATAATTAATAATGGGTTCTTATTATAAATAATAGATTCACTTTGATAACATTCAATAAATTTTAATGCTGTTTTAATAGCTGTATTGTGCCAGCTTAGAATAGCACTACCCCATTTCTTCCGATTGGTGTACGTAAGAGGCAACTAGCGGTATTGGGGCTTTTAAGCAATTGTCGGGCGATGCGGTTGGAGAATTGGAGATCCATCAACAACAACCTTTATTTCACCATCTTTTCCCCACGAAAATTCCAAAAGTGGCTGAGGAATTTTTAATTCTCTAGCTCTGTCTACCCCTTCAAGGGATGTATAGCCGTGAGTATATGTATGTATGTATGTAAATTTTAATGTCTCGTCGCTTATCCACGCCATCCAAGCAGCCATCTTTAATAAAAAGTTCACGTGCTGCACTACCGCATCCACTGACAGTTGACATCGAACTGAATAAGCCGCCAACGTGTGAACACTGTTGGCGGGACGCGCCAAGATCCTTTGATGTGTGGTAAAAAACCGACACTGTTCCGGATAGCTGGCCAACGTTGGCGACCAATCACCAACACCACCAATGTAGCGCCAAGTAGCCCTCTACACGCTGGCCCAATGCTTGGCCCAATGCTTGGCCCAATGATTGGCCCAATGTGTACTGCTAGCTTTAAAGATGGCTGCTTCGATGGCGCGGATAAGCGACGAGACATTAAAATTTACATACATACATACATATACTCACGGCTTTACATCCCTTGAAGGGGTAGACAGAGCTAGGGAATTAAAAATTCCTCAGCCACTTTTGGAATTTTCGTGGGGAAAAGATGGTGAAATAAAGGTTGTTGTTGATGGATCTCCAACTGCATCGCCCGACAATCGCTTAAAAGCCCTAATACCGTTAGTTGCCTCTTACGTACACGATTATGGAATGGATGATATAAAGCTAGCAGTACACAATGATTGGCCCAATGTGTACTGCTAGCTTTATATCATCCATTCCATAATCAAATCAATCAATCAATCACATCGCTCGCTTGGTTTGGTTCGTGTTTGGCTAAGCATTATTTTTGATGAAGTGGATGCTTTTATTGGTATTGTAGAGCGTTGAGTTTACAGCAAATTGTTTAATTTTACTCGCTTTAGAGGTACAGTGTATTTTTTTGTGGAAAAACTAAGTAATTCACCAAAGTGAGTGCAAATAGTGAGATGTCGCAAAGGTTCCCTGTCGGCGGTCCGGCGGGCTCCGCTCCGGGTCCTGGGCCCGGCGGCGCAGCCCCTGCTGGGCCTATGGGGACACGATATGCTGGCCCGGCACCTCCAGCTCCGTTGCCGCCACGCCCTTACGCTGCTCCGGCTTTCCCAGTGAGTTTTGTATGACACTTTGGTTATAAATTTATTATGCTTAGTAAGATATAATGAATAGTATTAGAAAGTAACTGTTAGAAAATTTAAAGTTCATCTACATCTGTAATAAACAGTTTTAAGGAAAAGCCACTGTATTCCATCAATATACAACATATACTTACAGCCATATATACCAAAAAGAGGTAGCCAGAGCTTTAGAGTTAGGAACTCCTCAGCCAAATTTGGAAGTTGATATAAGAGAAGATTCTAGAAGTAAAGCATCATTGGTACTGGGTCTCCAACTGCATTGCCCAAAAACCACTTAAAAGGTAACATACCCTGAGTAGCCTTTTACAACACCCGTGGGTAGAAAGGGGTAGTGACATTCTAAGGCAGCACTGCACAGCAATATACTGCACCTCTATTGTTATTGCTGAATAAAATGGTGAAGTATCTTTTTAAATAATATGCTAATATTTTCCTTGGGGTCCCTTATCCACCCAAACCAATCTAAATTCAAATACCATCCTGTGCACAATTTACACTGCATTCGTTATTCCTATCTAGGACCCTAAAGCAGCCTCCTGGGGTGTCTATGCGGTAGGTAATAAGGGTCCTAATAGACACACTAACTCAAAGTATGTGTGTGGGCAATGGTGCCCCTAGAGAGGCAGCTGTCAAGGGGCAAATAGGAATAACGCTGTGCATGTTTGTACCCATTCTACTATTCATTTGGGGCTAACTGAATTTGCATATTATGAAATTAGGATTTATATTTTATATTTATGCAACTATTGTTTAGTACTTCTTATTCTTAATGAACAAAGGTAAAAAGAGTAAATTTTAAATAATAAGTCTATTACACCAATATATAATAATAATAATATTAAGAAAACAAAACATATAGAATTTTATTGCCGAAGGGGCTTTCAGTGCTTCTGAAGCTGTGCTAATAAATGGTGCAAGTTCAAAGTGAGAAGGACATACTATAAAAAAAATATTTATTTAATGAGTCCTGGGACTTCCTCAGTCATGTTGACCTGTCTAGTGCTTGTTTGATATTTTCATAATAATAACTAATTCAGAGCTTTCACTTGATTAACAGCTATTGCACTCATTCTTATTTTAAACCCAATGAAGTAACAGAGACAGAAAATTTATGTGTTCCAAAAATAACTAATCCATTACAAAATTGGTTTTTACAAAACCATGTGTCCAAGTCGGATATAGTTAAGCAGAAAGAATTCTACTAGCACTTTTGTCAATAATTAGTTAGTATAACTAATGTATTGCAGAGGGTTGAATCTATGAATTAGTAAAAACACTACTTATAAAAAAAAAAACACAGAAACTGTTTATTTTAAACACTGAACTGAACCCACAGTATCAAATAATCAATTAATTTCAAACTTCAAACACCCTTATCTCAGGATTGATTTTTTGTGGGTTGACTCCTTTCTAATTAACTACATCTAATTATAGACTCTTAAATTAAATATTAATACAAAAAAGTGTGATCATCATATATAGTTAATGCTACTGGAACCTTTATAGTTTTTATGAATCTGTATCATGGTTATAATTTTCACCATGATTTATCTCAAATTTTTAAATATTGAAAGGCTAACAAAAACTAAATACTCACATCTATTTTATTCAAGTCATAACATAACATAAACATTCACGCCGAATATCCCTGAAGGGGTTGGCAGAGGTACTAATACTTCTGAACATCACCTGACTTTGTCACCTGGTGTTCAGAGTACCCACGTTTTGCATGGACAGTGTACTCATGGATAGGGGGCAGGCCTATTGCCATTTTGTACGAATACACTGTCACATGACTAAGTACAACTCAGCCATGTGGGTTTCCTCACTATGTTTTCCCTCACCGTTAACAACTATGAATAATTAACCACACAGGATTTGAACACTAGTTGTTTGCACGATAACCGAGTGTTCTACCCACTGGGCTATCACGGTTTATTCAAGTCATACTAACAAAATCCAACCAAGTGTAAATAAACCAAACATTACTGCAGTTGATTGATACAATAATGACATGCATAGAAATATATATAATTTATTGGATTGAATCAGGTGTTACTTTGCGGAAATCCATAGCAATACTAATATTAATAAGTTGCTTTGCTTAATTCTGCTAAATACCTGCAGTCTTCATGCCACATGCACTGTGCACTGCCTGCCCGCACACTTACAAGAAATTGAAAAGTAGACAATGCACCACACACACAACCGCAAGGGAAAACCACAGGCAACCACAAATATGCTAAACTGAAGCAACTTATTAATATTAGTATATATATATTATTGTTTAGCCCCTTGTATCAAAGAACATAAACACTCTCTCTAAAATTCTCTCATACTTAGTCAAGTTAAGCCATGTAGTGCCTGCCCCTACTATTCCCTTCCTACCCCCTTGTGTAATAAAAAGTTGTGGGAATTTATAAGTTTCTTTTGGGCAATGCGGTTGGAGACCCATTACCCGACCTTACCGGTACTTTGTTTTTCCCATCTTGTTTCTCCGCTTCCAAATGCGGGTGAAGAGTTTTCTAGCTCTGAAACTCTGACTACCCCTTTTTGGGATTTATGGCCGCGAGTATATATGTATGTAACTCAAGTTTTTACATAATATTTATCCAACCAGATGGCAGAGGTACTATTACTTTCTGAACAGCACGCAACATAATTGAAACCTGGTCATCAGAACACCTAATTTTGCTTGTATACTCATGTGATAGGCGGTAGGCCTATTGCTTTTTTGTATGAATGCACTTTGTGCAAGCCTGACAATCCTTCATCATTCTATTCATACATACCAATTATACACTTCACAATTTAGACGCCTACCTTTGACTCTATGTCTTTGTTTAAAATATTCCTCCATGGTCCTCCTCTTCAGTTTTTTTGAATTTGAATCTACTTTGATTCGACCATGTCTTTCTTCATAATATTGCTTTAATATCCTATGCTCTATGCCCAAACCACCTTTTTATTCCTTTAACATTGTTTCCACACTGAACTGTTCACAGCAAACAGACAAAAATCTAAACACAAAACTAAAAATTAGTTATCACCTAATTCAAATAGTATGTCATTAATTAATCTTAACAATTCCAGGCCCGCGGTGGGTTTCCCGGCCCTGGAGGTCCTCCAGGCGGGCCAGGCAGCAACCCTGGTCCTGTATCAGGAGCACCAAGAGGACCAGCTGCTCCTCCAAGACCTCAGCCAACTCCAACCAAACGACCAGCTCAAGCCGAACCTCGCAAGCCATTCGATATCGCCCCACCACCTGGCAAGCGTAAGCGACGACTAGCTGATAAAGTCTTGCCTCAAAGAGTAAGGGACCTGGTCCCAGAATCGCAGGCCTATATGGATCTGCTGGGATTTGAGCGCAAGTTAGATGCCACGCTGCTGAGAAAACGGCTGGATATTCAAGAGGCTCTTAAGAGACCAATGAAGTTGAAGAGGAAACTGCGTATCTTTATTTCGAATACGTTTTATCCAGGTGGGTGTATGATTTGACACATTCTTCATTGTTTAATTAATAAAAAAAACTTACATATATGCCAAAATGCTGGGGCATAAAATGAATACGTTATTAATCTTTTAGAAGCCGAGCTGCACATAACTTTTATTTTGCAACAGTTTTAATTAAAAGGTTTTTAATCCTAAACAACTTTAGTTTTGTCTCGAGCAATCACACAAGTCAATTAGTTACCTTCCAAAAAGTAATATTTGAACAAAGACAAAATAGAACACTGTTATTTTAATGAAGTATCTTTTCACACAGTACATTGATTTGTATAAAAAGCGTCTAAGAATGCCATATAAATTTAATTTAATCTTATTTGCTTTATTTTTCCAGCTCAAGGTGACAGTGGAGTCGCCTCCTGGGAACTCCGAGTTGAGGGTCGTCTGCTTGATGACAATAAGAATGATCCAAATAAAGTATGTGCGATTACGATTATTTATTAATTAATAACTTTGGTTGGTTTGTCGGAGACTAAAACAAGTTGAAATTCAGAACCCGAATTTGTGTACGTTTCAGTAAACCCTACATCATGTTGTCTGAATTATTCTAAATTTTATTGCACCTCATTATTTTTACTTTTTTTACGTGTAACAGCTCGCCCTCTCATTCTCTACTATCGCTCATATAAGAAGAGCTCTAGAATAAACTGCTATCATTTATTCCTAAATCATACATTTCATATAATAATAATCTAGGGACATACATACATACATACATATACTCACGGCTAGAAATCCCTAGAAGGGGTAGCCAGAGCTAAGGAATTAGAAATTCCTCAGGAAAGTTGAGTGGGGAAAAGATGGTAAAACAAAGGTTTTTGGTGATGGGTCTCCAACCGCATCTATCGGAATCTAGGGAGTCAAGTATAAATAAGTTGTGAGATTATGGACAGTGACGAAAAAGATGGAATATTTCCTTAGTCGTATATAGAGAGCTTTGAACCGTGCCTACATTGACATCTCACCTAGTAAAGAATGCGACAATAGATTCAAATTAAATTTAGCTCAAAGTTTTTTTCTTTCGCAGGTTAAACGCAAATTCTCATCATTCTTCAAATCCCTAGTAATAGAACTAGACAAAGAATTGTACGGGCCAGACAATCATTTAGTGGAATGGCATCGCACACCAAACACACAGGAAACCGATGGTTTCCAAGTCAAACGACCTGGATACAAGAACGTCAGATGCACTATTCTTCTACTTTTGGATTATCAGCCCCTGCAATTGCGTTTAGATGCTAGATTGGCAAGATTGTTGGGAGTTCATACACAGACTAGGCCAGTGGTTGTAAATGCGCTGTGGCAGTATGTGAAGACTCATGGTCTTCAGGATCCGAGGGAGAGAGAGTATTTGCTGTGTGACCGGTACTTGGAGCAGGTATTGGTATCGGTTTTTCGACCGATTCTTTTATTTCTCTAAACGTAAAGTTGTTTGACGTAATGATTTTTCTTTTAACCATCGTATCCCAAAAAGAGGGTGGTAAATGAGTTTTTTGTTATTGCTTACTTGATATTTCTTTGCTTTTTATTTCCAAATATCATAAACAAATAAATTAATGTCTACATTCTCATGAAACTACTTTCATATGAAACCAATATATTAGTTTTAAAACAGTCACTTACAGTCTACAGTTTAATCACAATCCGACTCATCATTTTCGAGTGTCTCAATGCTGAAAAATATTCCATTAGCAATATACAGCACTCCATGGCCTTTTACTTTATAGTAAAACTATCGACCATTCTTAACCTGAAACTGTATTTTTTAAATTTAATTTTATGTATTCTTAACATACTCTTAATAAAACTTTCTACAGGTATTCGGCACCCCTCGTCTCAAGTTAGCCGAAGTGCCAGCCCGTTTAGCCGCACTACTCCACGCGCCAGACCCCATAGTGATAAACCACGTGATTGCCGTAGAACCGCCACATGACCACAAACAGACAGCCTGTTACGATATCGACGTAGAAGTTGACGATCTGCTGAAACAGCAGATGAATGCGTTCCTGCTCAATACGGCGAACCATCACGAGATACAGCAGCTGGATGCGAAGATACATGAGACGGTGAGTTTTTGACGTTTTCCATGGTTTTTTTCTCGTTGAGATGCCCATAGAAAGTGTCGAAAGCGATATATTTTGTAGAAAACCTGTAAGTAGAAAGTTTTTAGACCAAGATGAAAGTATACTAAAAGCCGCAATGTGAAGTAAGATGCATAAAAATGTGGTATTTTTATAATAATACGCTATATAACGAAGTTTCAACTTGGATTCTTTAATTTTTAAACTGAAAAAAAATCTTTTTTATGACTTTCTTGCTGAGGATGAAGCAACGGGGTTATTTTAAATGCTCCAGTAATAGTTAGCCATCATGTGTGCATGTGCATGCTAGTAGCCTTCATAGCTTTCTTACATTGTACGAAGGTCCTGGTAATATTGCTCGCGCTGTTTTTAACTTAGATCCCCAAAATTGGCGGGAATATAGTCCAGGTGGTTGTGAAGAAGGTCTTATTTGATGCTCATGTTACATACATCCAAGCCTATCGTACTCAGACATTAGGTGTTCAACGTGCTGAGAGTAGTATGAACTATTTTGAGCCCAAGAAATTTAAAACAGTCCAAACAAACTTATTCCAAGCATTTTTCTCGTTTTCTATCATATTTTTAAGTCCACACATTGTGCCCGTTGTGTTCCACATATTTAATTTTGAACAAAACCACAGTTATAGTTGCATATTCTTCTTTAACTTTCGTAGAGTGACCCTAGTTTGTTCACATTCTGTAAGAGAAGACATTTTTAACTTTATTTTGGTGAGTCAATGAATAAACGCCACTCACTAAAATCATAATTTTGTAACTCCATAGCAGCCATTAATATAGCCAATATGAAACACGAAGTCATCTACTTGAGAAAATATCTGAGGATATTTTTTTCCCTCGTGCGGTAGTAAGTAATTTTAGTTTATTTTGTCAATAAGTTCCTTTCTTTAAGCCTAGAAACCAGAATTTCTGAAAAAGTCTTTGACAGTCCCAGTTATTTTATGAGGTCGTTTAAATCATCCTGATTGAATGGTTTTGGGGTGTCCAGGTCACATTTAAAGGCACTATCACCATGGTCCGTATTCATCTCAAAATCCATGGGATCTTCCCGTCCAGTATCAGTCTGAGGTTCGGGTGACATCTTCGGGCTCAAGACACTTCTATTTGCTATCCGTGATTCTAGAAAGTATTTTACACACTTTTTGGTGCATCCCACGGCTTGTTTTTCATTTCCATCGGGCGTCCAAAGTAATTTTGGGAAGCCTCAGTTACGAACGCTGTGACATTTAAACTGTATTCTTTGGATATATACTCTCCGCAAATGAAACAAAAAATGATTTGGATTATTAACACCAAGTCGACTTGACGATGCCATTTCAAATTATACGAAATAAAATTATATTTTTAAATCACGAGTAATTCTATCGTTTAACAAAGTGAATTTTAAGTAAAAGCTATAACTTATAAACAAGAGCTGAAAAAAAATATAAGAGCATATTTAGAATCAGTGACGTCAAATTAGTCAACATCAAATGTCATAAACTCATTCATCAAGCAAAAGTTGTGATTTTGTTATGTAGTATAATTTGAGGCCATAATAATTAGTTATTTATTTAATCAAGTAACAACGACTCTAAGATGTTAGTAGGTATACAAAAATGCCGCTCTGTCAGGGATATACCACCGGAATGATATGTCTAAACTGTGAACCAGTTATGGATTTCCTTCCACCTGGGATAAAATTTGGTTTCTAATGTTAGTTGTCGATTTTCGTTTGGTATATGATCACTATAATTATTAGGCAAAAATATATGTGCAATCTTGTTAAATAACGAAAAAATAATAAAATATTTATTGTATTACCTTAGATTTGTGTTTTGTTTAGGTTGACACAATAAACCAGCTGAAAACAAACCGGGAGTTCTTCTTGAGCTTCAGCAAGGACCCGCAGCAGTTCACTCAGAAGTGGCTAATCAGCCAGTCACGGGATCTTAAGGTAATTATGCTTAAAAGGTATCCAACCAACGTGTATCATCCTTTTGTTGCATCTCTCAACACTTGGCAGTATTTTGTGATGTTTTCTTTAGTGGCAAAGTTTTCTAGATGTCATATGTGTGGTTGATATATCAACATACAAACATATACTCTCGGCTATCAATGCTTAGAAGGGGTAGCCAGAGCTAAGAAATTAAAAAATCCTCAGCCACTTTTGGAAGTTAAGTGGGCTTAAGATAATAAAATAAAGGTTGTTGGTGATGAGTCTCCGACCGCATCGCCCAAAAATCCATTTAAAGACCCCAAAACCCTTAGTCGCCTCTTACGTAAACCCACGGGAAGAAACGGTGTTAGTGCTATTCTAAGTCGACACTACACAGGATTCAATATATGAAATACTTTTATTTCACTAAGCGACTCATTCTATATTTGTTGTTCAGAACATGCAAATGTATACTTTAAATCTGAATCTTGAATGGGGAAAAATTAGTAAAATAAAGGATATTTGGTGAACCAGCTACATCACCCAACAATTACTTAAAAACCTTTAGGTCGCCTCTTACGACACCCAGAGGAAAAAAATGGGTTACTATTACTGATAAATAAAGAATAAATAAAGGAAAGAAAAACTTCGACACAGGCGGGAATCGAACCCGCGACCTCTTATTTATTCTTTATTTATCATTAATAATCCCCACATGAGGTTTTCATGAACAAAAGATTAAAATTATGGGTAACTATTATTCTAAGCTTCTACTTCTTACTGTAAATCAGCGAAAAAAAATAATATTATAAAACAACATTAAATGTTTTATCTTATGTTATTTCAGACAATGACCGGCGGAGGCATAGGCGGGGCAGCAGAAAGCGAAGAAGCAGCCAGACGAGCGGAAGGTTGGCGCGGGGCGTGGTGCGGGGAGGCAGTAGCGAGATATCTACACCAGCGGTTGAGACAGAGGAGACGGGATCTTGATAACGCACTTACACCGCATAGCCTTACTAGGTTGTAGTGGGAAATAATAAAAAAAATGATTTAGAAGTGTGAGTGTGGGTGAGGGGGGGGGGAAGGGAGTTTAGGAATTTTGGGTCAAAAAAAATACAGTGTTTAGTGTCGGGGGGTTCTGGAAGTTGCTTTCGAAAATATCAAATTACTAGGAAATGAAGAGTACGGAGGGGTAGCGCGGGGCAGGGTGCGGGGAGGCGGTGGCCAGATATCTACATCAGCGGTTGAGACAGAGAAGACGGGATCGTGATAACGCACTTACACCTTATAGCCTTACTAGGGAAGTCTGTGTCGAAAAAATACGGTATCAAGTGTCGGGGGGTTGTGGAAGTCGATTTCAAAAAATATCAAATTATTAAGAATGTGAAGAGTACGGAGGGGTGGTGCGGGGAGGCGGTGGCCAGATATCTACACCAGCGGTTGAGACAGGGAGACGGGATCTTGATAACACGCTGACACCGTATAGCCTTACTAGGCTCTAGTGTGGTGTTTGGGAAACAATGGTAAAAATGACAAAAAAATATGGGAGGACTTTAGGAAGTCGGTGTCGAAAATGTTAAATTACTAGAATGTTAGAAGAGGGGGGGAGGGGTTACTGACGAAAATTTCAATTACTAGGATGTCAAAAGTATGGAGGGGTGTTAAAAAAGAGGTTAGGAAGTGTGGCGGTTTTAAGAAGTCGGTCTTGAATATGGCTGTAGGAGTATGTCAAATTTGTGAAAGTGTAATTTTGACTCATTTCACCCGCCTTCGCCCTCACTAGAGTAGGAAGATGGATTATTGTTTTTTTTTGACGCATTTAACTAAACTTCGTGATTTTGATTGTATATTCAATACCTTCACTTAATGGTGGTTTCTATAATTTTAAATAGCTTACCGTGTTATCGCTATACTTGTATCAATATTATAATATTGTATCTCATTGTAGATTTTCGGACCTAATTGGAACTAAGAGATTTGTTTGATATTAGTGGCTTTCTTAGTTATAATGAGGATAGGTGAAAGACTTTTCTGTTTTTTAAATATTATTCAATATTAAATTCGAATAATAAGATACTTTGGAAAAAAAACCTGTACAAAATTTGAATGATAACTACAATATTAAAGTTAAGAAAACTTAATACATCTGCCACTCCCTTGCAAATGATATGAAGTGGAGTAAATTTTTTATGTAATATTTAAATAGTAAGTATAATAAATTGTATGGCTTTTTTATTTAAATTACAATACTTTAGAATATTTGAGTAAGTATAACCATTTGGTATAGCACTAAGTATTTAGTATTTGTAAAATCATGCGCATTGTATGTACCTAGTAAGACTTAAATATAGAAATTATAATTATTACAGTTGTTTTATTTCTGATAAATGTGTGATTAAAATAACACTCCCCCATTTCGACATGCCTGGAAAATGTTAAATTCGTGCCTTTTAAGTTATTGGTTGGCCATGTATGGCGCATAAAAAATATTATTATCATAATCAGATTAATTATGTGTTGCGAGGTAGAGGACGACCACGGAGGACACACCTGGACCAAATAGAGTGTGTGCTCAAAAAGGCCGGCGTCCAAAGTATGAAGAATAAAAGAGCATGTATGAGAAGAATTATGAATGTAACAGAAGCAAAAGGGATTTGCCTGGATCGTACAAAGTGGCGATCGATAGTCTCTGCCTACCCCAATGGGAACAATGGGCGTGAGTATAAGTAAATAAGATTAATAATTATTTAATTATTATAATAGAAACTTCCTCCGTTTTTCATCTAAAGACAAATGATATCCAAGTCTAAGAATCAAACACCCATATTCATCTAACAAATGATAGCTCTTAGAGGGTATTGAATCCGCAAAGCCAGATTAATCAACGAATTGCCGAAAAACTAGACCCCGGGCATCATCAGTGACAATGACATACAGTGCAGTATATGTAGTGTAAGGCGTGTGAGAGCTAGCATGATATAAAGAGAGAAAGAAAGTTACAAAAGTATGAATCTGTAGCGACGCGCTATCAGTACCCAATGACGCGCACTACATAGAAACGCTGACAGTGCAAGAAGAATCACATTCCACAGCAACACGAAACCAAGTAATATACGTCACACGCGTCATCAAGACTCGCCATACAAATCGTACATCGCGCAATCGAAGCTTCTAAAACATTTACTATATATACAAGTTCCAACTTAATACAGTTGGACCGTGGTCCCCAGGCATACCACCACCTGGCGGAAGATCTTCTCCACAAATCATTTGTCTAATTTCCATACAGGGCTGGTTCAGGGCTCCCACACATAAACACGATACGACGTCGCGTCGTACAATGATGCGGCGTCGTTTCACGATACGACATCTTACACCTCTTTCCATGCTGTTGTTTTTGAATTTTTATCTTGTATTCTTCAGATGTTTTGTCCCATAGTACGGGACGCTGCTCGACTAAGGTAATTAAATGATTGACTTCAATAACATCCGTCATCTTTGAATTTTGAATAACAACTGCGCAGGATTGCATCGTGAGTTTCTAACTTCACGACGTCGTATCGTGAAACGACGCCGCATCGTTGTACGTTGCGTCGTCGTAACATGATTATGTGTTTGAGCCCTCACCTCACACAGTTTTATTTAACTCATGTTTCCCGCCAATGGATGAAGATAGAACCAAATTTATAATGATTTAGAAAATCAGTTTTGCTACGTCCGTTGCTTGCATTTGCATTTCATGATTTGGAATAAGTAAATATAATATAAGTCTACTCGAGTAATACTGTGTAATTGTAAACATCGATAAAAAATATGTGGAAATAAGCCAAATTAAAAAGAAATGTAGGAAATTGGAAGATTTACAGTTAGCCAGGCCTTGCTAGCTGTTGACTACCTATTCAGTTGTTTACGATCGAATAAACTTGAAAAAGAAAACCTCATACAAATTCTCATGCTTAATGTTACTAAATAGATTTGTTATCATATGCAATTAAGATAATGGATTAATAAAAATCCTAACAACATGAATATGAGTCAAAGATAATATAGCGAAAAAAGGCTAGTCCGCAGTCTGAAGAATAAAAGAGGATATAATTTAAATCTTTTTGTTCATGAATACCTCATGTGGGGATTATTACTAACTAGTGGATCGTCCCAGCTTCGCACGGGTAGCGTTGTTTTTTTAAATATCTGAGGTTTCTTTCTTCAGTCCCTGCTTAAGCATTGTGAAATCCAGCGCAATGTTTTCAATTTAATTAATTTATAGCACTCCCTAAACAGAGTAGTTTGGTGATTTTTAATGCGCTTTAATGAACGGTTCAGTATTTCCATTAAATAGCAAATTTTGGAATAAAACGCTATGAAGTATTTATGAAAATCTGAAAAATAAATCATTACGTGATGTAGAATGCAACTACTGGCGCAATCTAGTATGTTATATATGTCGCAGGCATTTTGTACGATTTCGCCATTTACATACGGCGTCGGCATTTTATAAACGCTCGCTGTTATGAAAAATGCCGAAGGCAAAATGTATAATGCCGTGTCATTATCTAATATGCCGAAACATTTGATTGACGATTGAATCGCCATATACATAATGCCGCGGCAAATTGAAGTATTTAGTTCTGTTTCTTACCACGCGCGTCGCTGTTGACCAAAACAAACAAAATGGCGTCAAGTAGTGGTTTTGTGACACAAAAAGTTATTGAAAACAGTGCAAATACTATGTGTTCAGAAGACTTTTCGCAAAATAATTGTGATTTTAAAGATACTTACTATAGTGAGTTGAAAAAGTATTACGATCTTCAAGCGGGAGCAGTAAAAAAACCGTGGACAACTGAGAAGGTTTTTGAGGTTATCCGGCATCTAAAAGATGCTAAGGTGTCCATAGAATCTGTTTCTCGGAAGACCCCTGCACAATATTACTGGTAAAAAAATATGAGGTAATGAGTATTGGTGATCTGGACGACCTTATTCTAAAAAAAGATAGCCCTGAAAGTCCAACGGTTCGTGTAATACCGTTAGAAGAATATTACGACACATTATTAGATATTCATAGAGGTTGCGGACATGGTGGTCGAGACAAAATTCAGTATCAAATTAAGGATAGATTTATTATTGTGAGAAAAGCAATCGACTTATTTGTCTCATTGTGTCCTGTCTGTGTAATATTTTAGGGAGTCATACGTTTCACCGAATGTCGCGAGCTCGACGCACGCTAGCTCGAAAAAATATTTGAGTGGTACGCCAGCTCGAAAGTACGTGAATTCGAAAGCCGCCAGCTCGAAAGACGTTGGCGCGAATCACGTTTCACCGAAAATCTTTTGCAATGGTTTATCAGTTTGAGAAGCAGATTATAATTAATGTCTAATCTTATTAATATAAAACATATTTTCTTTTAAGGTACTTTGATTTTTTAGTTATTGATGTTATTTGCATCCACTCTCATTAAAATAATGTAGAACAAAACATATTGGTGCATATTACTTAGCGCAGTATATAGCTATAGCTCCTAATACTCATCTTTACTGATTTTTTATATAATTTGGTTTTATGTTTTTTTGTTTATGTTTTGTCAAAACAATGATTCTCGTATAGGATTTTTTTTGTTGGAAACAATTCCTTGTTGTAAGATGATGGCAGGAATTTACCTATTTTCTACATCAACTTAGTATTTTTCATTTAATGTTTTCGAACATATATAGTTTTATATTGATTTTATTACGCTACGATTAAATGGCAAAGAAACAATAGTTAGAGTTTCATTTGATTCTGTACAAAAAATTTAAGTTTTAGCAAAAAATAGATGCTGTTTAGCATCGCTTTTGAATAGCACCACCCCATTTCTGTCCGGTTTTAAAGGCTTTTTGGGCGATGCGGCAGAAGACCCATCACCAAAAACCTTTATTTTAATATCTTTTCCCCACAAAACTTTCAAAAATTTGCCGAGGAATTACTAATTCTCTCTCTCTGGCTACCCATTTTAGTGATTTATAGCCATGAGTATATATATGTATGATTTCTAATTTTGTGGCTCTGGCTACGTTTTTGGGTCTTGTAGGTAAGTTTAGGTAGGTAGCTAGGTGATTTTCCAATAAGCGTAGATATTTTACTGAGGGTGGATGCAAATAACATCAATAACTAAAAAATCAAAGTACCTTCAAAGAAAATATGTTTAATATTAATAAGATTAAGACATTAATTATAATCTGCTTCTCAAACTGATAAACCATTGCGAAAGATTTTCGATGAAACGTGATTCGCGCCAACGTCTTTCGAGCTGGCGTACCACTCAAATATTTTTTCGAGCTCGCGTGCGTCGAGCTCGCGACATTCGGTAAAACGTATGACTCCCATATTTTAACTAAGTAAGAGAACCAAAGCGCATACTGATTACTATAATAAAGTCTGATTTGTCCAAACTGTGTTTTCTTCATGGTCACCCTAAAACTACAACCAACGTTGAAATTACAACAATTGAACGAGTTGTCATTTTGCCTTCGGCATTTTTCATAACAGCGAGCGTTTATAAATTGCCGACGCCGTATGTAAATGGCGAAATCGTACAAAATGCCTGCGACATATATAAATTAGTAAAGATTTGGTTTTGGTCACGGGCGCCTGGCTTATTTTATGTGTAATTTCGGTGTTTGTCTACCGATTTCTATGATTCTTTTTTTATTGAATAGGTAATAATGTTACCTTTTTTAAATTAGGGATGAGTGAGAGGTTTACAAACGTAAAAGTAAACAAATATAATCAGAATGTTCCGAACTGCTAAGCTATCAGGAATTACACGTGTTATTGTGAGTCAACCGTAAAAGATAGACATAAACTGTTGAGGATTTTTTTTAGATAATTTTATGAAGAATATTTCCGTCATACATGCTTTCTATGTAAGTTTAACCATTAAGGCTGCACACGCGACGGAAGCTTAAAAAATGTAGTAACTTCTCCCGTTTTCCCAAAATTTCCCAAAATTCCCCTTTACTACTCTGCTGGAAACTATACAAAAACCTGCGCAGGAGTATGGAGAATAATTGTACCAAGTTTCGTTAAAATCCGTCGAGTAGTTTTTGTTTCCATAAGGAACATACAAACCGACAGACAGACAGACAGACAGACAGACAGACAGACAGACAAAAGTTTTACTGATCGCATTTTTGGCATCAGTATCGATCCCTAATCATCACCTGATAGTTATTTTGAAAATATATTTCATGTACAGAATTGACCTCTCTACAGATTTATTATAAGTATAGATAAATAAAGAATAAATAAAGGAAAGAAAAATTTTTTTTTTCCCGCATGTGTCGAAATTTTTCTTTCTTTTATTTATTAGTAAAAGAGGATATGTATGAAAATATTGATTAATTTAGACGAAGTTCGAGAGGTTTGCAAAGATCGTGCAAAACTATGTATGTGAACTAAAGGCGTGAGTTCATCCCGCGGGTGTGATTACGATGCGACTTTTTTGGCGTCTGAGGATTTCGTTTGGCTATTTGTCAGGAAGCCGATTAGCAACCGTCCTTTATTTTACAATCTTTTCTCTACTCGACTTCCAAAAGTTTAAATTCTCAAGCTCCGGCTATCTATTTCTGTAGTAGTATAAAAAAAAAACCGGCCAAGTGCGAGTCGGATCGCGCACTAAGGGTTCCGTACTATCATATATATAGAAAATCCCGTTTGTGTGAAAATCATGGGAGCCAAAATAAGGTAAGTAATTTGATTTATGACGTTTAAAAATAGAACTACTGGCTAGATCTCATTCAAACCAATTTTCGTTAGTAGTTTGTATAGTAATACACATCATATATTTTTTTCAGTATTATCATGCCCATATTTTAGAAGTTACGGGGGGGGGGACACACATTTTAGCACTTTGAAAAAGTCTCTCGCGCAAACTATTCAGTTTTGAAAAAAATGATATAAGAAACCTCAACATCATTTTCAAATACCTTTTGATAGATACCCCACACGTATAGGTTTGATGAAAAAAAAAAATTTGAGTTTTAGTTCTATGTATGGGGAACCCTAAAAATTTAGGTTTTTTTTTCAGATTTTATTTTAAAATCTTAATGCGGTTTACAGAATACATCTACGCACCAATTTCCAATAATGTAGTTCTTATAGTTTCGGAATAAACTGGCTGTGACATACGGACGGACGGACGGACAGACAGACATGACGAATCTATAAGGGTCCCGTTTTTGCCATTTGGCTACGGAACCCTAAAAACCACTAATAATATTACGAATTATTTGTAATGTAACCGATAACAAATAATTCGTACTTGTTCAAGTACCACAGCTCAGCTACTACAAAACCGATAACCCAATTATATTTATTGCCATTTCTAGTCGTAAGACTAATATAGATACGAAAATTAGTTTTGATTTACTTCACTCAATGTTATTAAGTGACAAACAAAGAAATGGTTACAACACAAACATGTTCAATTCCTTCTAAGACATACATACATATACGGGTATAAATCCCTAGAAGGGGTAGCCAGAGCTTCAGAGCTAGAAACTTTTCAGCCTCATTTGAAAGTTGATAGGGGACAAGATGGTAAAATAAGGGTTGTTGGTGATCGGTCTCCAACCGCATCGCCCACAAACCCGTTAAAACCCCAATACTCTTAGTCGCCTCTTACGTACACCCACGGGAAGAAACGGGGTAGTGCTACTCCTAGCCGATACTACACAGCTAAGAATATCTTAAAAAATAACCTACCGACTACAGGTAATAATGAAATGGTACCGTTTAATTTGCTCAGCTGATCCTTCTAATTACAAACGCAAACTCATCAATTCCAAGTACAATAGAGTCAAGATTAGATCGATAAGATAATTAGAGAGATCATTTGTTGAAACAACTCACTACATGTCTGTACACTCAAACCTAACATTGAAATTGCGAAGGTAAATTAAAATATACAACGTTCTTTTATGTATGAATAAAGTGGAAAAGGCAAGATGTACAGAATTACTGCAAGTAAGTTTTTGGCTTCATGTTATTCAGTGACTCAAAATATGCACAGTGTACCGAAGTATTTTTTAATGAGGGCAATTCAGTTATCTAGCTAAGTTATGTATCATTTTTGGTTTAATTAGGTACGGTTTGCATTATTACCAAAAAGATTCACAATATTACAAAGAGATCCATAAGAAAGATGTATAGACTAACTGCATGTGAGTTTTTGCCTTCATATTTTTCAGTGACTTGCAATCAAATATTGTGTATAAGTATTTTATTTAACGAGGGCAGATCGGTTATCTTATTTAGGTATCATTTCCGTTTTAATTAAGTTAAGTTCGTTTTTTAATTCGTGGCAGAGAGGTACTAATATTGCTGAACATCACGTGACATAAGTGCCTTTGTTGGAGTACCCGCGTTTTACATGGACAGTGTACTCACGTGATATATATCGCCGTTTTGTACGAATACTGTCCCATGAAAAGTATAACCTGTCGAAGGCGAATAATCAAACATAGTATGTTTGATCATTCGGTTTACACTTCTGTGTTTACAAAACTTAGTACATGGTGTGTCTTAATCACGAAATCGTAGCAATGGATAGCAAAACTGCAGATTAACTTTCTCTAAGATGTAATATTAGAATCGCACTAATGCAAAGATGCAACTCACTTCTTTTTTCTCTTGTTAAACCTAAGACTGTCCAAACGATTTAAGGCTTCACCTGAAATGCTTTGTGAGGGTAAGGGTTTGGGGTGATTGTTGTTCGATGCGATTGAAAGTTTAGGACAGTACTATATTTGACAGCCTTTTTCTATCCAATTTCCTAAATGGCCAAGAAACTGGTATTTAGAAGTCCTCCAACTTATAAAGGTGCTGAGGAAATATGCATTCACAAGTTCAGGCTAGTCATTAGGATTATAACCCATAATTTGCATATTTAAAACAAATTTTGAGTTCTGCCTCAACAGCAACGGAAGACGGAGAAATCAAAGAATGGTCACTATCGAAGGACAGTGGAGACGCGAATATCCTTAGAGCAGTTGCTGCTGAGATTACAGGAGTGGCTCTTCTTTTGTTTCTGGGCTGTTTGCCGACCGTGCTGGGTACGCCGGTGTCGCCTGTTGGTGCAGCTTTGGGCGTAGGTGCTCTCATTACTTTGCTTGTACAGGTAAAGGCTTTTTAAAATATTTACTTTCGCAAACTCAACTCGCGTTCACGCCTCATATCCCCGAAGGGCAGAGGTACTAATACTTCCCGAATGTTCTAGTTTCTACCCATAACCGAATAAATAAGGCAGTGAATGTTGGTTTTGGGAGTGGTAGAAGAAGCATGAGAGCAGAGTGAGTGAATACAATAGAGATGAGAAAAATGTCGGAAAAATGAAATGTTAGGTTAGATTATTATGATCGAGTGAGCAAGATACATTCGCGTCCAAAGCATTAAGAATGGGCATTGCCTGGGTCGTAAAAAGTGGCGATCCGAAGTCCCTGCCTATTTCGATGATAACAATTCGCGTAAATATATGTAGCTTAATACATAGTCAAGCTCAGTGTAACTGATAAAAGAATGTTACTCTTTAACCTATATAAGTGTTATATTAGAACTTTTGGAACCAAGTTTTCTGACGAATTGATTTGTAATCACTTATTTCTGATTATTCGAGACCGTCACTTCGTAGGATCCAGTCAACCCTCTCTAACTTAACCCTGCTAGCAAACCATTACCAAAAATAACGCTATAAAATACAACTGGCTTGGTTATTTTCCCAGAGCTTCGACCACGTCTCCGGCGCTCTATTCAGTCCAGCAGTGACCCTAGCAGCGGCCATCCGAGGTCGCGTGGCTCCGGAGCGCGCGGGAATCCTTGCTCTGGCGCAGTGCGCAGGCGCAGTGCTCGGGACAGCAGCACTCATGCTGGTAGCCACGAAGAGAGAGAATATGTGCCTGACTTTGCCTCACCCGGCTTTGTCTCCTTTTCAGGTAGATTTATAATTACCTACAGATATGCTTTCATAAAGTGGACGACAGAGCTTCGAGGTTATAGTAAATCGGTTATTCATCTTCGGTTATTGGTTGCCAGCCATATCGCCCAAGAATAATTACTCCAAAACCTTCTGACACGTGGTACTACACCCACAGAATTAAATGAAGTACTTCATTTCTACCTACATCTACATTAGTACATGTATGAAAATATTGATGAATGTAAAAGAAGCGCGAGCGGACCACGAAGGACGCACAAACTGACGATAGATCATCAGCGCACAGCTCCAAAATCCAAATAGACTTCGTCTTTTTTAATTATTGAGAAGAGAAGTGATAAAATCATTGGTGATCATTGGCGATAGGCATAAAACCACACATTGTTATATTAGCATAATACATCTATGCAACCCCATTAATCTATGCAATCACTTTAAAAGCCATACGCATATACATACAATCATATATCTTTGTCGCTTTCTACAACACTCACAGTAAGATCACACAACAGATAATATTTATAATACTAGATGTATATTTTAAGGCTGCATTCATTGAAGCTATAGCGACTGCCGCGTTGGTGTTCCCGTGCTGCGCCAATTGGGATTTGAAACAAGATGCATGGCCTGTGAAGATTGGAACTACACTAACAGCACTGTGTTTGCTGGTGGTAAGTATGATTTCTAACTTATAGTCTCTTTATAATTTATTAAGTGAGTATTATACGACATGGGACAAAGATTACGGTGTTGCTGAGCTTGTTGCTGAAGTTGACTTAGACATCTCTATCACACTACCGTTCTCTTTGTTCCATGTAATACCAACTTAAGTTATAGTGGCCAACGGGCAATAGACGAGCTTATTTATTTCAACTGTTTTAATTATACGCCAATAATTTAAAAAAAAAGAGTTTGCAAACACTATTGCTATCATTTAATTCAGTTCGACGTGCCATCCTTTCTTTTCTCAAATTTCAAAAGCGGCTAATATGACTCAGTGTGAATATATCTCTGAGCAAATTATGACTTAACAGTTTAGAGTAGGGTTGTTGAGGAACTTGTTATGAGGAAGAGGAATTTTTCAAAATCAATTTTAAGGAAGAGTAAAATAACAAGTAACATTACGCAGATTACGCCAGCATTGAACTTGTTTACATGTTTCCATCTCTGTCTTCCTTTGACTATTTGATACGGCGAGACTTCTCTGTCTCCTCTCTCTCTCTCTGTCTCTTTCACACACATTTCGTTTCAACAAAACTTATAACTCTGATTCCTTTAAGATTCCTCTTAAAATATGAGGAAGAGGATGAGGAAGAGGATTTTTTTAAATAAAATTTGGAGGAAGAGGATGAGGAACCTCAAAAATATGAGGAAATTCCTCATTTTGAGGAAGAGGAATCCTCATCAACACTAGTTTAGAGTGAAGATATATTTTTGTGCTATATAAATTCTTGTATTTCTTTTATCGTGGCTTATCATTTGTCTCATTTTTCAGGGTCCATTAACAGGAGCAAGTATGAACCCAGCTCGTACTCTAGGGACTGCCTTATGTGCGAATCACTGGCAGAATTTATGGGTAAGATCTAGAGTAATAAGAAAATGTATTACTTTTTCACAATTATGTTTTAATTTGAGGCAAATTTTATATTCAACCGACTTCAAAAAATAAGTGCTGTGTAGTGTCGGATTAGAATAACACTACCCCATTTTTTTTCGGTGGGTGTACGTATTACGTACGTATTTTTGGGCGATGCGGTTGGAGACCCATCACTAACAACCTTTATTTTACCATCATTTCCCCACTAAACTTTCCAAAAGTGGCTGAGGAATTTCTAATTCCTTAGCTCTGGCTACCCGTTATAGGGATTTATAGCCGTGAGTATTTGTATGTATGTTCCAAAAATAAAAAAAAGTAAAAATAGATTGTATGTTACGCGATTGCTCCGTTAATAGTCAATCGATTTTTATAGTTTATTATTAGTTTCGATTTTTATTTTAGTTCGATTCAATATGCTTCCATGGCGGTCCACTTTACACCAATTTACATAAAGAGCATGGTTAAAATGATCACTCTGTTGATTATCGAATTTTGTATAAAAAATTGGGTTTATAAAAAAAATACTGTAAAGACGGTTCTATTTATGTTAAATAATACTTTATTTAATTCTTATTTCAGATATGTCCGTTGGAGCATGATCTAAATGCACCATTGACAGAATGGTTTCTTAACATAACATAACATAAACGTTCACGCCGAATATCCCCGAAGGGGTTGGCAGAGGTACTAATACTTCTGAACATCACGTGACTTTGTCACCTGGTGTTCAGAGTACCCACGTTTTGCATGGACAGTGTACTCACGTGATAGGGGGCAGGCCTATCGCCGTTTTGTACGAATACACTGTCACATTACTAAGTACAACTCAGCCATGTGGGTTTCCTCACGATGTTTTCCCTCACCGTTAACAACCATGATAAATTAACCACACATATGTCTTTAGAAAAGACAAATTGGTGTAGGCCCGGCCCAGGATTTGAACACTAGTCGTTTGCACGATAACCGAGTGTTCTACCCACTGGGCTATCACAGTTGCTTATGCGGTTACGTTGCACGGTTGGTTTCTTAACTACTTTGAATTATTGTTAATGAGCCATAGTAACCCCAATTTTCTATTACAGATTTATTGGATAGGACCCTTGACTGGCGCCGGAGTATCAGCGTTGCTGTATTCATATCTCTGGGCGCCACCAAGATCATCGAGACCAGAGTCTTTGGAACCTAAATAGCATAATTTTGATTTATAAAGTGTACGATAGTTTATAATTATAATAAATTTTACTAATATAGTAATGTTTGCATATCTGGAATAGATATTATTAATGTAGGTTATATTGTGAACGAAATAATGTTTGTACCGATTAATTTGCTGTATCGTTGGTTTGCGAATATTATTAATTATAACTTATAATTTCTTAATAAGATAAATTTGCGAAGTTACTGGTTTTATTCTCACAACCCTAATTGACCTACGACCTCACACTTTAACGGTCTGCTGGTAGGATGATGATACCTTACACTATGGCCAAGAGATATTTGGGTGCCTATGCCCACAACCTTTTTTGATGGCTGGGATAAGCCCCTGTAGACATGAGTACAAAAAACAAAATCGTGGAGTTGAAAGCTGCTGGCTGGTTCTCTCATTTGAAAATATAACATAACAAACATTCACGCCGAATATCCCCGCGGGGGTTGGCAGAGGTACTAATACTTCTGAACATCACCTGACTTTGTCACCTGGTGTTCAGAGTACCCACGTAACGAGTTAACGACGTGATATCTCAATGGGTAGAACACCGGTTAACGTGCAAGCGACTAGTGTTCAAATACCGGGTCGGGCCTACACCAATTTGTCTTTTCTAAAGACATAAGTGTGGTTAATTTATCATGGGTGTTAACGGTGAGGGAAAACATCGTGAGGAAACCCACATGGCTGAGTTGTACTTAGTCATGTGACAGTGTATTCGTACAAAACGGCGATAGGCCTGCCCCCTATCGCGTGAGTACACTGTCCATGCAAAACGTGGGTACTCTGAACACCAGGTTGAAAATATAGGATTTCCTTAAGTAGATTTTTGTGAACTCCATCATTTGTATACTACTTTTTAATGATGTATTGCAAGAAATATAAACAAAAACACAAATTTGAATAGATATAATAATATATACAATGATAATAATTTACAGACATCACTAACATTCAATTGTCACTAAAGGGATTCTTATTCCGATAATTCGCCATTAACTTCTGTTCCATTCTGCATTGCTTGTGCTTCTTCTTCTTCTTTCTGCTTCTGTTTTTTCACCAGATCCGATAGATATTTGCAGCGTTGCATACATTCTTCCTGTAGCAATAAATACCCAAGATTAATAAGTCTGAATTAATATTAATGACTGATCATGTATGAGAAGATAGAGGTGAGGGAAGCTAGAGGTTTATTAGGATCGATCGTCTACCGTAATGGGAAATAAACGGCGTGAGTAGTATTTAACAGATTTTACACTATTTAATATATTATGTTGGGATAAATTGAGGATTGAGATCTTTAGAGCCAATAATGTGGAAGGTAATGTTAGTAGAGGACGACCTCGGAGGACACATTTGGATCAAATAAAAAATGTACTCAAAAAGGCAGGTGTCCGTAGTACGAAGAATAAAAGAGCATGTATGAAAAGACTGATGGATGTGAATGAAGCTAGAGAGGTTTGCCAGGATCGTACAAAGTGGCGATCGATAGTCTCTGCCTACCCCAATGGGACCTGATCGTGAGCGTGAGAATATGTATGTATGTAAATTGAGGATCTTTGGTGAACCAACGATCGGTTACATCGCAAGCTACATCATTGGTAATTGATCTAGTCTAAGCAGCTATGGCTTTAGTCTCTGATAAAGTAAGATGAGAGACAAAAATATTTTAGCTACTCTTGCTCTCAATGCCCATACGATGTCGTTCCCTAGCACTTAATAACATAGACATCAAGTAATTCCAACTGACATTATTGTTATTTCATAACACTACTATCTATCATCACCGTTATTACTTATGGACACTTGGCTAAAAGCAAAGCAGACACTTTAACAATTGAACTTATTGGAGCATGAAATCATTTATCAACACTTTCGACAGAGACACCTTTTGTAACCGTCCTCTAAACACTTGCCCTTTTACTTCTTACTAACCTGAGCTACAATAAAGTTTTATCAGAAATAGTTTAACTAATTCGTCATTATTGAGCTATGTTATAGTTTTTGTGTGTTGTTCGTTATCATTACCATCCACCAACTCTACTATGTTTAGGCACAGCTTCCAAAATATACTGAGAATTTCCATACATACATACAAACTTATACTCACGGCTATAAATCCCGTAACGGGGTAGCCAGAGCTTTGGAATGAACAATACCTCAGCCACTTTTGGAAGTTGATTGGGAAAAGATGGTAATAATAAATGTTTTCGGTGACGGGTCTCCAACCTCATCGCCCAAAAATCACTTAAAAAGCCCCTATACCCTTAGTCGCCTCTTACGATCACCCACGGGTAGAAATGGGGTAGTGTTATTCTAAGCCGACACTACACGGCACACTTGACTGAGAATTTCCGTTCCGAAGTATGGTATTTTTTCGATTTATAGCCTTCAGTAGATGTTTTTATGTATTAGGTGGATAACAAATTTGGTCCAATAGCAGATAGAAAACGATATATCTAGGTTCGGAAGATATTCATTAGGATATCACCATGGTCCAGATCTGCAGGCTACTAGGTTTTTCTAAGTGCTAATGCTATAAAAATGACTGCAATGTTTTGTAGATATTTGAATTCAATTCCGACTTTCAAAACAATCCTTTATATTTAAAACCGTCAATCTAGTTTACTGCCTCAAAATAGGCGCTAGAGGGGAAAGGAACTGGATTTAGATTTTTTCCCTTGCTTACATTACCAACTCTTCCGTATTCGCACTCTGTGTTATACGGAGAAATCAGAAAATAGAGAGTGTGATTTTTATATTAAAAAAAATAAGTGATATTTTCGGTTTCGAGTTAAGTGAGCCCATCAGCCATCACGTCACCAACTATCTTTTATTTTACAATCCTTTCCTCATTTAATTGCCAAAAGAACCCCTAATACTTCTATTTTCCTCTCTTTCAGATTCATAGTCGTGAGTATAAGTATACATACATACATACATATACTCACGGCTAAAAATCCTTTGACGGGGTAGCCAGAGCTTTGGAATGAAAAACTCCTTAGCCATTTTTGGAAGTTGATTGGGAAAAAGATGGTAATAATAAATGTTTTTGGTGACGGGTCTCCAACCACATCGTCCAAAAATTACTTAATTTAATAAGCCCCTATACCCTTAGTCGCCTCTTACGATCACCCACGGGTAGAAATGGGGTAGTGTTATTCTAAGCCGACACTACACGGCATAAGTATACATGTACGTATTATAACATTCTTTTATTTTCCGTTTACATTTGTACAAAACTTTTTGGCCTTGAGACGACAGTAATCTAAATCTATCTAATTAATATATGAGAAATATGAACGTCACTTTAAACAAGATTTTAGAAGAAAAATACATACATACATACATACATATACTCACGGCTATATTTCCCTAGAAGGGGTAACCAGAGCTACGGAATTATAAATTCCTCAGCCACTTTTGGAAGTTAAGTGGGGAAAAGATGGTAAAAATAAAGGTTTTTGGTGATGGGTCTCCAACCGCATCGCCCAAAAATCCAATAAAAAGCCCCAATACCCTTAGTCGCCTCTTACGACACCCGTGGGTAGAAAGGGGTAGCGACATTCTAAGCCGGCACTACACGGCATTACACGACACTATATAAAAAAAAAACCTATTTCCAAAAGGCAGGGCAGTTAAGTTTCTATTTACCTTCGTCTTATCAGGGACTGAATGTGCTATCTTCTCCCATCGGTCCCCAGCCCCTCCTTTGGGATATTTGGCCAAAGCGGCCTCTAAAGCCTTCTGTTGACTTTGAGACCAATTGGCAACTCCGGGGCTGACTGAATCTTCACCTTTTCGGGTTTTCACCTAAAAATTAACACTTTTAATGTGACAGCTACATGGCATAACGATTCAATCATTAAGTTACGCAGACTTTTTTTATTTTTAATATTTTGTTTATAAATTTATTTTATTATACTTTTCAGTTCGTTTCAGTACACAAACACACGTACAATATGTGTTTAAGGAACGGCAAACAAATGACAAAAAAAATCATATTAAAATAGTGACAAATGAAAACGTAGCACGATAGTTTTAACAAATTCAAAAGTGACCAACGTTGAATCACTGCCGACCCTAATGACAATTAGTGTGTGCATTATACATATATAAAATAAGGGAAAGTTACCTTTTTCGGTGGTTCTTCTGGAGGAGGCTCTGGCGCTTCCTGACCTGGTACTTTGTAGCAGTTGTCTTTTAACTTGGCTGCCATGTGAGTTACCTGGTAAATGGACAATAAGATATTACATACATACATATACTCACGCCATTAGTTCCCATTGGGGTAGACAGAGACTATTGATCGCCACTTCGCACGATCCTGACAAACCTCTCTAGCTTCGTTCACATCCATCAATCTTTTCATACATGCTCTTTTATTCTTCATACTTCGGACGCCAGCCTTTTTGAGCAAACTCTCAATTTGGTCCAAGTGTGTTTGGTCCAATAATATATTATTATTACATATACTCATTTCTGTAAATAAGAGAAGAGGTAGCCAGACCGTCAAATTTATAAACTTTTGAGAAACTTTCGAAAGTTAAGTGATGTAAAGTTTTTAAAATAAAGATTGCAATTCTTCTTATCTTAATTAAACGTGATAAGGTTTTTCTATCGCTAAATTAGGCAGGGTCAGCGTTCCAGCTAATTATATTAACTGATAACAGTAGAAGATGTACAACAAAAACTAATGTATTGAAATAAGCTATAAAATACGGTTTTAGCAGCTTCAAACTGAATAATATGAAACACGGATAAGTTTTTAATATAATTATCGTGGTTGTTAACACTGAGGGACAGCATCATGAGGAAACCCACATTACTAAGTTGTACTTAGTCATTTGACAGAGTATTCATGCAAAACAGCGATATGCGGCATATATGGGGCAACCACTGGATGCACTGCGTAAGCAAAACGTGAGTACTCTGAACACCAGTTGACATGAATGTCACGTTATGTCCAGACGTATTAGTTTAGTACCGCTGCCAACCCCTTCGGGGGTATACATCGTGGATGTGAGAACTTGTGAGATGAGTCGAGTGTTAACTAACTGGGTCTTAAATAAGAGTTTGTAAGGTTGTATTTGTGCATCAGACCGAAGTATGAAATGAGCTACAAAATATAGCATAACTCAGACATAACATAACATAACTCAAAATTCGCATCGGGTAGTTGCCTAACGAACACCAAATATTTTGATCTCCGTATGTTTAAACCTAAATATCAGTATTAAGTTGCAAAAATTGAGTTTTTTAAGTGTTTCATTGTGCAGGCAGGTGTCCGCAGTATGAAGAATAAAAGAGCATGTATGAAAAGATTGATGGATGTAAACGAAGCCAGAGAGGTTTGCCAGGATCGTACAAAGTGGCGATCGATAGTCTCTGCCTACCCCAATGGGAACTAACGGCGTGAGAATATGTATGTATGTATGTATGTATGTATGTTCATTGTGCCTTTGTATGCAAGTGTAAAACTTGGTGAAAATCTTGTGACTTACAAAAATGACTGTTTGTTTCCTCAATAAAATAAAATAATACGCTGTGTACCAAGCCAAATGAATAATATGTAAAACTGTTATTTATATATTAATTATTAAATATATTACCTCAGGGACAGACCGACACATAGTCTCGGCGATTCTCTCCCATCGCTCCGGAGTGCCGCCCGGGTATTTCTTTACTAGTCTTACTAGCTCTGCTAAATCGTCGTCTGACCAGAAACCGCCTGTTATCACCGGTGCGCTCTGGAGGGGGAGGAATATAATATAATGTATAAAAAAAGCACCATAAGGAAAAAATAAATCTAGTTTGGTATTTCGACACCGATCAAAACTATGCTAAGTATATTCAAATTTCAAGGGTTTGTAACCTTTCTCTACCTACGGTTACTGTCTTATTTTTTTTTAACTTGGATTCAGAACACACATTTAAATACAAGATCGTTCCTTCACCCGCATCACCTACCAACAAATACCCTATACGCTCGTCTCGTACGAAAACTACATGACAAGCGCTACTTAAAGCTAACACTATGCTGCTAGCAAAAAAAACAAGTACATATCAGGAATATGCCGTGTAGTGTCGGTTTAGAATAGCACTACCCCATTTCTTCCGGTGGGTGTACGTAAGAGGCGACTAACGGTAAGGGGATATTAAGGGATTTTTGGGCGATGCGGTTGGAGACCCATCACCAACAACCTTCATTTTTACTATCTTTTCCCCACTCAAATTTCCAAATGTGGCTGAGGAGTTTCTAATTCTTTAGCTCTGGCTACCCATTCTTGGGATTTATAGCCGTGAGTATATGTATATCAGGTATAACTACTTCATCAGTGGTAACTACTTCCACAAACAAAACGCTACTTAAGGCTAACTTCAATGCCATTTGATTATATAATTGCACGAATCATTAGAAAGTATTAAATATTTATTATATAAAAGAAATTCTCACCACAGGCTTGGCCACGACAGCTGCTACCGGCTCATCCACACTATCTAAAACACACCCTCCCTCCCTCGCGGGTGGAACGAACCCTTTTCTTCGTCTCGCCGTCCCTATTAATGCTTCCACCGCCGCCTCGCGTTCTATACGCTGGCGTTCTTCTTCTTGCTCGCTGAATAAGAATGGATAAATTAATATATGTACTACAACCGTGATAGTCCAACGGGTAGAAAACCCGCCTTTCCTTGAGACAGGCTTGGGTTCAAATCTGGACGGACCTACACTAATTTGTCTTTACTAAAGTCACATAACTTAACTTACTTTAACTTTATATACTGAACTTAATACTTAATTTTCACAAATCTTTAAAATTCGAGACCTTGCATAACAAAAGAAGGGCTGATCTGGTTATCCCTCAAACTACAGTTCGTACCACTTTTGCCCAGCGCCAGATACACTTTCAAGCCCCTTATATATATCCCTTTAAATTGTATCAATGTAAACTCATCTTAATTAAAGGGCTTGAAACACTGTCCTACGATAAGACTGAGGAAATATTAACAAGACTAAAATAAAATACGAACCTAATAATAGAAAATCTCTTATTTTATTTTATTTTTATGTTTAATTTATTACTATTATTTATTTTTTTCACACACACACACACACACTCACACACACACACATCAATCAGTATTGAATCTGTATTTATAAGGTCCTATCGAAACCTGTTTTTATAAGTTTAATTTATTTTAGTTTAACTAGACTTTAGAATATGTTCTTTAAGTAGAGATATAAAATAGATAAGTAAGGAAAGAAGCGGGTCATTCCCAACACAAGTATTTTTAATTACTTCCTGGGAAGACTCCGGTGATGTTTTTTTTGTTATTTTGTGCAATTTTTTTTTATTTATTTTATTATTACGTAAGTGTTTAATTCGTCATGGTTGTGAGGAAACCCACATGACTAAGTTGTTCTGAGTCATGTGACAGGTGAAAATGTCACATGCTGTTCAGAAGTATTATTACCTCTGCCAAATCCTTCGGGGTGATATGGCGTGAACGTTTAAGTATTAAGTTTTAAAATATATATGGAAGATGTAGCGGAAGACGCTGTGTGTGTAGGCCTCCCACAAAGTGGACCGACGACCTGGTCAAAGTCGCGGAAAGCCAATACATGAAGGCAGAAAGAAGGTCGTAATATAGACCGTTGGGAGTGACCTATTTCCAGCAATGGACATCTATTGTCTGATGATGGTAAATGGAAGAGATCGCATTTAGTGATGTAACGGGTAAATTTTACTCCTTGATTAACTTGTAATTATGTTTTGTAAATAATTTTTGATTTTATGTGCGCTATATATTGATTTTCTTTTCAATATAAGGGTAAAACGCAGATCAAGTTAGAGTCTTAGATACTAGATACTTACATTTTCTTTTTTCTAATGGCATCTTCTTTCATTTGCTTTCTCCTTCTTCTAAACTCTGATATGGCATATGGCACACTGGTAATGGACCACCAAATTAACCTCGGAATTTGGAATGGCAGTGTATTTTTTATACTAGGTTTTGGTAGCTGATCAAGGATTTCAGCCAACCCTGTGTCAAATCCAGACTTTTTCTGTTTCCTATTTGTCCTGCTGTTTAATATTTGTTCCTGTGAAAGAATGACGACGTAAAAATTACTAAAGATAGAATGCCCCCTATCACGTGAGTACACTGTCCATGCAAAACGTGGGTACTCTGAACACCAGGTGACAAAGTCACGTGATGTTCAGAAGTATTTAGTACCTCTGCCAACCCCTTCGGGGATATTCGGCGTGAACGTTTATGTTATGTTATTATGTTATCAAACATTTATCGATTTGTTTTTTTTACAAAAATCAAAGGCATATTAGCCATAGTAGGTTCTTAAGGCTCAACTCACACCAATCTCCAATCAATCTGCTCGCGACTTCCCGCGACTTCTTGCGCAGTGGCAAACCCCGTTTATGAGATTCGCCGGAGTTCAGGCATCCGCGCGACTCGATCACGTGTCTCATAATATGCGGTATTAATAAAATAAAAAAAAAACAAAATTTGTATGACACTGATA
Organism: Bedellia somnulentella; assembly: GCA_963576735.1. Lineage (NCBI taxonomy): Eukaryota > Metazoa > Arthropoda > Insecta > Lepidoptera > Bedelliidae > Bedellia > Bedellia somnulentella. Next base: position 18,564,562 of record OY755173.1, on the reverse strand, counting down.
CTGCACTCCGCGCTCTATCGGTGTGTGTTGAGCCTAATGGTGATACAAATCATTGTGATTACAACCTCACATGGCTAAGTAACATACTGCATAGATAAACGTTTGCACCCCATCACGTGGATGAAATGTTGAATCATAAAGTAGGTATTCTGAACACCATGGAACAAAATCTTATTGGAAATATAGTCCCTCTGCTACCACTTCTTGAATAGTAGGTATGCTATATCTTGTTATTAAAAGATTAAGAACAGTAACAATCAGTTGTTAAGGTCATGAGGCAGAACAATCGGTTTTCTGAGAGGAAGTGAGCAGTACTTACAGCTGTAAATCTCTTCTCAATATAAGCAGCCCAGCCAACTGTGTACTGTCCAAAGCTGATGATGATGAACAGAATAAAGGAACCCTCTGCCAGTCCCATTTTTCTGACATGGCGATAGTAGTAGATAGCTGAACGCCAATTTGGAAGACCATTCTTAAGTACTTCATGATATCTGGTTAAGAATGAAAATATGATAAGATGGTTTTGTATAATATAACAATTCAACAAAGGTGATAACCGTGATAGCTCAATGGGTATAGGTATAAAAGTATTACACTCGCCTTTCATGCAGACAGGTGTTCAAATCCCAGGTTGAGCCTTCACTTTATTATAGTTGTAATCAGTGAGTGAAAACATTATGACAAAAAATACAATTGCTAAGTTGCACGCCAAAAAAAATGGCGATGGTCCTTGTGCCTTGAATCTTTGAGAATAAAGGACTGTACCATTACTAGAAGTGATTGGCAAGAGTTATAAATCAGCAATTTATTTAATACAAGCTGATTTTTTAAAAGATAGTTGAGGATGGGTCTGCAGCCACTTGGCCACTAATAAATTTAAGAGCCTCAAAACCCTCAATTGTGCCTATAACAAATAGAGAATGCAATTCTTGGGTAGGTGTCTCTTTAATGAAGCTTTACTGACTGAGTATGGAATGGTCACACCCACAGGTGACAATTGTGCATGATGATTAGAAGATTTACTTCTTCTGCCTACCCTTTATTGATACAGTGCTTGAACTCTGAGCGAATTAATAACATTTATCAAAACACCTACACCACAACACCACCTAATTACATGTACTCATGGATTTTAGCTCAAATTTGGGTAGTTTTAAAGGTATTTATTGTCTAGAAGAGATTTCTTAAAGAATAAGTCAACTAGTTATCCTTTTATTTAAGATCATAAAATCCTAATAATGTGCTAATTTAACTATCATAAATATAATACCTACTTTTCTCTCTTTCCTGGATCCTTCAGAATATTATGAACTGATACTAAGTTTCGGAACTGGACATCTGCATCAGGAGAATCATTCTTATCAGGGTGGAGTTTTAGAGTTAGCTTCTTGAATGCTGACTTAATTTCTTGCGGTGTTGATTCCTGAATTCAGTAAATTGTTTTAATACCTTAATTCTATGGAGAAAAATTTTGGTGTAAATTGGGAGAGTAAAATGGTACCAATATTTCAAAATATTTTTTTTTAAGTGGAGGTCTATATATTTAAAAAATATGTTCTTAAAATATGAAGAATTGGTAATTTAATCATATCTCACACACACACAAACTTTCACAATTACGATGATGTATTTGCTGCACATAATATTAAGGAAATTAATAATTATATTTATCTGACATAATTTAAGACATAAATATTGACCTTTATGCCTAAAAATGAACACGTATTGCGAAAATCTTGTTTTGAAAATCATTTAGTTTTTGGATCCAGTATGGTAAAAAAGAATTATCAAGTTACCTGTGGGATTCCCATTAGCTCGTAAAAGTTCTGATTCACCTCTTCAACTACATCAAATACTTCTAAATCATCATCATCCCATGCCACAACACCACACAACAAAACCAAAAAAGACACAACTACAAATTGATGTTTCGATGCCATCTTTTATTTATATTCTAAGTAAATATTTTCAATGATATCTAATACATGTTAATAATATTTTATTTTATTTTGAGTCGTGTCTTCAATTCATGAATAACGTAAAATATTAACAAAAACTCGATTCGACCACTCTCTATGAAGAATTGAATTTGAAAGATCTGTCACTGTCACCTGTAAGCATTTTGACTTTGACTGTGTCTGGTGTGACACCTGACTGACACTGACTCAAACTCCGCCGCGGCTGATTCGACCGAAAAAAATATAAGAATCTTCTTTTGGTGGGAAGATCAGCTGTGAATGTTTAGTTGACGTTTCCGCCAATGTTTGGCTATTGACACCGAAGATTGACGTGGATGGACGGATGGATATGAAATTGTTGGATTTTTTATAGTATTTTATTCAGTATTCTCGCTTTTATTTAATTGTCTCCTATGTGGGATAAAATAATATTATGTTTTGCGAGCTGTTGTAGTTGCGCTAGCAAAAACCGAAAATTACTGGAATACTTTAGCTTATGTTGCAAAACAAAAAGTGTCAAAAAGAAACCGTTTACTGTACAGTAAAAATTCAATTTAATACTCCTGAACATAAAGCTTCTTAGTTTTGTTCCTAATTGTGCTTAGTTTATTTTTTTAGTAAATATTTGAGTCGTTCGAAAGTTAACATAGATTTTCGGTTGGCTCAAAAGATCAAGAAACCAGGTCCGTAAACCAATACTTATATCAATATATCATCATATTATTTAATAAAAATATTAAATCAAATGAACAGAATCAACTGAAATTGGACTTTTACTTATATCAATATTTCTGTGAAAATAGCCTCGGCCCTCAAACTCACTCACCTCACCTTGATGACAGTTGATGTTGATTTGATTTGACTTTGTCTGGCGGTCGGTACTTTAATTTAGAATTTGACTTGTGTGTGTTTTAGGTAAAAAGGCTTCTCATTTACAGAATGTATATGAATCAAATATGAATTAAATTTAGCAGAATGTTAGATAATGACCCAAATTATAACATAGGATACTTTACATCCCGGAAAAAAATTACCAATAAAATATTCATGCCTGAATTGCCTGATTGAACTCAGAGTACCGGAAAAAAGGCCTAAAGTTTGGCATAAGCAAATTTACAGTACGAAGTCTGTCGGGTTAGCTAGTTACACATAAATGGTTTTTGGTCCGTTATATACTTATTTAAATGAATACATACATCACTATTTACGAAGCTTCCAAGTTAAACTGGTAAAAAAAATTACAACTGTTACTTTAATTCAAATTCAAATTCATTTATTTGCTAGGTATATATAACATAAGGTTTAACCTGACCGCACTAACTAAGTTTAGGTTTCCAGACATCAACCGTTTGGTTTTTTTTAACTAAAATTATGCATTTCATTTAACTCTAAACACAAAAATAATAAAGTTAGGAGATTAATCGAGGGTGTCCGTTCAAATCCGGGTTGGTTCTACACCATATTTTGTAGTCTAATGTGTGCTTCATTTATTATGGTTGTTTATCTGTAATATCCTTCAAAATATTCATTCATTAGCCGTAAAAAGCTATATAGATCTATATTAAATCAACGATAAATTTGAGGTAACTATTTAATTGGATATGGATTAATGCTATATGGGTTAAAATCGCTTCGAAAATTTTCCTTTATTTGTCATAAGAAGTAAATTAAAGGTCATTTTTTTATCATGGGGCCTTACTAAGAGATAATCATATAGGTAAGTGAAAGATTTTTAATATCCGTTAAGTAGGTTTTGAGCCCATTAATTACAATTATACAAAAATACACAGGGTTTCTCTTCCTCTTTATATACTAGCAAAGATAAAAAAACAAAGAAACGAACATGTTTATTGCATTTGATTGGTTTAACACTACCCCGTTTCTACCCGTGGGTGATCGTAAGAGGTGACTAAGGGTATAGGGGCTTCTTAGGTGATTATTGGGCGATGTGGTTGGAGACCCGTCACCAAAAACATTTATTTATTATTACCACCTTTTCCTCAATCAACTTCCAAAAGTGGCTGAGGAATTTCTAATTCCAAAGCTCTGGCTACCCTGTTAAGGGATTTACAGCCATGATTATATGTATGTATGTATGTAAGTATCGTTTCAAAAAGAAATATATAAAATTTTGTGTTTGGTTATTTATTAATTAAGGAGAAAAAACAGAAATAGCAAAAAGAATATAAAATAACAACATATAGAACTTAAGTAAATATATTTTGGTAACTCCTTAACTTTTCTCACAGATAGGTAACAAAAACAATCAATACAAAAAAGTTATCATTACAGAAATACAACTATAAAAACAAAAATAAAATATGAAAAAGGATAACAACCACAACGAACATAAATAAACAAAAGTAAAAATACACAACATTCTTCAGATAAATTTAAACAATAATTATAATAATTAATAATATACACACACATTAAAGACTTTTTAAAATAAGTAAGAACATTTTATTGCAGCGCTGCTTCGAAAAGCAGAATAAGTTGACATCCACATATTGGTGATAAACACATTAAAAACAACATACATACATATACTCACGGGTATAAATCCCTAGAAGGAGTAGCCAGAGCTAAGAAATTCCTCAGCCACTTTTGGAAATAATGTGAGTGGGGAAAAGATGTTTAAAATAAATGTTTCTGGTGTTGGGTCTCAAACCGCATCGCTCAAAAATCCCTTAAAAGCCTCAGTACCGTTAGTCGCCTCACACGTACACCCACCGGAAGAGATGTGGTAGTGCTATTCTAAGCCGACACTACGCAGCACTCTCATCAACATCAACATGCAATCCAATATATGTTTATGCCACCACTTCAGAGTACAATAAGAAAGTTATTATTACAATAATATGTTTCTGTACAAAATCTTTATAAAATACATGCGTCATACAAGTTTATAGATCTGCATTATTTTCATGACCTAAAATAAAATGGTCGCTACTGTGACGTACATCCGAGACTTGCAGTTTTATCGTTATCGCGCATTCCTGCTGAATTGTGCACGATTTCGAACCAGCCAATAAGACCCGTACAATACACCCCTAAAGCCTTTAAAACTACTAAAACGCTGGTTGCAGGGGAGCTCAAGATATACTGGTTGTTTCCCACCCCGAGTGAACTGATTTCAGTTTTCAGTAAACTCTCGTTTGCTAAGCACGACTATGCCGTAGCTTATTTTTTATTTCACAAAGTGAGCTATACTGTGATGTGATTTAATAATGTAATAGTGGAGGAAGGCTAAATTATTGGTCCTAATGTTGTGCTATGCGCCGCTTTTGGTTTTCGTAGTCATGATTGTTGCTACAGCCTTTCTCACCATCTTGGGAGTGTTTCTGTTGCAGCCTTATCCGGTAAAATTCTAATTAATTATTTCTATTATATATTATATCATATGATTAAGTATATTTGCATTTTAAATTTACAGGATTAGAAAGTTTTTGTGATTATTGCTCTTTGTTTGCAAAAACTACGATGTAAAAATGATAAATTGATATTATTCTGCAAGTATTTGTTGAAATATATAATTGCCTAATTAAATCTCTTACATAAATACATTTCCTTACATAAATATATAGGGAACCCTACATGTAGTAGTGGGATGTTTTCATTCCTTTATCTATTGCGCTCAATTTGACGTATCGATCGATCGCCCGGGAAACATGCGCAAAGCGTACCTGTTATGAGAAATTCCCGCGTGAAGGAGTGAGACAAATAGACAATAATAATAATGTATAAAGAAAACATATCGAAGATACGGGAGCTATAGATATTTTATAGAAAATACAAAAAATATACTATCTCAACCTCTGAAAATTAAAGGATAAACTGACTTGTTTTTACTTTCCTATTTTATGAAGGTGTATTGCTTCACTTTTGTGGTGTTTTGTTAAAATATGTATATTAATAACATTTTGAATAGAAGATCTAAGCGCACGGCAGCGCGCAGGTCAAGTTCCCGCAACAGGCCACGCGCATGCCGTGCACTATTTACACGAATCGTTTCCACCCACTTTCGACCTCCTGTAGCTCAGTGTCTATGCAAGTACAGAGATTAAATGATTCCTGCGTAATTATAAACTAGTACTAGTACTAAAGCGCTGTAAATTGTTGCTGTGTAGTTTCGGCTTAGAATAGCACTACCCCATCTCTTCCCGTGGGTGTCTCGTAGAAGTCGACTAAGGGACTAGGGCTTTTCCATCTTCGCTCTTACACCAATCCAAGGTCTGCCGCGCCGAGGGATGCATGGCCAGGGGTGAGCCTGGTCGCTAGCGTGCCGCCCGTCCCGGAGCTTGGTGCACTCCGGGTACTAAATAACCTTACCTAGTCAAGCGGGGCTCTGGCTAGGTGGACAGTTTACTTCCCTTGCTTCTCGTGGGTCTAATATGTGTTCCAATTTTAGTAAACACGGAGGCGGCGATGTAGCTCGCCACTCATCACGCCATGGTTGCTCACGGGGCGAAAAGTGGGCTAAAGAGATTATGATGTAATAGCCTACGTTCCTTCTAAAGGCGACCGGATTCCAATGGACAAAGCAAAAAACCCCGGACATTTGTACAAAGTATGGCATTTTCCACGGACACAGCTGAGGATTATTTTTTTGCAACAAAAATAAAAACTGACTTATACTCTTAAATACAGAGATTGTTTTAAGTCGATGGAACAATTTGTTATAACCGCAACAATTATTAGACATTTTTACTACATAAAATGTTACAAAAATATTTTGCAGATTTCAAAACATACGTTATAATTTTAAAATTGACATCTATTTAGATAGATATTTTTAGTCATCGAGCAGTTAGTGGAAGTTGATAGGCGTAATTCATATTTGCCATAAGTTAAAAGTACCTACTTTAGTAACTGCTCATACGACTGAGTGAGTCCTCACTCACCACTCACTCACCCTCGGTGGTTCGGGCCAGTATGCGGTGAGGGTGTGGGCTTAGGTTTATTTAATTTTCGCTTATCTATAAATAAATTAAAAACCTGGCAAAAAAAGGTAACTCACCTCCCGGACGGCCCCGGACGCTTTTTGAACAATGACAAATCCGGTGCAAACGACTAGTGTTCAAATCCTGGGTCGGGCCTACACCAATTTGTCTTTTCTAAAGACATATGTGTGGTTAATTTATCATGGTTGTTAACGGTGAGGGAAAACATCGTGAGGAAACCCACATGGCTGAGTTGTACTTAGTCATGTGAGTGTATTCGTACAAAACGGCGATAGGCCTGCCCCCTATCACGTGAGTACACTGTCCATGCAAAACGTGGGTACTCTGAACACCAGGTGACAAAGTCACGTGATGTTCAGAAGTATCAGTACCTCTGCCAACCCCTTCGGGGATATTCGGCGTGAACGTTTATGTTTATGTTATGTTATGTTACAAATCCGGGGAAATCCGGATGGATGGCAACCCTAGTCACTCTACTGTTTAAGACAGCAGAAAAAGTAAATATAGGTTTTTCCTAAAATACATTATGCTGCTGGCGAGACATGCGAATTCTGCATTAATTAAATAATATTTATTACTGTAATTGTTAAAATAACCTAAAGCATAATACAAAGATTCATGATAACTGAGTATTTTAACACATAAAAGAAAAGAAAGGCTTAGTAGCTAGTACTAAATTACTATTGGCAATTGCGTTAAAGAAATAATAGTTATAAAATTTATGATGATGCATGTGCTTTCATGCGATGGCCAAGTCAAACTGTATAGTTAGGGAAATATGTTTATTGATATGGTATGGTTAGATTTGTTAGCTTAGTTAAATGCTTAATAGCTTAAAGCGAAACGACCCTCAACTAGGGTCTGGATGAAAAGACATCCATGGATTTCCCTAAATTATACGGTTGAAGAACTGAGTTGAGGTCTTATTTTTGCATTGGAAGTGCTGATATGACATTACCATATCAGCATTAAAATATCTCATGTTTTAAAAAAAAATGATGTGGACAGTAAGCAAATTGCTTAATATTTCAGTTCCATTATATTATATTAATACATTAAAAAAATATTGCTTTCCAAATTTGAAACTTCCTTGTCTGTAAGAAATGCATTAAACTTTTGATACGATCTGTCAGTCAGTCAATGACAAAATTCAGACCTTTTTTTATTTAAACGAAGAAATGGAGGTTGTTTCGAAGGGCACTTATATATTTTAAAAGTTAATAAATAAACAAAGGAAATATCATAACTATTTACATAACATTTTCCAATTAACTCTAAGGGGTTTCCCAAAGCAGCCGCTTGGGAAATTCCCGTAGAGGTGGTATTACGTATTCTGTTTTTCAAATAGGTTTCGTCTAGAAACCTTTTACGGACTGCTTTTTTGAATGGAGGCTAGATTAGGGTTGTGTCATAAGACATATTTCGAAAATAAACTTTTCGAATGGTTTAATAATGTCGAATATATTGCTGGCTGTAGAGAATGATACATTCCAAGAGCGAGAGGGCACGATTAAGATTGTCGCTGCAGTACAAAAATTTCAAATATTTTTGGTACATGGTGTGATGCGTTTTGTTATTATTTCCCAGCGGGTTATATCACAGCTTAGTACTATACTACTACTACTAGCAAAAAGTGGGTGAAAAATTGTATGGTTAAAATATATTACCATGAAACGCTATTCAAATATTACATACATATACATACATATACTACCGGCTTAGAATAGCACTACCCCATTTCTTCCGGTGGGTGTACGTAAGAGGCGACTAACGGTATTGGGGCTTTTAAGGGATTTTTGGGCGATGCGGTTGGAGACCCATCACCAAAAACCTTTGTTTTACCATCTTTTCCCCACTCAACTTTCCAAAAGTGGCTGAAGAAATTTCTAATTCCTTAGCTCTGGCTATTCAAATATAGCTCGAATAAATATATTTCTTTACTCCGCTGCTTATATATTCGTGTTATTTACTTTGGCAAATAATTATATGATAATGAACAAATTCTAATTATGGGTATTCACCCATAATTATGGGTATCAGTGTCAAGTAATCGAGTTTAAATTTTATTTATTTTAATAATTATTATTATAACTAGGATTGCCAACCCTAGTTCAGTGGTGCCTGCTACAACTTTGGACAAGATGTTTGCTTAGTAAACCTTTCAAATAAATGAAAAGATGACATTTTAGAACTGAAAAGAAAAACTTGTATTAAAAAACAGGTTTTTTATGTGGATATCGATTAGTTTTCCATGCTTTAAGAATTTCGTAGTAAAATGGGTAAACATGGAACTGTTATCAAAGCGTCATGTCTATCTGTTTGTTTTATGACAGTTTTTAATTTTTTTAACGCAAAAATATTTGAACTAGAAAGTTTAATATAAATGTTTAAAACAGGATTGAACGATTAAGCATTACTCGGAACTACGCGGTTTTTTGAAAACTACCCGCAATAATAAAAAAAACTAAAATTTTATATCACATTTTCTTTGTTCAAGGCTAAGACTAAAAATATACAGTCTACTGTTATATAATATTAAGGTACAGATATCAATAGAAATATTTGTCATTTTAATAAAAAAAGTGATTGATAAATTATATTAAAAATCTCTCACAAATTATTTTTCTCCCAGACCTTACAAGAGATCCAGTGTCCAGATGGGCGGTCGTGCCCGGGTACCTGGCACTGCTGTGAACTCGGATGCTGCGCACCATCCACCATCGCACCGCATCTCGTCAGACGAGAAGAAGCTTTCAAGGAATATGTGCTCTGGGATTATTATAATTGGTGAGTACTTATTAAATATTTTTTAGAGTTTCATAGCGATGAAGTAAAACGGGACCTAAGGTTTTCTGTTTGTCCGTCTGTCATCACGCTGTATCTCTTGGACAGAGCTAAGACTAGGTAGATGCCTGATTTTTTTACAGAAGATACATTTATGTTTCATCTATAACAAAAAATATTGAATAAAATTTGTTATTTTAAAGGATCCAATACTAAAATTACAATCGACATTTAAAAAAATCTACAATGAGACGCTTAATAACTTCACGAATTATTAAATTACGCTTTATTGCGTTTAAAAATAAATAAATGAGTGACTGGTACCAGTTTCAACAGTATAGGTTTTCCGTTTCTGTGGTATAGAAACTTTAATAAGGACAGTATGAGTTTCACTCTCAATAGTAAAATAGACAACTGGTTTTAAGATCCAGCTAGATTAAAGTTATTTCATAAAAACAAAAATTTTCGGGTTTGTCTTACGATTCTCTATGTAAAAGAATTAGAACCTTGTCATTCCTTTTACAATAAACTTTATGAATTTATAACCTACTTCTTTGTACCGAAAAGCGTTGTAAAATCATAAGAAGAATAAGATACATATTTTCCTTCACAGGCCAATTCTGTTCGTAATAGCGACGCTTATCGGCATTTTCTTATGCGGTCTCTACTGCATATGCCTGAAGAGTACCCAATATTGCTCCTGCATATTCGCGTGCTGTCTCCGCCGTCACAACTCGGACCTGGATTCCTCAGGATCCTGTTACCCGCCGCCGCATTACAGCCGTTGTGGTTCTTTCCATCAAGCACCACCGCCATACTCTGAGGTAAGTTGTTTTACATACTTAGTGATGTCACGACAGTCCATGATAGTCCAATGGGTAGAACGACCGCCCGTCAATACCAACAAGCGTGAGTTTGAATCCTGGGTCGGGCCTACACCAATTTGTTTTTTCTTAAGTCATATATGTGGTTACTTTATCATGGTTGTTAACGGTGAGGGAAAACATCGTGATTTTTACTTAGTCATGGGACAGTGTATTCGTACAAAACGGCGATATGCCTGCCCCTCATCAGGTGAGTACACTGTCCAAGTAAAACGTGGGTACTCCGAAGACCAGCTCACGATATCACGTGATGTTCAGAAGTATTAGTACCTCTGCTTACCCCTTCGGGGATATACGACGTTGACGCTTAAGTCTTGATAATAATGTTTTCAGGTAACATCAAAACCTGATCTGTATCCTCTGGTGATCACGTGCGGTGAGGGTGAAAACAAGAATAGCGGGAACTATTTCATGGTGCACTACTTCCGGAACTACATGAATCCTCACGGTATGTACATTCTTTCTTTTATAGTCTTTCTTATCATCGCCGGTCTCAAACGTTAGTTTCTTTGGTTGGCACCGACGCAACAATTTAAACGTGTGTGTGTATTTATGTTGTGATAAAAACTTTATTATTTCATACTATTTACTTAGTAAAATTTGCAATAGATCTTGTTTTGTTGTATTTGTTTTTTTTTATTCAAATTCATTTATTGGCTATGTAGTACATGGTACATTATTAAATAATATAATAAATTATTATATTATTAAAGACTGTTTGGTTTATTGATTGAAAGTTGATTTTAATTATCGCTGAAAAATGATAAAATAATAATTAATTAAGAGAGACTAATTAATTTAGAAAGAGTAATATTTTAAAAATACGGAACCCACTCAATTTTCTCCTCGACAATATTTCCCATTATAATAAGCTTAAAAAAGCAAGATCTGATTTATTGAAAGGCTTCTAATGAGGTTTAAACGATCGGTTTTCTACGCATTTTCTTTTTAATATCAGCAACAAACTTTGTGAAACGGACGTTTCAGTTGTGTTTTAATATGTTGAATCCAGTTAAAAAGGTCCTTGAGAAGCATCAGGGTGGTTTGAGATTGGCAAAATTAGAAGTAACCACGGTTAGTACCAACTAAAGTTTAGTCATAATCATAACAATATCAAGGAATTAGGGAGGTACATTTTTATAAAGTTTAGTTTTTTAGAAGTTTTGCTTCCTTTGTTTTTTTTCAAAATGTTATTTTGTTTGATTTCAGTCTGTTAGTATATAGTGTTGTTTTTGGCTGTATATTAATAGGTGGAGATCTGTAATTAGAATTTTATTGGCATTCAAGAAATGGGTTGCCGCTTAGCCTACATTATCTATCCAAAGTCAACATTTTAATATATTCATTCATATACTTACGCCATTTGGGTAGACAGAGGTCTTTGGACCGCCAAACTATTTTCATGTTACTGTAATATAAGAAAAAGTAACTTGTTTTGTACCTAGGTATTATGCCCTCTCCGACTTGATCAAGTATTTACCCTTTATACCCCCTCTAGAAAATAATTGAATTGAGTTTGAGAGTTTTAATCATTGAGAATGGCATCGAACCCGAGATCTCTTTGACCTTGATGTACCGGTACTAACATTGAATGTAAAATACCTTTATTATTTTCAGGCTCTTTATCAGCGACGAGTACTGCAGAATCTCTCAACTCCAATTTTGTTTGCAACGTCACAAATGAAGTAAGCTTTTCAATTATGATAATAACATTCATCTTATCCATTCCTTCTAATGGCTAAATACGGAAAAGAGGTAGACAGTTAATTTATTTATTTATTTATTTATTTATTTATTTGAGAAACAAACGGTACACAATATTTCAAATAAGACAAAAATACAGAGAAGTTCTTAACCTATAAAGTTTCTACCAATTGATATACAGACGATACAGAAAAACGCAAATTAAATAACTAATGAAAACAAAACAATTATACATCAGTTGTAATGTGGATAATTTATACAGATGAAATTAAGTAAGTTAAATGAATTCTATTGTCATTCCCACCAGACCAAGCAAACACTACAAGATTACAAAATATGCATATAGATTTTAGGAAATAATGTTAATAATATTTTATGATAATAAAATATACCTAAATAAGATACTTACTTTTCAAGGTTAAAAATACATAAATTAATAATATATAAGATAATTATGAATGAAAGTACTTAAAATACATACTTTAATATAATAACATAATAAGTAAATATATAAATATAATATAATAAATAAATATAAATTCAAATAATTATATTAAGAGAAAATTGTATGACTCAAACATTTAGGGTCAATCCGCTGATTCAACAAACTCCAACTGTTTACAAAAGTTCTTAAATTGAGTTAATGATAAATCGAAAATGTCAGCTTCGGAAAATTTTGTATTGTAAGAAATAATAGCACGGGAAATAAATGTGTTGGTGGCATAATTAGTCCTGAGAGATGGTGTGTGGAATGTGAATGAGTTTCTAGTGTTGTGGGACGGACATCTGAAGTTTAACCTTGATAACAAATAAGGTGAATCAATTAGATTGTGGATGGTTTTAAATAACATTACTTGATCCCTAGTGTCTCTAGCACATTTTAAGGGTTTCAAGTTAAATACTATCTTAAGTAACATCTGGTAATTTTTGTATTTTTTTTATCAAGTAAGTATGATTTGTAAACCTAGTTTTATTACTCGCATCGGGGTCATTGAATTGAAGCGTTTCGGACATACACGGTATCGTTGATCATTGCTGGGTAATAAGTTCCACTCGTTTACTGAGTAACTGCTACCTTACTGAAGATTAGTAGAATGGCTGGTGTAATACTCATTTTGGACTGGCGCACAGCAACCCTCTCACTGCACAGAAACCTTCTTCACTAATCCCCACATGAGGTTATCATGAACAAAAATATTCTAACTAAACAATTACTTCTTCCCCAGACGAATGCAGTGGTCCCGCCTCCGTACTCGCGGTCTAGCAACTACGACGACTGGCCCGGAGGCCGCGGGGCGCTCCTACGCTCGCTGTCCTCTCTAGCCGAGGCCAGAGCGCTCCGAGCTCCACCACGATCCCTCACAGCACCGCCGGATCCCCCTGAACCGCCCGTGCGATCCCCCGACGACACTTTCCGAGAGACTCTCATTACGTCACCTGTGCAGCCTGTGGTATTGTTTTTGATATTTTTTTTGTTGGGAGTAGAATTCATATTGTGTGCATGCGATTTTTAAGAAAGGGTAATAAGTTTAGCTGTTTTAGAATAGCAATAATTACTTAATTTCATTCCCACGGTTGGTGTATGAGCGTTAAAATTATCATGTATGAAGAGATTAAAATCTTTAAATATATTTTTAATAATTAGATGAACCCTTATTAACTTAACATTAAACATTCCACAAATTTATTGATGAAGCGATTCATTTTTATACCTTGTTGTGGTCGTATCTATAATTGAGCTGATCGAGGCTAGGTCGACCGAAGCTCTTATACGCGGGTAGGCCACTTCTTTGTGATCGAACTCCTCTAGAACGGCTCGACCGATTTCAACCAAATTTGGCACAGTGATCAAGTGGACATTGCTAAGTATTGTAAGGGGTTGCATGTTGCGATCGAACCTACCATTGAGGAATAATCGAACCGAAAAACCCTCACCAAACTCGCTCAGCTCATTCATTCCAATCGCAATTTGCATTGAAGTCCTAGTTAGATGGGTGATAGGAGGTATTTAACTCCTGTAGTATGATTCCTACAGAACTAAGACTTAAACGCAGTAAGAGCCCAATCTTCATGAGCCAAATGTAACATATACCTTCTTTATTCCTCAGAACCCATCATACGACCTCGAATTGGAGCTAATTGACTACGAATTATGCTGTGAAACCGGATGCCGTCCCAAACTGGGTCCATCACCACCCGTACATCGTTCGCCGTCAAACAATGACGAAGGAACCGTTTTTGAACAGGACTTCGAAAAACTTCGGCATTTATACAACTGCCCGTCTCCGGATAACACCGCCTGTGAGTCGCCTCCACAACCGACGAGCCCTACTCAAACATCAAGGGATTCAACATTGAGGAGGGCTATTGAAGAAAAAAGGCAAAGGCGTTCCGAAACTGTTAAAAAGTGCTTGAAACGTAGAAAGTCTAGTCTCTACATGCCATTGACTTCAGGCAGCTCAGCAAAGACTTCAAAGATATCTCCAGGGGCCAAAGCTTCTTCTCGATCAGCACCAGCGACTCCCTGTGGAGCCTTAGTTCCCAATCTTCTTGCATTAACGCAACGGGTATCAGCTTCACGTCTCGGCTCCAAATCATCCAAACTTGACGAAGAAAATAATCCTTTATTAACCGACGAATGCAACGTTAACTCTGACCATAAGTTTTAATACAAAACGATACAGTAGAAAGCATATTTTGATGTTAAATATGGGATGTTAAACATCTTCAATTTGTAATATTAATCCACCACTAAATATAATGTATTGATGTCTGTGTCTATGTTTATATTAATGTTGTAACACTGGCCTAAGTTACTGACACATTCTGATCCCATATCTATGGAGGGTAGGAGTAAGAAAGTGTTCTCCTTAAGCATTTCCATCAATTTATTTATTCTGGAGACGGCACCAGATCACTCTCACTATGTTTTTATTCTATATTCACAAAAGTAGTTAAAGATTTGATAATTACAAAACTCTGAATACTCTCTGTTTTGGAATTGCAGCCTTGAAAAAAGATAGATAGGTTCATTTATAAATAAAATCCTCGTTACTTATTTTGAAATAAAAAGTGCCGGTTATTCGTATTTCGTAATATGTTAATAATACAGTGATTTCAAAGATTTCTTTAAGATTGTAGAGTTAGAGTTATATTATATTTTTATACCAATTTTTAACCGTTCTACGTAAACGTGGTCAACGAATTTAAAAGTTTAAATTTGCTTAATTTAAACTGTGCCGTTAGTAGAACCAATTTTATTATTTTAGCGAAATGGGTCCTCTTTTTACTTCAACCCTCTGGAATGTTCACCTCTGTGTTGTGAATTTTGACCGAGCTCATTTTAAGAAATAAGAAATGTTAGTGCAATTAAGAATTAGTTAGAATGAATGTTGTTTAAATAAATTAATATTATTATATATGTACGTAGTTCTACATCATTACAAATAAGTGGTATTGCTTGTCGGACCATTGTTCACAATGCCTTCTTATATATGGAAAAATATAAATTAAAGGAAAGCCATGGTTTTATTCTTTTGTCAAATGGATGAGCGTACAATGTGGCGATAGATAGTATCTTCCCAATAGGAAATAATGTTTTGAGTCTATATATATGCGTTATTTCCTTATATACAGAATGTCACTATCCCTTTCTACCCATTTCATTTTTTGTACAGATTGCGGTTCATAAATTTAGTAACAATTTCAATAAATGGAGCTACCGTCATCTACCGAAAATAAACACAAAGCTTAAGATTAAATCAGAGCACTTTCCTCATTGTATACAACGATATTGATTAAAAAAATGATGAAAGAAACTGATAATAAAATTTGGTATATGGAAGCAGGACTTTGAAGGGAGCAGCGCTGCATCGGAGGGCGTTTTGTACTCGACTGTCAATCTCCTGTTTCCTGGTATTGGTATCAGTGACCGTGCAACCTAAGTATTTAATTTTTTTTTACTCCTTTATATACTGACTATTCCCTGCAGTTTATTTGTATCACCATCATTATAAGTTGCTTATAATTAGATAAAGATATTCGAGCTTTTGGAAGAGAGAAATAGACACCTAATTTCAAGTCACGAGATTTGTTGTTAAAGGAAAATCGTGCTATTACTGCGGACTAACCAATATCGCAAGACTCAAACGTTCACACCGTATGTCCCCGAAGGGGTTGGCAGAAGTACTAATACTTCTGAACATCATGTGACATTGTCACCTAGTGTTCAGATAACCCACGTTTTGCTTGGACAGTGCACTTACGGGATGGGGGCAGGCCTATCGCCGTTTTGTAAATACAAATACACTGTCACATGATTAAGTACCACTAAGCCAAGTGGGTTACCTCTAGATGTTTTCCCTCTCCGTTAACAACCATGATAAATTTACCACATATATAACTTTAGAAAAGATAAATTGGTGTAAGTCCGACCTGGAATTTGAACCCTCATGGTCTGTACGATAAGTCTACCCAGTGAGCTATCACGGTTTCTAACCAATATCTCATGTATTAAGACACCCATCTCTTTCGTATAGTATGTATCCCATCTAACAAATAATATAGCTTTATTTCATTATAACCGACAAACTAACGATAAAAATCCTTTTAAAGCTTGCGAGGGCCTTAGGCAGGCGTTTTAAATTAAAATAAAGCCAATGTTATTGTATCGATAAAGGAAGAAAACAGCAAAAGGATATTTTAAGATTAGTATATATGGTAAAAAATCTTTTAATAACATATAGAAAGAATGATCAGGAAATTTATGGAATATAATATACCGTAGATTTTGAAGTTAAGTGATACTAAGAAGTAAAAGTGCCTAAACCAACTATTATATGTATTATTTATCTCTGATGCATGGAACTCGATCATTCTGATCCAAAACGAAATTTTGATTGAAACTCGTAATCTGCATATTGAATGTAACGAACGTAAGGCCATAAATGCAACAAATATTACTGCTTATGAATGCGAGAGGTTTGCAATGATAGTATAAAGTGAGGCTAAATAAGATGCTATTTCGATAGAGTTATATTTTTTTAATTTGACTTGATGCGATTTGGATATCACTTGTATTACGACGATGATACTTATTGGATTAATTTGGATTGGTTAAACTCTTTTGATAAATCTCTTAGCTTTAGCTGCAGTTGTTTATGGGTTTGGATTAAAACACCCAATACGCAGACTTGGATCAAGTATTTTTGATGTCAACTTGGAGTAAGATTAACCCGGTATAAATGCGGCTTTAACCTGTGGACTGGACCAACTAATAAAAAGAGAATGGTTTGGTTTGGTTGTTTTAGGCATTTTCATTCTGTCATAACTAGAGATGGGTCGAGGGCATAAAAACTTATTGGGCAGATTGGACGTATTGGGTTAAAATGGGCAAAAATGAATTTACGCCCGATAAATGCCCAATCGCTGGGCGGAAAAACAAAACACTACTTTAAAATTAAACTACAAGTGGATCATTATTTTAATTGTGTTTAACTTATACATATACATCAGCGTCATCAGAATAAAGGAATAAGAAGAAAAAAGAAGTTACAATATGCCAAATATAGGCATATAAGTACTTTAAATTCTTACTTAGACGACATTATCTATAGTCCAATGGGTAGAACGCCCGCCCGTAAACAGACAGTCGTGAGTTCAAATCCCGGGTCGGGGCTACACCAATTGGTCTTTTCTAATGTCATATGTGTGGTTAATTTATCATGGTTGTCAACGGTGAGGGATCAAATCGTGAGGAAACCACAAGGCCGAGTTGTACTTAGCCATATGACAGTGTATTCGTACAAAACGGCAATAGGCCTGCCCCCTATCACGTGAGTTCACTGTCTAAGCAAAACATTGGTACCTACTTTGGACACTAAGTGGCGCTGTCACGTGATGTTCATCATTGGTAGCTCTGCCAACCGGCTCTGATAAACGGCGTGAACGTTTATGTTATGTTAAATTCTTAATCTTAACCCACTTTTACTTTGAACGATTATAATAATAATTATGTATACCCTTACAATAAAAAAACACATTCAATTATATCAAGCGATAGAGTAGCTATAAGATATTAACTTTAGTATAACGAATAATGTTATAAAGTAACTAAGCGAAAAAAAAACATATATTTTATTTTTATTTTTCAAGATTATTAACATCATGTAGTAACGGTATATTCCGCTAACAGAATTTTAAAATGTGAAAATACTCACGTTCACGCTACTTTTTATACTCGAAGGGGATGAAATAATACTTAGGTATTAGGGTTTTAAACTGAAAAACAGTTCGTGTTTAATTAGTAAAGGTCAATGAGCATCAATGTATGGAAAAAAAAACCACAGCGGACACGAATGATTTTGATGTCATATATTGACAGAGGACATGAACTATTCGTGGCAAAAGGCGCATATTTCCGGGTTGTAATAATTTGGCGGTAGATGGCGTTGACACAAGTAAAGATGTAAAGAAACAGGCAAAAACCAATTTTCGCGCCAGTGATCATGATCACTTGATATTGATACTATAGCTCAGTTGGCAGAGCGACGGGAGCGTATATCCGCTGCTAGATTTTTGTTATGTTGTGTCTTACCCTTTTAAAGGCAAATTCAAATATAACCTAAGTTAAGTAAAATTATACAATAGTAAAAAATATTTATATATTATACAATATTTCAATATTACGAACATGATATCAATTCAATTTTAATTACCTTATTTATTTTTTTAGCTGGCACCTTCTTTGTTAGTCCAGGTTTAGTAAACCTTTTTGCTGTGTCGGCTAAGTGCCGGTTTAAAATAGCGCTACCCCATTTCTTCCCATGGGTTATCATAAGAGGCGACTAAGGGTATCGGGGCTTTTTAAGCGACTTTTGGGCGATGCGGTTGGAGACCCATCACCAAAAATATTTATATAACAATCTTTCTCTACTTAACTTCCAAGTGGCTAAAGAATTTTAAGATTCAGAAGAGCAGGCTACCCCTTTTAGGGATTTGTAGCCGTAAGTAGATGGATGTAAAACGTAAAGCAAATCGCTCGCTCTGTATTATTTATTCAATGTCGCTCTTAGCTGTCGTTATGCGTGTGTCTTGTCATGCCATGTCATTCGACTTCTTTGAATACTCAAATGCGCTCATTTCTTTTCGGTATTTGCTATTATTTTTTACTATTAACTGTTATATTTTAAAATTTTCTGTTCACCGTGAATGCTCTTTTTGCATTTGCAGCGTAGAACATAATAAAATTTATATATTTTATTCTAATAAATAAAATGAGTTGACGTGGATGTTCATACTTTAATAGAAATTAAAAAAATGAGCCTGGTCAAAAAGATTTATAACCTCTGACATGTCAAAAAATGGCAGCTGTCAGAATTCTACGCAATTTAAAATCTAGGTACAAAATAGCGAGATTGAATCCGGCGGCATGTCAATGTCAATTTGGTCTCAACTCTATATAATTATACCGAACTTTATATTATATAAAGTGTCCAATAGGAGCGCGCGATTTGTACTTGATACGAGCCCAACGTAAATAGGGTTAGATTCTCATACGTTTATAGTGGAAAATCATCAAAATCTGGACTATGACCATCCAGAATGTTTGTTTAAATTAAAAGTTTAAAACAGTATCACAATTTTTCCCTATTGTATTGTAACAAATTAATGAATTATCATAAAAAGTATTATAAGATTCTTGCATTTAAAAATGTTTGCGTTTCTGTCTGCAAAACTTCATAAAACGGGTTGGATTGCACCCATTGACTTTTATGCTAATGGTCCCTATCATGAACCCTATAAGTATTATTCATTCTTTAAATAAAATATGACATTTTATAATGATTTTAACTAATAACATCAACCACACTCTTACAATAATGATATTTTAAAAATTAAAATTAAATAAGATTTCTGCCCAAGTAATGGACATTTATTCGGCATTTATGGACATTTATTGGGCATAAATCCAATCCGCCCAAAATGCCCGGGCAAAATCCCATCTCTAGTCATAACCTGTGGTCATAAAAATACAATACAAACGGTGTATTTATTTTTATTAAAATCGTTAAATAAAAGTCGCAGCCGTGGACCCGTACGTGAATATAAAAATAGACTCAGAAATGAGTTTACCAACTGATTTTGGCCCTGACTCAGGGGGCAGAGTTAAGGTAAGACGGATCTTAAACATAAATGCAACCTCAAAATATGTATTCTTATAACAAATATCTTTCCAGGGTTTAGTCATAGTTAAGCCCATAATATACGGTAATGTGGCCCGATATTTCGGAAAAAAACGCGAAGAAGATGGGCATACTCATCAATGGACTGTTTATGTGAAACCATATACAAATGAAGATATGTCCACCTATATCAAGAAAGTTCACTTCAAGCTTCACGAAAGTTATGCGAATCCAAATAGAATAGTCACCAAACCTCCATACGAGCTCACGGAAACTGGGTGGGGAGAGTTTGAGATTGTCATAAAGATATATTTTCATGACCCAAATGAGCGACCGGTATGTATCAAAATAAAATTTTCACCTTTAGTCATCTATGCTAGCAGACAGTGACTAGAAGCCCACAGGTGTTCTTGTTGCCGTGTCGAAGTTTTTCTTTCCTTTATTTGTTCTTTATTTATTAGTAATAATCCCCACATGAGGTTTTCATGAACAAAAAGATTTAAATTATGTGATAGTTAGGCGTTTTCAACATTTGCATTCTATCTGAAAAGGTAGACAAGTGGCCTTCCGAATAAGTAAAAATTCGGAGGTAGGAAACGCAAACACTACTTTAAATGTGTAAAAGAAACAAAGTATAGAAGAATTTCGCACTGGTAGCCATTGACACGGTAGCTCAATTGGCAGAGCGACGGGGGCATATACCCACGGTATTCGCCCCCGTATACGGGTTCAATTCCCGCCTGTGTCGAAGTTTTTCTTTCCTTTATTTGTTCTTTATTTATTAGTTATAATCCTCACATGAGGTTTTCATGAACAAAAAGATTGAAATTAAATATATATTTAGTTTTATGTATGAAAAGCCCTTTTTTAAAAAAGAATATTTGAAAAAGAAGAGATACTTTGTTTGTCCTAAATCTTGGAAACAGTTTACAGTACAACAGTTTCCGAATTAATATATTCCAAATTTATAAGGGTTTTGTAGTTCGATGGCTAGGAAACCTTAAAAATCTGTAAAAGTATAGGAGTCGTCAAATTCAGTAGTTGCTTTAAGTCTTTCAATATCGGTGTCCATGAATTAGTAGATAAACAATAAAATTTTGTTTTTTTTCAGGTAACCTTATACCATATTCTCAAGCTATTTCAATCACCAGTAGGATCAGCAGAGGGTGTACAACCAACTGTCGGCCGGGCACTAGTTAGTGAATCATATGAAGAAATTGTATTTCAGGTATACTTTGTAAATTATTGGCTTATAGATATATATTTTAAAAAAAAACTCATCTGACTGTTGATGCCTTGAAGAGTAGGCAAAGGTTCTAATACTATTAAATATGGCGCCTGGTGTTCACACTTCCCAGTTTTCATCCCAACAGACTTCCCTTGTAATACGGAGCAAGTTATGCAAGACAAAGCTTGCCCTTAGATCTTCACAACAGTCATATCTGCCTCACAATTTGCTCAAAACCATTTTAAAATAATAATAATAATTTATTTTATTTCACAAAAGGTAGACCATTACACTTGTTACATTAATACATTACGATTACAATATGTACTATATGAGGAAGCTTGTTATTTACAGCTAAGTATCTACATACTAATTCAATTTTGTAAATGCAGCCATAAGCTTCCATAATAAAATATAAAATTATATAATATAACAAGGAAAAGTGAATTTTCATGTTACGGAATGTGTGGGTGTGTGTGTGCTCTTTTCTGCAAATCTTTTATTATTAGTAACTTTTATCATTTTTGTCCCATTTTGGTGTCCAACAATGCAGTTAACAAACAAAGCACAAAGTCAGAATGTTCAGAGTACCCATGTTTTGCTTGGACAGTGTACTCTAGTGATAGGGGGCAGGCCTATTGCCGTTTTGTACAAATACACTGTCATATGACACAGTACAACTTTGCGATGTGAGTTTTCCTCGCGTTGTCTTCCCTCACCGTTAACAACCATGATAAATTAACCACACATATAAGTTAAGAAAAGATAAATTGGTGTAAGCCTGACCCGGGATTTGAATCCTAATCATGATCATCAGCACGATAAGCGGTGTTCTACCCACTGAGCTATCATGGTCAAGTTATTTTTATTAAATAATATTTTTGTTTCAGGAACCCACACAGCTGATGCAGCATCTCCTCACAAATATAAAGCCCTTGACTAACAACTCATGGCAGCATGAGACCGATTGTAAGTATTATTATCATTTTTTATAAAACTATATTTTTTATAACGTTAAAATGCTAGGATTTAGAATAGATTATTAAGAGAGCATTGTATGAGAATATTGCTGAATTAGCGATATCTGCGAAAGGAAATGGTTTAGTGCTATTCTATGCCATCACTACACAGCTATTTATAGATATTTGTTCCCAGCTAATTTAATGCAGAACGTGATATACAAGCTGTGTAGTGCCGGCTTAGAATAGCACTGCCCCATTTCTTTCCGCGGGTGTACGTTAGAGGCGACTTAGGGTATTGGGGCATTTAAAGTATTTCGTGTGAAATGCGGTTGGAGAGCTATCAGTAAAACCTTTACTTTACAAACTTTTCCCCACTCAGCTTCCAAAATTGGTTGAGGAATTTGAGGAACTCTGGCGACCCATTCTAGGGATTTATAACCACAAGTAAATGTATCTATGTATGTTTCAAGGTATTTTAATTTAGTACATACATTTGGAAGTTGATTGGGGAAAGGATGGTAATAATAAATAAATGTTTTTGGTGACGGTTCTCCAACCACATCGTCCAAAAATCACTTAGTCGCCTCTTACGATCACCCACAGGTAGGAATGGGGTAGTGTTATTTTTTATTAAATTTACGTTTACTTTCTATGTTGATTGTTAAGTGTTTCTTAATGTATGTGAGTGTAACTGTGCTTTTCTTTGTATGTAGCAATGAATAAATGTTTTCTTTCTTTCTTTCTTTCTTTATTCTAAGCCAACAGTGCACGGCAAATAATTTTAATTTAATGTTTTTTTTATCTATGCTACTGCTTTGACTACTATTCCTTTCGGTTAAAAATGGTAAATCACTAACACATGCGTTCTTCCTGATTGGTCGTTGAGATAGATAGATAGAAAGACATTTATTCGCTGCATAAAAGGCACAAAAACTAACAATATGCAATAAGACAATATGAAATAAAAAAAGTAAAAGTATACAGCAAATAAAAATAATATAACACTAAAATAATTAAAAACACAAAATAATAAATTAAACAAAAAAATATCAAAGAGATTAAAAACTTTAATTAAAAAAAGAAAAAAAACAAAGAGATTTAACAGCTTCGTTCATCTGCCAAGTCGAGCGCGAAGCAAACACTACCGTACCATCCTTTACTGGAACCATTTCGCTGCATTTCCAGGCCCCTATTTGAGAACCTTTGCATAAGACCATAACGCAGATATATTATTATAGATAATGTTATATGACTGGCCGTTCAATATTTTTTTTACGTTAGTGGGTACAAGTACACGGCCATAATATAACACTAACTAATATTAATAAAGAAATCTCAGTAAGGAACCTTAGGCTTGGCACGACTTAGTCTAGATTTCATAAATTTTTAGAGATAAACTATAGGCACAATCAAGACCTAGCTAGTTTTTGACAGAATGTTTTTGGTGGGTCTATGTGTTCCGCCATTCAATTAAAATTCTATTTAATAAACGAAGAGTAAAAAATGAACAATCTAAAACTTTATTTTCTTTGTTACAGTTGAAGATAAGAAAGTGAAGACACGCGAAAAGATTATGGCAGCCAAAACCAAAGTACGCGGTGAAATTGTGGAACTTAAAGACAAATTGAAATTAGCAAAAGAAACCGTGACTAGGTTTAAAGAAGAAATCGCCAGATTACAAAATGACTCAGTGGGATCCATGTTGACAAGCATATAAAAGAAGAAAGTATGAGAGTTTGTTTGTATAAATAAAGGACGAAAAGATAAGCGCATGAAGTGTTAATAACAAAAACATAACATAACATATATACTCACGGCTATAAATCCCTAGAAGGGGTAGCCAGAGCTAAGGAATTAGAAATTCCTCAGCCACTTTTGGAAAATTGAGTGGGGAAAAGATGGTAAAGTAAAGGTTGTTGGTGTTGGGTCTCCAACCGCATCGCCCAAAAATCCCTTAAAAGCCCCAATACCGTTAGTCGCCTCTTACGTTCACCCGCCGAAAGAATTGGGGTAGTGCTATTCGAAGCCTACACAGCGCATGAAGTGTTAATAACAAAGTAGTCCATATAATGAAACAAATTCTGAAGGTTGAGTGTAATGTGAATAAAGAATAACAAAGTAGATAGACACTTTGGCACAAAGTGTTACAAATGAGACTGTACTTTCTCTGAATAAAGAATTATTATAGTACATCTATCAGATCTTTGAGGAGTAAAATAGTGTTAAGCTAAGATTCATGATGTATTCCTTGTTCTCAAATTAGATTGCAGTGTCATGTGCAAATGTGAAGGCGAGATCAACATATTTATTTCTCACAAAATACAAAAAGAATGAAAAAACTATTAGGAAACTGTTGTAAGGTTTACTTGACGAGCGATTATAGTCAAAGATTTTAAAAGTGTGGAAATAAATGATTTTTTGCATTATAATTGAACTTTTTACTCATTTTTTATTTTCATTATTCCAATGTTAAAAATGCATGAATTTTGTTAATTTGTATCACTAGAAAAGAGAACATACATACATATACTCACGGCTATATTTCCCTAGAAGGGGTAACCAAAGCTAAGGAATTATAAATTCCTCAGCCACTTTTGGAAGTTGAGTGGGGAAAAGATGGTAAGAATAAAGGTTTTTGGTGATGGGTCTCCAACCGCATCGCCCAAAAATCCAATAAATAGCCCCAATACCCTTAGTCGCCTCTTACGAAACCCGTAGGTAGAAGTAAAGTAAAGTAAAAAGTATATTTATTAAAGAATTACAGCTTTCACAAATTTCCAGGGGTTCCCAAACTAGGCTTAGCCTGTACCTTGGGAAACCAATTTAAATATATAATATAATGGAATAGGCGCTTTAATCGAAGTATTACATGTTACATCAAAAAAAAGTATGTAATAAAATTAAAAGAATGAAAAAGAAAAAAAAATAATTAAAAGACACGAACAACACAAAACAAAATGATGGACATAAACAAAGCAAAATGGAGGAGAGTTCCATAATGATAATATAATAGATCTATACATTACATTCGGTTTCATTGATATTATTTTATTTTATTTTATGAGTGTGAGTGTGTGTGTAGTTGTTAGTTTGTTAGTATTGACAAATATATATGAATAATGAATATTATATAGAATTTATATATAGTTTGTGTGTATGGTGTGAATATATATATATGAATATATATTTGAATATATGAGTATATAAATATAAATGAGATAGATGAGATGGAGAACCTTATTAACTAATTATTGATAATTATTGATATATGCTAATAATAATTGCTAATAATTGACTCTGTACTCTCGTAGTCCATAGAGCTTAACTGTGTCGTCACCTTTGATTTAAGTAGCGGTAAGGAGTCATCTCTTTGAATATTACACTTTTTGACTAAATTGTTGTATATGTGAGCGTATGCAAAAGTACCTGTGCGTTTAGCAAAGCTGGTAGTTACAATAGGCATGACAATTTGGTGGACTCTGTTCGATTTAAGCAAGTTAAATTCGGATGATTTACCTAAGTTTCGGTGTGTGGTTAGACACACTTTTTGTAGATAAAGTTGTCTTACTGATAGAACTAGAAAGGGGTAGCGGCATTCTAAGCCGGCACTACACGGCAAAGAAAAGAGAACTACCAATATTATATGGTTTATGTATGGCTGTAATGCTTGTTATAAAAAAAAAGCATCATTATCATCAGCCAATAGACATCCACTGCTGGGCATAAGCCCCCTTTTAAGATTTCTACACTACACGACCGGTCCTGTGCTGCTCTCATCCATCGGAGGCCCGAGATTTTTAAGTCGATTCTCTTTGTGGAAGGCCTAACAAACTATAGAATAGAAATAAATAAAGAATAAATAAAGGAAAGAAAAATTTCGGCACATGCGGGATTTTTTCTTTTTCTTTCGTTTATTTATTAGTAATAATCCCCACATGAGGTTTTCATGAACAAAAACATTTAAATTATAGCATAGAATTATAGAAATGTATAAAAAAACTATACCTTTATCAACTAATTTATCATGGTTGTGGAAAACAGCGCGAACCTACATGGCTAAATTGTTCTTAGTCATGTAAAAAAAAAAGAAAAGAGAGATTTTTATTTGTTGCTGACTAACAAAAAAATACACAGAACATATATAGAAAATACAAAAACAGTACAAAATTGATTTTAAAAAGTAAAATAAACAAAATAAAACAAACAAATAAAACAAAAATTGGTCATGGCTTACGTCAGCAACAAAACAGCACCTGACTCAGCATTTTGTTGTGACACACAACACTGATTTTCAGTCAGTACTCTTTGTAACAAGTGATGTCACGGACATTTCACACTGTACTGATCAGTCTATGCAAACTATACAATAAAATAAAACCAATATATATGTATATTCATTCATTTACATACATGTACATATATATATATATATATACATATATTTATTATATTATATTATATATTTAACATGTGTATATATGTATGTGTGTGTATGTATATATATATATATATATACATACACACACATACATATATACACATGTTAAATAAAATATACTAAATTAATAACTGAAATACACGGAAATATAATTATATGAAGTTCACACATAAACAAAAGTAAGTAAACACGATTATACGAAAAAGTAGTAAGTATACACACACGATAACACTAAAAAAACATAAATAAATTAATACCTAAATTGACAGATTAGAACTAGGACTCGGTGCTGGAAAAATTGGGATTTTGCTGAACTAGCAAGTAGCTTTTAAGCTTTCGCTTAAAAGATGTCCTATTTGTGGAATCTCGGATAGGTGGTGGGAGATCATTCCAGCACTTGGACGCCGCGAACCTGAAACTGCCTCGAAACGCTGCAGAACGATGCATTGGCAAAATCGCTCTTACTTTAAACTGGTAATCGCTTTTGGACCATTGCAGTTTTTTAAATAAATATTCAGGAGATTCGTGCCGAACAACACCGAAAAGCAGCGTTGCAAGATGTAGTTGCCTACGTGCCTGCATTTTCAATAGTTTAGCGTCGTTCAAATGAGGAGTGACGTGGGATCTTGGAGGAATGCGAAGACAAAACCGTGTGCATGCGTTTTGCACACGTTGTATCAATCTCTGTGAACGACCAAGTATGCAACTGCCATAGACAACATCACAGTAGTTTAACCTTGATAATATTAACGATTCGCACAGGTCAAGACGCAAATCCACACTGAGATAATCGCGAATATTATAAAGCACTTTAAGGCGATAGAAGCAGTTACTGACTACTGATAAAACATGGTTTTCGAACCGTAGTTCCCCGTCCATCAGCACGCCAAGGTTTTTTGCTTCCACCACCCGTTCTATGGGTTGTCCTCTGATAGCTACATCATTGGCCGCAAGAGCTTCCACTGTATTACGTATTTGATGTTTAGATCCAAGTATCATGTACTTGGACTTGCTAGGATTCAGGACAAGACAATTCTTTTCAGACCAGGTAACAATACGCTCGAGCTCCGCATTAAGTATATCAACAGTCCTCATAGCGTCACTAGGCAGACCAGATACGTATAATTGCAGATCATCGGCATAAATGTGATACTTACTATTATGAATACTATTAATAATATCAGCGGTATAAAGAATGAAGAGAAGAGGTCCCAAAATAGAGCCCTGGGGAACCCCTCTGGGAACAAGACTTGTAGCAGAAGTATGATTACTGCCATCTCTCTTACGAAGCTCTACGAATTGCATCCTGTCAGACAAGTAACTGTCAAACCAACGAATCGTCGCAACATCAAAGCCGTAATATGCCATCTTAGACAAAAGAAGAGATACATACAAGCACTCGAAGGCCCTGGAGAAGTCTAATAAAAGAAGCAAACTGCTGTTATGTGATATTGTATTCACAAAAACGGCGACAGGACTGCCTCCTATTTTGTAAGTAAACTGTCCAAGTAAAACGTGACATAACAATATCACGTTATTTTCAGAAGCATTAATACCTCTGCCAACCCTTCGGGGATATACAGGGTGAACGTATGAGTCTTTTAGTGCAGTATTTATCAACTACCGTGATAGCCCAGTGGGTAGAACACTCGGTTATCGTGCAAACGACTAGTGTTCAAATCCTGGGTCGGGCCTACACCAATTTGTCTTTTCTTAAGACATATGTGTGGATAATTTATCATGGTTGTTAACGGTGAGGGAAAACATCGTGAGGAAACCCACATGGCTGAGCTGTACTTAGTCATGTGACAGTGTATTCGTACAAAACGGCGATAGGCCTGCCCCCTATCACGTGAGTACACTGTCCATGCAAAACGTGGGTACTCTTAACACCAGGTGACAAAGTCACGTGATGTTCAGAAGTATTAGTACCTCTGCCAACCCCTTCGGGGATATTCGGCGTGAACGTTTATGTTATTATCTATACTTATAATAAATCTGTAGAGAGGTCAATTCTGTACATTAAATATATTTTTAAAAGAAAGTGATGATTAGAGATCGATACTGATGCCAAAAATGCAATCAGTAAAATTTTTGTCTGTCTGTCTGTCTGTCTGTCTGTCTGTCTGTCGGTTTGTATGTTCCTTATGGAAACAAAAACTACTCGACGGATTCTAACGAAACTTGGTACAATTATTCTTCATACTTCTGCGCAGGTTTTTGTATACTTTCCAGCAGAGTAGTAAAGGGGAATTTTGGGAAATTTTGGGAAAACGGGAGAAGTTACTCCATTTTTTAAGCTTCCGTCGCGTGTGCAGCCTTAATGGTTAAACTTACATATAAATCATGTATGACGGAAAAATTCTGCATAAAATTACCTAATAAAAAATCCTGAAAAGTTTATGTCTATCTTTTACGGTTGACTCACAATAACACGTGTAATTCCTGATAGCTTAGCAGTTCGGAACATTCTGATTAGATTTGTTTACTCTTACGTTTGTAAACCTATCACTCATCCCTAATTTAAAAAAGGTAACATTATAACCTATTCAATAAAAAAAGAATCATAGAAATCGGTAGACAAACACCGAAATTATACATAAAATAAGCCAGCGCGCCCGTGACCAAAACCAAATCTTTACTAATTCATTAAAGCGCATTCAAAATCACCAAACTACACTGTTTAGGGAGTGCTATAATTAAATAAATTGAAAACATTGCGCTGAATTTCACAATGCTTAAGCAGGGACTGAAGAAAGAATCCTCAGATATTTAAAAAAACAACGCTACCCGTGCGAAGCTGGGACGATCCACTAGTGTTATATATATTTATCAACTGCAATCTATTTTTGGCGACTTATTAGTATAACATACATACATATATATACTCACGGCTATAAATCCCTAGAAGGCGTAGCCAGAGCTAAAGGAATTAGAAATTCCTCAGCCACTTTTGGAAAATTAAGTGGGGAAAAGATGGTAAAGTAAAGGTTGTTGGTGTTGGGTCTCCAACCGCATCGCCCAAAAATCCCTTAAAAGCCACGGTATTGGTACCGTTAGTCGCCTCTTACGTCCACCTATCGGTAGAAACGGGGTAGTGCTATTCTAAGCCGATACTACACGGCGTCATTAGTATAAGTAGCGTGCATATCCACGTAAACAACTTTGAACTTTTAAAACTGCTGATTCTATTATGAATAACTCCTGAAACAAATTGTCAATTTTCGTCAATTTTCTTGAATAACTTGGAATATATTTATTTTAAAATTGCAAAAAATACATTAAAGATCTTCTCAACAAGACCTTTCATTTGATATGCCACACGATGCAGTTTTCAGTTTTTTTTTTAATTTTCCCCTTCCCCTCCAAAAATGACCCCCCATATACAGATTTCATCTGCTCACGTCACACCTCTGTGTTTGGGTCACAGGAATTGATATGTGTACTGTAAGCGACGGACGGACAGACACAGGAGTGATCCTATAAGGGTTCCGTTTTTGTATTCAGACGTACGGAACCCTAAAAACGTTATTTTTGTCCTCATTGATGATGTATATTTATTTTCAATATCCTGAATACGATGAGTAACGTTACACGTAATTAAAGTGTTGGTACTGACATTAGTGCATTGCATAGTTCGTGTTACAAAAATAGGTCAAGCTAAGTGTTCGAATATCGACTGATTGCGTGACTGACCAACTTTGGGGTTGTGAATAGTGCATTGATTACCCTGTGTCCAGTTGTAACTTTGGGAAAACAATATTGCGTTGTTGATGTTTTGTTTACCACTAAATAATGCATGCAGAAAATATAACTCCATTCAACTTACCGTTCATGCCGTAAATACCCGAATGAAAGAAAGAAAGAGAAAGAAAGAAAGACATTTATTTGCTGCATAAAAGGCACAAAAACTAACAATATGCAAATAATAAGAAATAAAAAATGTAAAAAAAATACAGAAATAAAAACAATATAACACTAAAATAATTAAAAACACAAAACAAAAATTAAATAAAAATATCAAAAAGTAATTAAAAACTAAAAATAAAAAAAGACAAAAAACACTATAATTTTTTTTACCAAGAACACATCAAAAATCTCTCTGTGCCCTCCAACAGCAAAAAGGCACTGACTCAGCAAACGTTGTGAGTTTTACCTCACAACACTGATTTTCGGTCAGCGCCAACAGTAGCGACAACACAAGCGTCTCACCAGCAGCATATTATAATACACCTCAATGAACTACTACTACTATAATACACCTGAATGGACAACCTCAGAGGTATTAAAGCTTCTGGACTGTAATTTTTTGTCACTAAATGTTAAGAGTACCAACATGTTGCTTGAACAGTGTACATATTCACGCAATGGGGTGCAAACCTATCACCGTTTTGCACGAAACACTGTCACACGACTAAGTGAAACTCAGCCATGTGGGTCTCACGATGTTTTCTTACAGCGTCAACTACCTTGGTACAGACACATCTATTCTCTTGTATCAATGGTGTTCACACTGAGCTATCAAAGGATATCAATAAAACAAAATGTTTAATATTACATACATACATACATATACTCACGGCTGTAAATCCCTAGAAGGGGTAGCTAGAGCTTAAAAAATAGAAATTCCTCAGCTACTTTTGGAAATGTGAATGGGGAAAAGATGGTAAAAATAAAGGTTGTTGGTGATGGGTCTCCAACCGCATCGACCAAAAATCCCTTAAAAGCCCCAATATCGTTAGTCGCCTCTTACGTACACCCACCGGAAGAAATGGGGTAGTGTTATTCTAAGCCGACACTACACAGCCATGTTTAATATTATAATCACAAAAAGGGACAGATAGCCAAAGCTTCGGAATCTTCTTTAAGATAAATTGTCTAATTTATCTTAAAGAAGTGGTTGCCATAAAGTATATTAGTATAATCGATTTGGTTTTAAAATCCTTTGCTTAACCACTTCTTCCATTGGCTAAAACTAAATGTGATGGATTCTGCAGGTTTTTTACATGGTTTTAACTATATTACATGTATAAATAAAACATATATCACTTAAATAATTCCTAAAATGGATTATGTTATGTGTGGATGGTAACGTTAGTAGAGGACGACCACGGAGAACACACTTGGACCAAATTGAGAGAGTGCTCAAAAAGGCTGCCGTCCGAAGTATGAAGAATAAAAGAGCATGTATGAAAAGATTGATGGATGTAAACGAAGCTAGAGAGGTTTGTCAGGATCGTGCGAAGTGGCGATCAATAGTCTCTGCCTACTCCAATGGGAACTAATGGCGTGAGTATATGTATGTATGTATGTATGTAAAATGGATTAGGCAGAGCTTTGGAATCATTAGTTGCTCAGACACTTAGAAGTTTCGTAAGGAAATGATTTTAAAATAAAGGATGGTTCGGGATAGGTCTACAACCACAACATCCAAAAGTAGTAGTACCACAACGTCCATAGTTAGCCGAGACTACACAAACTACCTTGATGAATCTAGAGTTAAATATACAATTAGACTCACTGAACAGAAATTAGGTACTCGCAGTAAAACATACATACGTACATATACTCACGGCTATAAACCCCTAGAAGGGGTAACGAGAGTTTCAGAATAAGAAACCCACCAAAAACATTAAATGTAAAAAATGCCAAGTCTCTCGATGCAGTCTTTCCATCGTAAAAAGTTTTGAGATCTCATAGAAGCCAAGTCCTATTCAAAATATTTCGTAGTTATAAATCAACATTTAGTAATTGTATCAATAGTTTTCTTTATATTATAATTATAGTGACTTGGCAATGAGCACAAGAAGAAACAAATAAAACGGCATATTTGGAGGAGTTGAAAGTTACACACACCGCATGCGTAAACATTAATATCACAAAATTAATTTTCTTTTGGTTTATCCGTGTCGTCCCAACCGAATTTCGGCAACGGCAGTCAGTCTTAGTGCACTCTCGATTCATTTACTTTTATAAAGCGATGGCCCGTAAGGTATTCTTAATTATTGTATTGGAGCATGTAGTCGGTAGTGACCATCATGATTCATACATAACAAATAATCTGATCACTGGTCTCGTCAGTAACATTTGCATATAATTCCAGGCAGCAAGCAGCTTTTAATTTGTGCTCAGTGCCAAGTCACTATAATTATAATATAAAGAAAACTATTGATACAATTACTAAATGTTGATTTATAACTACGAAATATTTTGAATAGGACTTGGCTTCTATGAGATCTCAAAACTTTTTACGATGGAAAGACTGCATCGAGAGACTTGGCATTTTTTACATTTAATGTTTTTGGTGGGATCTCATTTATTTTTTGTAAGTGTATTTCTTTCTTTTACTTTTAGGTGACCTCACAATTTCTTGGACGTCAGCTACTGCTTTGCTTAGAACCCATTCTCTATCTCTATCTCTTTTGTTTCTTCTCTGAGGCTTCGTTACTTCTAAGGTAGACAAGTCTGGGCGATATATACTTCGGAGTCGATTATATTCAGCTATTGCTGTCTCCTGAGCTTTGATACTACTAAAATTCACATTTATTAAATGTAATCCACCCAAACTAGTCACTATTGAAAGGGCCACGTATGCTTGTTTGACGACTGAAAACTCCCATACATGCTGTATGACAACGAATGAAATAAACACGACCCATCTCCAGGAATAGAGATGACTCTGTGTGGACAAAGGTCGCCATTTATGTACAATATTTCACGTTCCATTACACTATATTTACAATTACTTCTATAACAATAGGGCTTAAACTTATATATATATATGCAAACTAAATAGAACTAAACTAACTAACAAATAACTAACTAAATAAATATATATCTACTAACTTACAAACTATAACTAAACTAAACTAAATAACACGTAAAGTTCTCCGAATATCAATTATCACTACAATATTTTTTAGTTTCGAAATAGGTTTTCATAGACAGATGGCGCTATCAAATGAAAATTATCGAATTATTTTGAAGTACTACTTACACTGCGCTTTGTAACGAAACCATAGCGCGATTCAGACAGGTACAACGCCATCTATCGAGCGCGCATACAATATTTATCGCAATACAATGGAGTTTTAGCTTTATTAATTTAATGAACTTTATGTATTAATTTGTATTAATGATAGTCTATGTATTACATTTATATTATTCTTTTCCATTCTATGTATGTATTCATCCAATTGAATAGGTACTTGAACAACGAACAAAGTTAACAATGCAGTCAAAATCCATACATAATGTTCTTGCCAAACCGCAAATATAAAATTGTTTTCTATGGCATATAATTTTTTGATGTTTTTATAATTTTTCCTTTATATGTGGCTAATGACATATCTTGGTGCAAAATTTGAAGTTTCTAAGTCTGCTAGAAGTACCTTAGATTTTTGATGATCTGTCAGTGAGTCAGTGAGTGACAAAATGGTGTAACTTTGATCGACCGTAACTCCTAAACTATAAATTCATTTGGCGTGTAATTTCGAACTTAAGCTTGTTCTAATGCCTACTATTATTCACCGAAAACCTAAACTCCTAGCTTTGTCCACGTCGAAGATATAGGGGGGGCGAAACAGCCGCGAACCGCTTCGAGAAAAGATGGTACGGCCGTGCCCGTTTTGCTCGAGACTTGGCAGGGGCACTGCCGTGCCCCCAGATGCCTCAGCCACTTTTGGAAATGGGGAAAAGATTGTGAAATAAAGATTTTTTATTATGGTTCTCCAACCGCATCGCTCAAAGTTCCCTTAAAAAGCCCCAATACCTTCAGTCGCCTCTTACGAACACCCACAGGAAGAAATGGGGTAGTGCCATCCTAAAAAAAAAAAAATACGTATTCAATTAAATATATAATAAAATAAATATAATGTAGCTGTGTAGTGTCGGCTTAGAATAACACTACCCCATTTCTACCCGTGGGTGATCGTAAGAGGCGA
Source organism: Bedellia somnulentella (assembly GCA_963576735.1). NCBI lineage: Eukaryota > Metazoa > Arthropoda > Insecta > Lepidoptera > Bedelliidae > Bedellia > Bedellia somnulentella. The sequence goes on along the minus strand of OY755173.1, from coordinate 18,529,514 downwards.
CTTAGGGTATAAGGACTTTTCAAGTGATTTTTGGGTGATATGGTTGGAGACCCGTCACCAAAACCATTTATTATTACCATCTTTTCCCCACTCAACTTCAAAAGTGGCTGAGGAATTTCTCATTTCAAAGCTCTGGCTACCCCGTTTAGGGAATTATAGCCGTGAGTATATGTATGTATGTATGTAAATTAAATATATACGTAAAATATTGTATTTGTACCTTGAACTCAACTTAACGTGAATGCCGTGTCACCGAAGGACTAACACGAATACTAATACTTGTGATCATCACTTGTAATTTGTGTCACCTTGGTGTTCAGATTATCCACCTTTTGTTTAGACAGTGTACTCACGTAATAGGGGTCAGACCTATCCTCGCTTTGTATGAATTCACTGTCACATGACTAAATACAACTCGGCCATGTATGTTTCCTCACGATTTTTTTTCCTTCACTGTTAACTGACTAACATTCATGACTTAATAAAAAAGGACGAATGGTAAGGCTACTATGTTGCAGTGTGATGCGTATATTTTCTATGTACAAATGTTTATCCCTGGAGCTACCTAGGTAAACGTTGATTCTCTAATTAATTACTCTGTTCTGCTCACCGTAAAAACACTTACTGTATCTGTCGTAAGCTTTATAGACACAGTTATAAACTGAGCACCTGAATCAGAAACCCGTATCTGGCGCTAAATTGGAATAGATTATTTCAAAAGCAAAAACCGTTTAAAAACTTACACACTTTAATTAAATATTTGTTACATCACAAACACAACGCTTCATTTGAGCAATAATATATCTCTTCACACCTACACAATACATGAGGATAACTAAAATAACATGTAAACTTTACATTACAACGTCCAGCACTTATTAACATATTTTTCGTCAAAACCAACTGTTTTCCTTTTTCATTCGATCCCTGTGTCGCCCATTCATATCTAGATTTTGAAATATTTCCGATAATTTGTTGAGTTGTAAGGATGGACTCTGAGGCAACGACTGTAATTTGACTGAATCATCTTCAAAACAACATTTTAATGTCTCTTTTTCTCTCAAACATAATAATTTTCCTTTCTCTGATAACTTTGCCACCTTGATAGCTGCTTCTTTAAACCTCGATTTCGGAGATAATGTGACCTCACCGCTAGAATTGGCTTTGAAATTTATTCTCTTGTGTCTATTCAGTTCATTTCTTTTGCAGTATACTGGATTTATAACGTCGTACGTATTCTCTCGAAGAAGGATTTGTTGTTTTTTACTGGCTGAGTCCAAAGATTTCCTCCTATTGAGCACATTTCTTAAAGGCGTCACGGCTTTCAGTTCCTGTAGTCTTATCGGCTTTTCATCTGCGCGGTAAGTTTGACAACTGTTGATGTCGAACACGATGACTTTGGGTCGTTCCGCTGTTTTGGTTTCTCCTATGGCTGGTAGCGGGCTGAACGGAGATAGAGACGATTTAACTGGAATTTGGTTTTCGATCATGCTGCGAGACTGGGCGGTTTTATTTTTACGTGTACTTGCTTTCCGCGGTGCGTAGATAGCTGTGATGGCTTTGATGGTAGTTATGGTGGGTTTCTTGTTGTGAACCTCGGCGAGCGGAGCTGGTAGCATGTGGCGTGCGGCGGCGCGCGTGGCCGCCCGCCTACAGCCGTCACTGACCTTGGGCGGCATAGTGGACGGCCCCCGCTCCTCGCCACACGCTCAATTGCCTCCTCCACGCCACAAAACTGGACACTTAGCACGTCACACATCGACACTATCAAAATGTTGTGTAAGAATCTTTTAAATTTTAATTTTAAATAACCGTTAACAGTTTGACAGTTTAATGACATTAATGACAGTCAAAGGTTTTTTTTATTTGATCCCATATGTGGCGTTTTACATAATCGCCACGCGGTCGTCTAGATTTAGCGTGAATGTCTTTGTGACTAAATTTCATTTTCAAAAAATTGGTATAAGGTTCTTGACTTTCAAGTTTTCCACTCCTTTGTAGTCAATCAAACGCTTTTGTAATGCTATGCAAAGAAAAACTATTCTGCAGCAAATAAAAGTCTAAGTGTATTAGTAAAAAGAGGTGGCCAGGTGGTCAGTGGGTGGTACGGGCAGTGTAATGGCCATCATATTACTCATTGTCATCGATCGCTCTGCCTTCACACATTATAGACATGAAGGGCGATTGACGTTCGATTTTTAATACGATCATGTACACTACTATCATTTCCACAACTTTTGAAACAAGCAGTTTTCATTCAAAATTGAAAGTTAGGAGAAGAAAATAATAATAATCAGAACTCTCGTGCAATGGCCTCGTCGGAATGAGATGGAGTAGTGATTTGAATGTTTTTGTTCATGAAAGCCTCATGTGGGGATTATTACTAATAAATAAAGAAAAATAAAATTTCGACACAGGCGGGAATCGAACTCGCGACCTCGGGTATACGCCCCCGTCGCTCTGCTAATGAGCTACCGTGTCAATGGCTGCCAGTGCGAAATTCTATCCTTTGTTTGTTTCATTAGAGGTAGGGAACGCAAACACTACTTAAAAGTGTAAAAAGAAACAAAAGATAGAAGAAATTCGCACTGGCAGCTATTGACACGGTAGCTTATTGGCAGAAAGACGGGGGCGTATACCAGAGGTGGAGGGTTCGATTCCAGCCTGTGTCGAAATTTTTTCTTCCCTTTATTTATTCTTTATTTGGAGTAGTGATGTTTGTAGCGACCATTCCCTGCATATTACAAAAAGTTTTCACTGATAACGAAATCATCACAAAATATAAATTTAATTTATGAATAATTAATGTAATGACATAGGAATTTAATTGATTAATTCCCAGCTCAGATGATGGTTCTCTACTCACCTTCATCCACGGCTATAAATCCAAATAGTGCAGCCATACCTTGATAATAAACACTTCATCCGGCACTTTTAGAAGGGAGGATTCGTCATATAAAGGATCACTTTAAATACTCTAAGTGACTAATCACATGCAGGGTTCCCTGAGGAAGATAAATCCCACATACACACACGGCAAACAACAGGTACCAGGGCAGTGCCCATTAATCAGAGAAAAACGTAAATCATGGCTGTATTTTCAAGATCATCCTTTCTCTGATAACTTTGCCACCTCAATTGTTTCTATTAATTATGTTTAATTATGTGAACGGTGTATTACACCTATAAGCATAATAGCTGCTTCTTTAAACCTCGATTTCGGAGATAATGTGACCTGAAATTTATCTGTTGTGTCTATTCTATATGATATGTCCTACTCAAAAGAAATAAATGTAATATCCTTGCTAGTGATGAGTTTCTATGTAACCGCATCGACCAAAAATTCCAGGAGGAGCCCTATTTACTTATACGCCCGTACATACATACATATACTCACGGCTACAAACCTCAGAAAGGAAAAGCCTGAGCTTTAGAGCTAGAAACTCTTCAGCCACATTTGGAAGTTGATAGGGGACAATATCGTAGAAATATAGTATCGTTGGAGACGGGTTTCCAACCGCATCGCCCAAAATCTCTTTCTCTTACGACACCTGTGGGTAGAAAGGGGCAGTGACATTCTGAGCCGGCACGTGTAAACAAATATAATAAATATATGATCGATCGATACAATTATAAAACGATAGCATTCGCTGAAGTCAATTGTAAATTTTTCAATTACTTAGCTGCAGGTTAAATCACTTATCTATCATTTGCAGATCCGTTTTACCGTGAACTTGCACCATGTGGCGATAATACATGGGAAATTGATCACATGGTTGACCTTCAACTTGGTAAATAACAAGCTGAGGTATGCAATTAAAAGCCGGCAATTACGTTTATGTGACGTCGTAAAGGTTATTTTCGTTTTGTTTGTACATTAAAGTCATTAATGATATTTGTTTATCTATCTATTTATCTATCGCATTTTATCTGATCTTTTGAAAAATATCATAATACTAGTCCGCCCTGCCTTGCAAGGGTTGTGATATACCATCACTGCTCAACGCATATGAAATTCAGCGTGATCTTATATATCCTTTGTTTCTCCGGAGGGAGTTAGATATCCATTGGTGTTTTTTAATCAGCGGGGCTATTTAGTAGGTTGACATTACAGACTAGAAAATAACTGTTTCAAACAAGCTTTTATTTCTACCATAAAATACATACATACCGGTGAAGCTAATATAAGCATGTTAAAAACTGAAAAACACGCTTTTGAAGCTCGAAAGACAAAAAATATGACACAGAGCGCACCACGCTTTTTCATTATTTTCACCTTTTATTGGAAATTATTTTTTACATTTTATTTATTATTTTTTATAAGTAGACTACAAAAATGTATGCCTTTGAAAAATGTAAAAGGTCAAACACTTTTGCAGTATTTTCTCCAAATAAAGATAATCTACTAGTAATCGAAAACACTTTAACCGATCACAGTACAATATACTTGTCCTTTAAATCCCTTAAGCCGAATAGGATTATTAAAAATACCATCCAAAAAATAAATTATTGTGAAATAACTAACATTATTAAAAATACGGATTTCACTCAAGTATTAAATGACAATGATTGCAACTCAGCTACAGATCGTTTTATAAGTATCGTGAGCAACATAGTAAAAGAAAATACAGAGGTAAAGACATTGAGCCGGCGAAAAATTGCTCTGAAGCCTTGGATAACCCCCGGTTTACTCCGTTGTATGACGAATAGAGATATGATGCATCAAAAATTAAAAAAGTTCCCTCTAGATCTGGTCCTTAAACTAACTTATAGCAGGTATAGAAATTTTTGTAATTCATTGTTGCGTAAATTAAAACATAATTATGAAAAATGTGAGTTGGAGAAAGCTAGAGCTTCTAATATTAAAGCTACGTGGCAAGTAATCAATTCAATTTCGAATTATAAACCCAAAAAAACAAAGTCCATTGATCTCTTACTAGGCGATAAATCACCACAAGAAACAGCAACCAACCTAAACAAACATTTTGCAAACATAGGGAAATCTCTTGCTAATGACATCCGAAAATCCAATCCAAACAAAATAGACTGCGACAATGCCAAAATTAATCAATTGAATTCATTCGTGTTGCTTGAAACTAACTTAACTGAAGTAGACACTATCATAAATAGCCTTCATAGTAAATCGTCCACAGGCCACGACATGATTTCATCGGCGATTTTTAAGCAGAACAGATATTATCTAAATGGTCCTCTAGTACATCTGATAAATCTGGCTTTCGTTAATGGTGTTTTCCCAAACATCCTTAAACATGCGATTGTAATACCGGTTCACAAAGGTGGTGATAAATGTTCTTTTAATAATTACCGACCTATTTCGCTTCTCCCCATCCTATCAAAAATTTTAGAAAAACTTATAAACACTCAATTAATGAAATATTTGGAGACTTGTAATATATTATCCTCAAACCAGTATGGATTTCGTAGAGGTTTATCGACTTCGCATGCTGTGAGCGAACTAACAAACATGGTTGTTGAAAATTTGGATGCGGGAAGAAAATGCATTGGAATATTTATTGATTTAGCAAAAGCATTCGATACCGTTTCAATAAAATATTTGCTTAAAAAATTGGAAAACTATGGCATTCGCGGTGTCCAGCTTGAGTTACTAAAGGACTATTTGACCAGCAGAACACAGTCAGTGAAACTAGGTGAAACGGTTAGTGACACCTATCACGTTACTTACGGTGTTCCACAAGGAAGTGTGTTGGGTCCTACTCTTTTTCTGGTGTACATAAATGATCTATGTAATTTAAAGTTGGATCAGGGACGACTTTTCACTTTTGCAGATGATACTGCATTAGTTTTCTGGGGCGATAATTGGCAAACTGTTAGTAAATATGCGCAGGCAGGGTTTAATAAAGTCCGTCATTGGATGTCAGACAATTTGCTAAGTCTTAATTGTAGCAAAACCAATTATCTCACTTTCAGTATAAGAAAAAACGGCCAGCCTGCAACTGATATCGATATAATAGCTCATAAAAATAATTGTAGATCCAATGATAGGGATACCTGTGAGTGTGAAAGATTGGAAAGATGTTCTACTGTAAAATATTTAGGTGTAATCATCGATCAGCATCTTACTTTTAGGCCACACATACAACTCCTTACTGCTAGAGTTCGTAAACTAATCGCTGTTTTCAACAATCTAAAACATGTTATCGATAAAACTACTTTTAAGATGGTTTACTTTGCTCTTTGTGAATCAATATTGTCGTATTGCATTGATAGTTGGGGAGGAAGCGCTAAAACTGTACTTTTGCCTTTAGAAAGGGCACAGAGAGCCGTTCTGAAAGTTGGTCTTAATTTACCCTATCTTTACCCTACTAGTGAGCTATATAAATCTGCAGATGTACTATCTGTCAGACAAATATACATTTTGCGAATTATCAGTCAAATGCACGGAAGTAGTTGTAGTACCAGAATATCGGTGAACGAAAAGAGCCGCAGAAATGTAAACAACATCTTTAAAATACCAAAACTCAAGACTGAATTTTCAGGGAGATTTTATATATTTTTAGCTAAATATGTTTATAACAAAATAAATAAATTATTAAATATTAAAGACTTAAATTTGTACAAACTAAAAAGACACATTGTAAACTGGCTAAAACAGTTATCGTATGATGATACTGAACAGTTTTTAATTGTCCAAAAATAAAATGAATTCAATCTATATTTCTGTCTCTCACTCACACACACACATACACACACACACATACCTACACACACACATAAACACCCACACATACACACTCACACAATACAATACACGTTGGTTAGTATAGTAGTAATTTAAACTTGATTTATAATTTTTGATTTTTAATTTTCTTTGTTAGTTATAGTAGTAAATTAATTTTAATTTTCTGTCTGTTATAATAGTTTTGATTTAAAATCTGTATGTCAATCATGTAAGGTCACCTGCAATACAGGATTTTACCTAGTGTGGGGACCGTTGATTCTCGTTGATGTAAATTTTGATAAAAATAAATGATTTTGATTGATTTTGATTTGAATCATAGCCTCTCTGCATGGTAGGCGGTGTTTCTACCCACTTAGCTAACACGGTGTAAAAAATATATGATAAATTAGTAAATTTATTGTACTAAAGAGCTAGCTCAAAATAGCATTTTTGAATTGTGGCTCCCAGGGAGCAATGGGAGTTTTACAAATACACATTAATGACACATACATTTTGTTCACCTTTGGCTCACGTTTTAAAGACAGTTGATCTACGTGAGAGGGAGGAGAAATATGCCGTTTTATACGTATACACTGTGGAATAACCCAATATTTTCATACATACATACGTATACTCACGCCATCAGTTCTCTTTGGGGCAGGCAGAGACTATCGATCGCCACTTTGTACGATCCTTCGTTTACATCCATCAATCGATTCAAACATGCTATTTTATTCTTCATACTTCGGACGCCATTAAATGTTATCCTTTTATTTTTTTAAATATTTAATTATTTAAAAACACTTATTAATGTAGGATGAACTAAGGAATCGAACCCACGCCTCTACATTACAAGTGGTAGTCTTAAAATGGTTAAAAAAAAGAAAAAAGATATTTATTTGTTACCAAACACAATAACAAAATATAAAAATATTACAAATTAAAAAGAAAAGATGGCAACAAAAAGGCAAAGTACCTCAGCTAGGTTCCCAACATTATCCGCAGGACACTGTCTTCTTACTAAGCTACCAATGTTGTTTTAAAGTGGCGCGTTGGAAGGATAAATTCCTCAGCCACTTTTGGAAGTTGATTGGGGAAAGATGATAATAATAAACGTTTTTGGTGATGGGTCTCCAGCCACATCGCCCAAAAATCACTTAAAAAGCCCCTTTACCCTTAGTCGCCTCTTACGATCACCCACGAGTAGAAATGGGGTAGTGTTATTCTAAGCCGACACTACACGGCAACTTAAACTTTTTTTAAACTATTTAGTTTCATCTAAAACTACGAAAGATACGTAGTTCTTTTAAAACTTGTAGCAAATAGGTTTAAGATATTGAGTAAGCGCTGAGCTGCAAACCATTCACTTAAGTAGACAGAAACAAATTATCTTTATGTGGCAGTGATTTCTTTTTATAAAAGGTGTTGGTAGGGCTACTTACTAGTTCAGATATTAGCCGACTTCCGCATTCATATTACGAGTATACCAGTTCATAGCTTATTCGTATAGCTTATTTTTTTAAAATATTAATTTGATAATAATAATGATGTTATATTATTTTAGTTATAATCAAAAGTTAGACATTTGGACCAATTAGAAAGTGTGCTTAAAAAGGCAGGCGTCCAAAGTATGAATAATAAAAGAGCATGTATGAGAAGATCGATGGATGTAAACGAAGCTAGAGAGGTTTTCAGATCGTACAAATTGGCAATCAATAGTCTCTGCCTATATCAATGGATGGAACTAATAGCGTAAGAATGTATATATATATATATATGTATACTCTGAACACCAGGTGACAAAGTCACGTGATGTTCAGAAGTATTAGTACCTCTGCCAACCCCTTCGGGGATATTCGGCGTGAACGTTTATTTTATATGTTATGTTATGTTACATATATGTAGGTATGTACTTATAAACCCAGAAACAGCATTATTCAATGATTCGATAACTAAGCCAAGGTGTGCTGTAAAATAGGTCAAACTTATCATTGGTTAACGAATCGAAAGCTAATGTACTTTTGATTGACATCGCCGTGTAAGGGTATTACGTGACTTGATTGTATGAAATGTTATGTTTCATAATTAAATTAGCTGCATACGTTCTACTTATAAGGTCCAAACATATTCAACGTTAAAATTCACGTCAAATCAGATTGTGCATGTTAATGTTTGTAACAAACATACATACTTGTATACTCACAGTCATAAATCCCAAAAAGGGGTAGCCAGCCAGACCTTCAGAGCTGGCAATTCTCATTCACATTAGGATGTTGATCCTTGTAACAATACTATTTTAACCAATAACGAAAATTAAAAATTATATAAACATGAAAGGTTGTTTGGAAACTGAGTATAGATGCCATTCCAAGCCCTTGAAACTAATTTTTTTCAGTATAAAATATAATGGTGCTAAAAACTTAAATTCTATAAAACTTAACTACTAGAGTCCCGCTATGCCACTGATTTGCACTCTCGCAGCATCTTACTTCACCTGTCAAGGACTTGCGCTCAAGGAAAACGCCTGTTTTTTTTTAACTTGCGAAAACATTCAAGCTTACCGGGTCAAAATTATATTATATACTTTAATAAGATGAAAGTATAAATCTGAGGCATGCCAGGCGATAGAATGCAAAGTCTAATTAATGTACGAATTTCCAGCCTTGCAGGTACACCGATACTCAGAGTGTTGTATGTGATTTGTAAGCTCATGTAATATTGAAAAATTGTAAGAACAACGTGGATCCCAAAAGTTAAGACGACCGTAGTCTGAATAATAAAATAGCGTGTATGTAATGATTGATAAATGTAGAAGAATCTCTAGAGATGTTTCCAAGGAGCGCACAAAGTGAGATCGGTAGTATCTGCCTACTACAACGGGAAGTAATGCCTAAAACGTTGTATTATAAAACTTTTCTAGTATTTATATAATTTGCTGTGTAGTGTCAGCTTAGAATAGCACTACTCCATTTCTTTCGGTGGGTTAACGTAAGAGGCGACTAACGGTATAGGGGCTTTTAAGGGATTTTTGGGCGATGCGGTTGGAGACCCACCACCAACAACCTTTATTTTACCATCTTTTCCCCACTCAACTTTCCAAACGTGGCTGAGGAATTTCTAATTCCTTAGCTCTGGCTATCCCTTCTAGGGATTTATAGCCGTGAGTATATGTATGTATGTATTTACATAAAAAAGATACTACTATATTACATACTTGTATAATGTTTATCAGGGCGCTAGAAAAACATTATCCTCCTTCTAAAGGAGTCTTATGAAAAATAAATATGTGGCGTTTATCATGTTGGTCACATAACGCCGACCAACTCCATAACTTACATACATACAGACATATACTCACGGCTATAAATCCCTAGAAAGGGTAGCCAGAGCTAAGGAATCAGAAATTTACAACTTTTACAACTTACATACATAGTAAATCGTACATAGTTCTACAAATTTCAACGATATCTATCCTTACCATGATAAAGTTACAGTAACTATTGGAATTATAATCCTGTTTATTATTAAGCGAAGTACTTAAAATCGAATGCAGAGGTTACTGGAACATTACTCAGGACAGTATTACTTACAAAAAACTGAATTAATCTAAATATTTCAATTGTACATACTGAGCGACTCAATACATACATACATATACTCACGGCTATCCCATGAAGGGGTAGCCAGAGCTAGAGAATTGAAAATTCCTCAGCCACTTTTGGAAGTTGCGTGGGGGAACGATGGTGAAATAAAGGTTGTTGGTGATGGGTCTCCAACCGCATCGCCCAAAAATCCCTCAAAAGCCCCAATACCGTTAGTAGCCTCTTACGTACACCCACCGGAAGAAAACGGGTAGTGCTATTCTAAGCCGACACTACACAGCGACTCAATCTACCTTAATATAAGATGATTACGGTTTTTAGCCTAAAGCTCCAACTATAGAACCACGGAGGTGCAAGATAACAATCATGAAAATACCTATTAAGGCTTAGTCACCTACGTCAAGTTTATGCAGAGTACTCGCCTGACCTTTGACCGTGAAACAGAGAACTTTAAAAAAGTTGGAAAGCTCAAATGGATCGTTACGCATACCGTGTGATTCATTCTGTGTAGGCTTTTTATTACAAAGCTAAGTGACAATGCTACAATCAAGCATTAAATATATTTTTAGGAAACTTTTCTACTGCTATTGTTTAGTAATATTTTCTTAATTAATGTATTTTTATTATGTTATTAACAACCGTGATAATCCAATGGGTAGAATGACCGCCCGTCAGACAGGCGTGAGTTCAAATCCCGGTTCGGGTTTATACCAAATTGTCTTTTCTAAAGTCATATGTGTGGTTAATTTATCATGGTTGTTGACGGTGGGGAAAACATCGTGACGAAACCCACATGGCCAAGTAGTACATACTCATGTGACATTGTAAAGCCTAACGGTGTATTAGCCGTCCGTCGGTGGAAGGCCTGCCCCCTATCACATGAGCACACTGTCTAAGCAAAACGTTGATACTCTGAACACCAGGTGATGTTATTACGTGATGTCCAGAAGTATCAGTACCTCTGCCAACCCCTTCGGGGATATTCGGCAACGTGTTTTGAGTTTTAATATTATGTTGTTAGAAATTATAAATGTGTTGCTTCTTGTATGTTATATTTGTAGCTATATAGGATTATCTTTACATACGAATTCGCATAGCGTTAACGACACAAACCCACATAGAGTAGCTGACCATAAGCCCTTGACCATGACCGGTCCTACGCTGCCCTCATCCATCCATCCATCGACCCGGTCTCACCAAGTAATCCGGCCACTTTATGGGCGGATTACCCACTAAGCGTTACCACCAATACTGGTACTGGCCTCTGGTATCCAATCCAGAACCTTCCACCCCCAACGGCCGTCGGCTCTGCACCTAATATGCTCTGCCCATTACCGCATTCGCAAGTTTCGCAAATCTTTGGCCTATGTCAGTTAACTTGGTTCTTCTACAGATCTCTTCTTTGCGGAGTCTCTATATACAATATGAGTGGGTATGACATGGCTAGTGACATGAAAGAGTGACTTATCCCTGACTGTTTTCTATGAAGTTAAAATACACTGCTGAAGTTCATTGCCACCGCTATCGACCACGGCATGTTAAACGTTGGTTATTATATTAATAATTCAGTGATATACTTGAGAACTATTACTAAAGAAGGATTTACTTAAAATATAGATATACCAGCAAAATAACCCGGCATGGTTAGGATTATTATTAATTTACGTTTAACCGTTTTCCCTAAGGTAAACTTAACATTTTATCATTGCGTTTTTATGAAATTTTTCCGTTTTCTATATTTGCTATTCTCAAAAAACTACTGACTGTACAAGTATCTTGTTCAAACTAAATATCAATGCAAGTTTTTGTGATTATTACCACTTAGCAATCTCTTGCAAGCCAATAAAATCGAGAAAAAAAATGTAACTACTTTTTACAAAATCTATATATAGAACTATTACGTTTATAACTTTGGCTCTTCATCTTCAGAACAACTTTACCTGGATCTATCTCATTGAAGAAGATCTGTCCAAAGATTTATCATACCATCGACTTTTTTTCTGTAGAACATTACGAAATAGGAAATGGATCTCAATAAAATTAATAACGAAAATTGGTTTGAATCATTGTGTTTAAAAAATATTCAGCCGTTTATGAGATATAGGACATTTTGTAAATCTGCAAATGTAACTTTATATTTCATACAAACGCTATTAAGTACAAAGATGACGGCTGAACCAATTTAAATGAAATTTTGCATTCGGTAGGTCTGACAATAGGTTTATAACTCTTTTTTGTACCCCTGAGTGATAAGGGTTGTACGCCTCCAAAATTTTATATTAATTTTAATGACTAGCAATTCCCTACAAAAAATTTACAGGGCAAAACAACGTTTGCCGGCTAAGCTAGTGTTCTTTCTTGGTATATCGCTCGCTTATCTATACCTGCTACTACGAAACTCTCCACAGGCGTGCCGACTCGCACTTGGCCAATTTTATTCAAAATCTAAGATCATAATTTTTGTTGTTTGTTTTGTCAAACTTGACCCAACTTCCTATTTAGGTCAAGGTCAGTGGATAGTAAAGCGCATGCGTCAATATCACCCCTCTGTCCTGCGTAGCGTAGGGCTTTAGACAAACCCGACCACTGAAAACAGAAGACTAACAAATAGACATTTCCTTATGCGTATAATAAGATGATTTGCCTGAGACTTGTGTGGTGTGAAGTGGTTACAATAAGTTTTTGCCTGCCCTAGTTTAAAGTTTATGTAATCTAGTTTGATAATGATAAAAACCTGTTTCTTAAAAATGTCACAACTTGGAATTCAAACTTTGTTTTACGATTGTTCTCCAAACTAAAGGGCTCTTTTTGTTTTATTATTATATTTTGTTTTAGTTCGTACTGTAGAGCGTCGGCTCAGAATACCATCTTATTAGAAATAGACTTAGTTTACAACTATTCGAATATTTTTGTGCTTTAATAAGTAGAAAAAAATATCTATGTATAATAAACAAAGACACACTTCCTCTGAGTATTATTAAGCTGCAATAGAGTAGATGTAGATTGTCAACAATCCTTTAAGAATTCTTCATTATTTTACAGTGGCTTAAATACGAATATATAAATATAACTTTATCCACCTTGAGACGGATTTTCTTTATCTACAATCAGGATTCCAAAGTTAAACCAAATACCTACTTACAACTCCAAATTATTTTTAAAATATATTTATGTCAATTATTCTCCAGTTGCAGTCTATGAGTTACGTGGTTATTGTAGTTTATCACTTCAGAATCAAAACGTCACATCACATTACAGTATCATTTTTGTGAAGACTGGTGAAGACAATAATATAATGTAAAACTCATCAATAAGAAAGTATATTTATTAGTCTATTTAAATCTGCGATGCAAATTTGGGACAATATTTTTTGAAGATGAAAAAACAACAAAAATTAAGGAAGTTTACGCGACAAAATGTTGTGGTGACTAAATGATAAGAAACCTAACCCTATTTTTAGATTTGTAAGTATCAAATTTATGTTTATATATTTTCCCTTCTACTAACTGAACGGTTTTTGATTTTACGAATTATTATTCAAGAAAATTGCTAAGTTATTATGTTATCTGTTATTTATTCTTAATTTGATGTCTTATCCATTTGCAACCCATGTTTACTCATTGTTTACTAAATTAATTTTTTTCTAACTCACGCTTTCTGGTTTATTTGGGGTAGGTAGAGGTAGAGAGAAGTAGGCTCTCTGGCACACATAGGTACATATTTTTTGTAACTTTGTGCTCAAACCACCGTTATATTTATGTTTTATTAAAAGCTATACTAGATTTGTACCCGAAACTACACCCGCGTAGACTACGTTTTTCGTAAGCTCATATTTGTCTCACCTAAAGTCACATGTGCTGTATATCGTAAAGTGGTTTTGTAGCCATTTCACTCATAAATTAAGTAAAACTATAATCATCTCGAGTGACATCCACGGGAAGTATATTTTATTAATATTACTTTGTAAGAAGCGTTAGTGCTTATCAATTTAATTTACAATTTTAATTTCGTAACTTTTGAAATCAGAAAGTCCCATAGAACCTCCCCATTAACAAGTAGAAACCGACTTCTTCATTTCTTTTCTTAGCCTACGAAGATCATTTGTAATTTGAACCCTATATATACCTATTATTATATTGTTAAACCATATAATTATATTATTTTCATATAATCATTTAAACTTTGCGAAAGTATTAAAACCTCAATAACTTTTCTGAAGTATTGCATGTATTCCGCACCAGCAATGGTAAAAATACGCTGACCATTACATTGTTACCATTGTATAAATGTGTATTTGCAAATAAAGTTGATTTGATTCGAAGGAGCAGTACAAAAATTTTAACATTAATTTTTATTTTATTTTAGACAGTATATCAAAGTTTACAAAATACATACATACATACATATACTCACGGCTATATTTCCCTAGAAGGGGTAACCAGAGCTAAGGAATTATAAATTCCTCAGCCACCTTTGGAAAGTTGAGTGGGGAAAAGATGGTAAAATAAAGGTTGTTGGTGATGGGTCTCCAACCGCATCGCCCAATAATCCCTTTAAAGCCCCAATACCGTTAGTCGCCTCTTACGTACACCCACCGGAAGAAATGGGGTAGTGCTATTCTAAGCCGACACTACACAGCTACAAGTTTTGATCATAGTGAAAATATATGGTTGTGACAATACGGCCGACCGACATATCAAGACGTATATAAAGAATATAAAAAACTTACTATTGATAAAAATAACGAAATCACCACGAACATTATATTCGCTCTAATGCTTAGTTCCTGTATATGTACAAGGTACAAGGAGTTGAATTTTCATATCAGCATAACAATCAACGCTTACGCCGTGAATCCTTGAAGGGATGGCTGAGGTAAATATACTTGCTAACATGACGCGGCATCAAAGATACCGGCGTTACCTCAGACAGCGTGGTCGTTTGACCTGACGAATTTTTCTATTAATAAATCGCTTATTTTATTTGCTGCTGTGTAGTGTCGGCTTAGAATAACACTACCCCAGTTCTACCCATGGGTGATCGTAAGAGGCGACTAAGGGTATAGGGGCTTTTCAAGTGATTTTTGGGCGATGTGGTTGGAGATCCGTCACCAAAAACATTTATTATTACTATCTTATCCCCAATCGACTTCCAAAAGTGGCTGAGGAATTTCTCATTCCAAAGCTCTGGCTACCCCGTTAAGGGATTTATAGCCGTGAGTATATGTATGTATGTTATTTTACTTATCACGGTTATTAAAAGGAAAACATCACGGGAAAACCCACGCATACGGCTGAGTCTATACTTTATCACATGATTAAGTTTTCTCATAAAACGTTTAAATTTTAAAGGGCCTAATTGGCTGTAGAGAGAAATATAAATAATAATGTTTTTTAATGAAAATATGACTTTATGGAAAGTAAAATCTTAATGGAATTAGACAGTGTACCTAGCTAGATTTTGTTTAAAGTATGTTTAATATAAATAAATAAATGTAATGTAAATAAATAAAATAAGTATAAGTAAAATTAGCAAAAATACTCTACCAAAAAACTAGATTGTTTTCGGAAGTAATCGCGATCGAGTAACCTGATGACGTCACATACAGCGACGTCAAATAACGCGGTATTTCAATGCCAAGAACCACGTGGTGTGCGTTGGTGTGGCTAGCTGGCATTCCTATTTAGCTCTTACAGAAACTCTTTTACTTTTAGAAGCTAAATAATTTATTACACCTCATTTAATTTTAAATAGTAACAATCTGATTTATTATATTCGTCGTTAATATTTTTTTGTTTAAAATAGTGAATGAGGAGAACAACGACGTAATAAAACTATAAAGATAAAAATGAATATTTAATGATTTATAATATTTTAATAAATATATGATATTTAAGATCGTGAGGAAAAGTATCGAAGGTGAATAAATTAATTTCCTTTGTAAGCTCTACCATTCAGTTCTATTTTAGATGAACCACAAATAGTTTCTAATTCATATGTTTCATGTTTTTTTCGGAAAATAGAGTTATGCTGTCACCATTCGAAAACTTATAAACGATATTATAATGTTAGTCTGCTGAGTCTATTGAAGTAAGGGGAACTTCAGCATAGTCGTCTGACAACACTGTTCCGCGGAAAATACACACACATATAGTTACGAATACGATAGTGATTATTGGTTCGCCGTACGTATACAATGTGTGACTTATGAATTAAATCGTTATCAGTTTACGTGTAACAGAGATAATGAGACGTATGAATTTCAGTATTATGTCAGAGAACGTAGTGTTATGACAAGACTTTTAAATCGGTATAGCTAAATAATTATTTATAAAAGGGTAAGTGGATTCTGATATAATATCGTAAAGTAGTGATCACGTTAAAACTAAACACAATAAATTGTATGAATATAAAAGTAATACGTGCGAAAATAATAAACTTTATAATACTGCTAACACTTATATTTTTTAATACAATACGAATTTATATGAATATTGTGAACCCTTTTTTTGAAGACTCGATGTAATGTCGATGTCTTATATTTCTTACACGAATTTTTTTTTGAAGTAGTCTAGGCGAGAGAATATTGAGAAATTATAATAAAAACTCAATCTTAACGCCTTAAATCCCTGAAGTTGTGGCAGAGGTACTAATACTTCTTAACATCACATGACATTCTTGTCAGCACCAACGTTTTGATTGGACAGTTTATTCACGTGATAGGGGCAGGCTTCTTGCCGTTTTTACAAATACATTGCCATATAACTCAGTCAGTTTCCTCACCGTTAACGACCTTGATAAATTTACCATTACACCTGAGACTTTAAAAAAGATAGATTGGTGTAATACCAACTCAGGTTTTGAACTCGCGTCTTCTGCATGCGTAGCGATGATGGTTCCCCCACTGAGCTATCAATGTTGTTTTAATCACTACAGTGAAAATCCTTAGGAAAATAAACTACACCTCTTACGTGAAACAACTATTGATTTTCGGATATTTTAATCGCGTGTTATTACATTATTTTTAAAGCCCGACGTTTATAGCCGAATTATAATGTGCAATCGTGAAAATCTTAGAAAATACTACACCTCTTACGTTTTTTTGAAGGCTACGTCTTTACATTCCTTATCAGATCTGTAGTAAAACATATCTAAGTAATAAATGTGTAGTAAAATAAAGAAATAAAGGTGATAACCGTGTTGTACTTTCACTTTCATCCGAAACTAGCAGATAAAATTTTGCAATAATACAAACTCGGAACAATCGATCTTAATCAATTTGATTTAACTAAGTATCTGTCTCGTACGACAATAACTTTGATAGCGTAACCTATTGATTCTTGAAACGGGCCTAAATCTTTGGCCGTTTATAGAGTCATAAAGTATGTTTCGTACAGTGATCAAAGCTGTTACCACCAAGATAATTTTCGAATCCAACCACCTAAGATAATGTGATGGTAGCCTCATCGCCCATTAATCGCATAGTGAAATATATTTAATCAAATAATTATTGGTAGCTATGTGAGTGGCATCACGATGTTTTCCATCGCCGTTAACAACCGTATTAAATTAACCAATTATATGACTAAAGAAAAGACACATTAGTAAAAGCGCGGCTCAGGGTTTGAACCCACACCTCGGCATGAAAGGCGTTGGTGCTTTTCATTAACCTATCACGGTTATCTTTTCCATATTCTTTTCATTATATATTTTGGGCCCATGCTTTCTTTTCTACAGAATCATAAATCGTTTCGATAAATCACCATTAACAACTTTTTCCATATCAGCAATGGACTTCATTATTGGTGGGGTCGCCGGCGCCGGTGCCACGATCTTCACCAACCCCATGGACGTGGTGAAGACCCGACTGCAGCTGCAAGGGGAACTGCGCGCGCGGACTGAGCATACTGCCCAGTACAAGGGTATAGTGCACGCGATGAGGGTCATTGGAAAAACTGATGGGGTTTTCGCCCTGCAAAAGGGACTCATTCCTGCGATTCTGCTAGGGTTCTCTTTGAATTCTGTGAGGTATGGAACTTTTACTTTTGAGCACGGAATTAAAAGTGTCATTTAATTTTAAGATTGCTTTCAGATTAGGCTTTAATTCTTTGTCTTATTGGTTGATAAATAGCAAAACGGAATGATTGTTGACCACTAATCAAACTACATCTTCGGAGATTTTTTTTTAAATATATGAATACGTGTTTTGTGTAAAAGCAATAAAACTAAAATTACCTTCCTTACTTTACAATACAGGATATTATTCCTTTTACGCAAATAATAAATTTAGAGCATTTTAATACATTAACGATAACATTACATCACAAAGTAATACTACTAAATGAGAAATAGTGTAATGTGTTTATCACATTGATAATGAATAGTGACCATTCACGCCACATTATGAAAGTAGTATAAATGATTGAGTTTTTTTAAGTAGAAATACAATTTATAGGCAGTTCTAAATTCATACTTAAATTATTTAAAAATAATCCGTGGCCATCAGGTAAAAATAATATTCCATCCCCAGCTAAAATTTCTCTTATTGGAATAAGATACAAAAAATTATCCTCACTTCCTCACAGTCCATATATGTCCCCACCGAGGGGCTCGAGCCTATCTTATTTAGGGTGTATTGCCTTAGTCCGCCACGCTGGCCAATTGCGGGTTGGCAGACTAACGACTACTTCCGTAATAGTAGCCGGGACCGACGGCTTAACGTGCCCTCCGAAGCACAAGAACAAAACCCAATAATACGTATCATTTCGATTTGGAATTAATTAAGAACAATTACTATGCTCTGTACATTTCAAATTATTTTGCCTTTTTGCTGTTATTTATCGGAATAAAAAAATATCAACAAAAGAAATAATCCATAAAGGTCAGAAAACCCTTCAAAATCCGTTAACTTATAAAGCACTAAATAATCAGTGATTACTCGCAATCCCCTAAATCTAGGGAAAAAACACTGACGTTGGGAATACTAAAGAGAAAAGAAAATTGCGACATATATATTGTTTTCAAATCGCATATGCGCAGTAATTATCCAACAAGATGCGTTAATTGAAATACGGAAGATATTGTTAACCAATATGAAAAAATAATTGATTGAGACTCTGACTGAAATTTTGTTTCTTACTAAAGTACTTGGATTAGCCAAATTTGATCAAAAAGTAGCCATATCAGTTTACATTTAACTATAAAACCAAGAGTTTTCTTTCACCCCTGAAGCATCCGACACTTCAGGTAATTGCTATTGTAAAGAGCTTATTCCATTTGTCTGAATTCAGATGTCTGAAAGCGCGTGCGTTAAGCTGGTGTTCCATGAAGCTGCATCGAGCTGGTTACTATGTCAAAATATTCTGCCTAAATAGTGAAAACGTACACAGTGAAAATGGTGTTTATTTCCTAAACTAAAGAGGCACTATTTTTTTTTAGTTTTACACTAATTAGGCACTATTTAGGCAGAGTTTTTTGACATAGTAACCAGCTCGATACAGCTTCATGGTACGCCAGCTTAACGCACGCGCTTTCAGACGTCTGTATTCAGACAAATGGAATAAGCTCTTATGCAAAAACAAGACATCAAAAAAAATTCAAAGCCTTAAAAATAATATTAATAATTAACCCTTTTCCAGATTAGGTCTCTACCACGTTTGCGAGGTGAATGGTATGACGAAAAATAAGAATGGCGATTTCAGCGTCCAAAAAGCTAGTCTATGCTCATGTCTGAGTGGAGCCTTCGGCGGAATCGCCGCGAACCCAGCGTCGGTAATAAAGACGAGGATGCAGGCCGCGGCCCATCCCAGTATAGCCGTAGGGAAACAACATAGCTATAAAGGTATGCTTGCATTGCTATTTTCATCGTGCAGACGATGAGGGTTCAAACTTCGGCCCCCTGATTACGTAATTACGTATCTTTTGTGACTGTCGATTGTGTCGCAAGTTGCACGATTGTCCCTGTCAATGTCATAAATTTGTATGCGATTTGACACTTTTGACAGCGACAATATTGCAACTTGCGACACAATCGCGGTCGCTAAAGATACATAATCAGGGTGCGGGTCGGGCTACACCAATTTGTCATTTCTTAAAGACATATATGGGGTTAATTTATTATGCTTGTTAACGGTGAGAGAAAACATCGTTAGGATATCCCCATGGCTGAGATGTGCTTAGTCATTTGACTGTGTATTCATACAAAACGGTGATAGGCCTGCTCCTTATCACCTGAGTACAATGTTCAAAAAAGCGTGGGTACTCTGAACATCATATGATTCATCTTACAATGATTTCCGTCACTTACGCCCGATTTCTGAATTGAATATTCCAGCTGAGAACAGCTTCAGTATCGTTCTGTCGCATTGAAATCTTAACAACTGAATGAGACAAAACGATACTTAAGTCGTTCTCAGCTTGAATGCTCAATTCAGAAATCGGGTGATATTCGTTTACATTCTGGTTTATTACTTAAAAACTGTTTGTTAAAAACCGTATCACATTAGTTAAAAACCGTATATCAGTTGCTATAGAGTAATTCATATCTCCGTAAATTACAGGTACTATGGACGCAATTATCACAATATACAGAACTGAAGGCATAGCCGGTTACTTTGCTGGAGTACACGCCACGTGCATAAGAATGGCTTTAGGAAGCGCAGTCCAACTCACATCATATTCCGCGTAAGATCTTTAAATTATTACAGAGCTTGTTAGAAAGATTCCAAAAAGACAATAGAGGCTATTATTGATGTAGTTTTACGTAATGAACGTATATAAACTAAGGGATTATAGATAAATCGGTGTAGTAGACAGCCGAAATGAATTCTATAGTATTGGCTATGTAATTAGCAACACAGGAGCGAGCTTCTTGAAAAGTTTCTCAAATACTAGTATTGAGTAAAGGTCTGGGAGCCTAATAGATGTGGGCAGCGCAAGATAGGATTATTGTGGATAACTTTGAGGAAAGCCTGTGCACGTCTTCTGGTTACAGAAACATATTAATCTACCTCTTTTAGCCAATCCAAACCGAATCCTACAATAAGGCTGTTTTGTTGATATTATAGAACATAACTCGGGTTAGGAATGTTATTCATGTTGTCTCATTAATCGTACTTAGCAGTTCCTTGCTTAATGTAGAGTAATGTAAGGAGAGTAGATATTTTAGCCTATTCAATTCAGAACTTGCAAAGCTTAATAATAGCCTAATATCCTTAACATGGGATTACCTTTAAATAGTGTCTCAAATGCAGACCATGTAACACTCTCAAAAGCAATATTCAAAGAAGAACCATGAAAATTGCGAGACAGATCTAAAATGTCTGAAGCTCAAAATTAACTAATATTCATAATACAATTAATTGCTTTTCTTGTCCCATTTAGAGCTAAAGACACATTATTTAGGCATCGCATATTCGAAGGTTCTCCAATTTCACAATCTTTGGCTGCCAGCGCCAACAGCGGGCTCGTAGTTGCTATAGCCATGTGTCCTTTCGATGTTGTCGCCATTCGACTTTACAATCAGGGTAAATAAAAGAACTTCCCTTCACCACAAACTTAAAAACCTTTGCAAAAGGCTAACAACTAAGGGGGTGTCCAATAATTCGGTCAGCATTTTACAAAGAATTACATCCGATAAATATTCTGACAATTTTACTCGGTAAAGTATTTGGCTATTAGATAATATCAAGTAACTATGTTTCGGCAATTTTGTACAATTAGTAAACAACCTTAACAAAGTAAGCTAACGTCAGATCGAAACCATGTTTCATATATTTTTTTATTATATTACAAGCGAAAAATTTTACTATAGTAAAAACCTATATGTTTAAATTAAGTAAAATAATTGTTTTCACTAAGAGTACTGTCAAGAAATGGTAAACAATTACGTTATTAGTGGATGCCTCTTTAGTAAGTCTTAAGAGTATGTGTACGAAATGTGTTAATACTCGTAATAAATAAAAGGTAGTGTTTAAATCATGTAATTGTTACAAAAGCTGAGACTTATAGACCGATTGGGACTTCATCCTAAATTAACAAAACTTGTACAATATTATATGTCTTCTTTCCTCCCATCGTATTTTTAATAGACGTTACTTAAATTTATGATTTATTCGTAAAATGGATATTACTTTTTCTAACTTAACCAACGAAGTTTGAATGTTAGCGAAACCATTTTTTCTCAATTAACCCTTGTAAACATCAAACATACTAAAATTAATATGAAACTTGTGGCTCTATAAATCTCAGCTGAGTAAGACACACAGTGGGCGTGACGCTTTTAGATTAGGTTTAGGAATTTCCACAAAAATACTAGAGTGAGCAAAGTACGTTACTTATTCCTTTTTATGATTTTCAAAAAGAAATATTTTTGAATTGCGTCAATCCTACTTGGTGTTTCCTTTAAATGTAGGTACTACATTGTATTGTAGAAGCCTCTACCTTACATCTCGCAGTCCATAGTCGAAATCACTTGATGAATAGATAGACTTATTCACTGGTCAACAAATTTGTATTTTTTTTGTCACATGAAAATTTATATCAAATTTTGAATATACTTGAGCCACAAAACAATGATATATCAATGAAAAAAAATGTACACATCATGTTTTCTTGTCAAACATATATTTTCGTAAAAAGTACTTAATTCAGCCACACTTACAGAATTATTTCCTAATATCTAATAGATACTTATGATTTTCTTGAATATTTGGCTTCCGGTAGGTCCCTTTTAAGTCTCCAACAATAGTCTGCTAGCATTCCTGAACTCCATTTCCCTTGATAACGCTTCTCCATTAAGGAAATGTCTTGATGGAACCTCTCACCCTTGTTCGTCACTCACAGCACCCAAATTTGCCAGAAAGAAATCCAGATGAGAGTCCAGCATATGTATTTTCAAGGACATACACCCCAAAGCTTCAAATGATATCATAAGTTCATTTATTCAATCTTTGTAATTTTCCGCTTTATGGTTACCTTGAAAATTTTGAACAACATTCACAAAACATTTCCAGGCGAGATTTTCCTGATCATTCAGTTTTTCTTCAAAGCTCTTATCCTTCATCAATTGCCGTAGTTGTGGGCCTACAAATATATTGTAATTTAGCAAACGCAATAGTTGTCGCCAAACCATAATGCATACGTGGCGAAAAGAAAAAAATCATTAGTCGTAGTAGTCCAGGCGGTCACCCATCCGAGTACTGACAGCGCCCGACGTTGCTTAACTTCGGTGATCGCACGAGAAACGATGTATTCAATGTGCCAAGAACGTTAGGCACGACACGCTGTTGCGTGTCTAGGTATAGGTACATTCACTGTGTTATGTATAGACGATACTAATAGTTGCATTGCAGTACGTATCTAAGAACGAGTTGGAAATTATTGAGATTCAATCACGCACTGAGTAGCTAAACAAAACAACGTCATTAACTGAGTTTACAATTATATGCATTGCCATCGGTATCTAATGCTACAGCGTGCTAACTTGAACATACTTATACTGAGCTGAGAGTTGCACCATGCATAAACTGAGTCAAACTGAGAAATAGCCTTCACTGTGTATACACTTGCAATGCCATCGCTAATACTGTAGCGCACTAACTGGAACATACTTGCACTAAGTTGAAAGCTACGTAGTGCCTGATCTGAGCTGAGCTGAGCAGTCGCCTCCACCTCCCCTTATAGCGACCCCGTACCACGCACGTGTTGGCAGAACACTAACTCTGAGCCTGAGCAAATTACTGAGCCAATCACTGAGCCTAGCACTGAGTTAATCACTGACCCAATTACTGAGCCAACCACTGAGCCTATCACTGAGCTTAGCACTGAGTTAATTATTGACCCAATTACTGAGCCAACCACTGAGCCTATCACTGAGCTTAGCACTGAGCTAATCACTGACCCAATTACTGAGCCATCCACTGAGCCTATCACTGAGTTAATCATTGACCCAATTACTGAGCCAACCACTGAGCCTATCACTGAGCTTAGCACTGAGTTAATCATTGACCCAATTACTGAGCCAACCACTGAGCCTATCACTGAGTTTAGCACTGAGTTAATCACTGAGCAAAACAACTCGGAAACATTGCATTAGACGAGGCTTAAATGTAACACAAACTGAGATTTTGGCTTTGCTGATCAGATGACAGTTTTCAGGTAAATAATGAACCAATGTATACGTTTCCATCATTTGTAGGATATAAGTAGATTAATCGAGACATACATCACACTTAAATTGTATGGGCTTGCAATAAGTAAGTACGTGAAACTGTTTTATCACACAATAAAAACACAAAATTAAAAATACATTGTTTAAAGGTTTAAAGTAAAAAGATTCATAAAAACTCACCTGATGTCTTACGAAAGCAAGTTCACTCACAAACTGTATAGAGATTACTACGTAGTTCACTCCGTAGCGTCTACTCGTCGACTGCTCGATTCGATGGCGAGGCGAAGACAAGTAAGGTAAATTCCCCAGCGGGAAGCCCCTTATAACATCGAATTGTAGGACGCACGGGTGTCAAGGGTATTCCCCAAAATATATGAACATTCTGCACTAGGTCCATACTATTGAGGGCTTCCCCGTAACATTCAACTAGCGAAAATAGGAATCGCGATACTACTTTCGCGACACTCCCCGCCCGAGGAAGGCAAATATAATAGAAACAAAATATCTGATTGAGAACTGCTTTTATTGATTACAGATAATAATTTGTAACTGAGCGAATAAAATTGTGTCTGATTTAACTAAATTGAAGTCCGCTGAAGAGCTGAGATGTCTATTGTCGGAGTTTGTCCCTGGCCCGCTGAGCTGACTGACGTCGTCGGGGCGTTGGGCGTTCGGTTTCACTGATTAGATCGAGCTCAGTTGCTTTGCTAGTAACCTGTGTGCTTGTGTCTACGTCGTTGTTATTACTCGGTTCCGAGATCTGAGTTGAGTCTTCTGAGTGAGAAGTATCTGTGTTAGGTTCTGAGGTTTGCACCGGATATTCTTGTTGAGGAGTATCGTCCGATAACTCAAGTGGATATAAATGGCTTACAGATCTGGTCAGAGTCTCATTTAGTGATATTGTCACTTTAGCTACTCTAATGTTATTATCAGCACCCTTTATCACAGCTGTTATCTTTCCGACTTTCCAAAACGCTCGATTTTTATCGCCTTTCACTTGCACAACGTCTCCGACTCTAGGGGGTATATTGACTGCGTTTCTTGGCTGACAATGTTTTCTTTTACGCTCCTTGAGACTGGTCAAGTATTGATTGGAGAACATTTCCACATATTCTTTTAGTATATGTTGACCCCGTTTCCATCCCTCAATTAAATCGGGTTTCGTCACTGTGGAAGTTTCCATGAATTCTTTATCCGAAGAATTGAAAAAACTTAGACCGTTGGGATGTAAGAAATCTGCGGATGTGAGAACGTGCTCCAATTCTTCTCCTACGGTTGTAAGCGGTCTTAAGTTGACAACTGCTTCGATTTCTTTCATTGTCGTACTGAGTTGAGTCTGCACATGTTCTTCAACATTTACTTCCGAAGGGCCCTGCCCCGGCGAGATACTCAGAGCTATAACGTAGACATCTGAACTTTCTTCGACGATTTCGGGCCATGAACAAGAGATGTTATATAAAATGTCAGGTATCTTTAACCGACGTTCTAAACTTTCAGCTGAGGCATTTGGTCTTGTTGCTACATTGGCTGGGTTGAGTTGAGTAGGAACGTGACGGATGGTTAAGCTGGAGTCACTTTTTATTTCTTCAACGCGTCGTGATACAAAAGGGGGAAGGAGTTTTTCTGTAACACACCAGCTGACTACGATTTCACTGTCGGTCCATAGGTACGTTGCTGTGATAGAAATTCTGAGAGCTTTCTTGACTTTCTTTATCAGCCTACTACCAATTAAAGCCCCCAATAACTCCAGTTTCGGAATTTGGAGATCTGACTGTTCCTTTTTACACACTAATCTCGACTTTCCTATAACAAAGTTAACAGCAATGTTTTCACCACCTATACAACGAATATACACCGCCGCAGCATAGGCTTGTAAGGAAGAATCAGTGAAAGCATGTAGTTCATATTTTAATTATATGTCTTTTGTTGCATATCCGATCCTTGAAGCAAAATATCTCGGTAACTTGATATTCTTTACAAGATCTAAACCCATTTTAGAATCATGCCACTCATCGTAGTTTTCTTTAGTTAGTTTTGTGTCCCAGTCTACCTTTTGCAACCACAGACTTTGAAGGAAAATCTTGCTTGGTAAAATTAAAGGGACTGCGAATCCACATGGATCAAAAACTTAGGCCATAACTCTGAGAACTTCTCGTTTTGTACAAATATCATTCGTGTCAACTTCAAGTATTTTTGAAACAAATCTCAAGCTAATTTCATCCCTTTTTAAATACCAATCTAAGCCCAAGACCTTTATATTCATAAATTCTAATGAATTAGAGTTCCACTGACGAAAATTCATTGATAGATCCATAAAAGCAGATCTGGCTTCGCTGAAAATTACTTTAGCTTCATTCGTGGACTTAGTACTCGTAACAAGATTATCGACATAGAGATCTTCAGCTATTATTTTATACGTGGACTTGTTTCCTTTTTTCAAATGGTGTTATTCAGTAGAAATGGGCTTGATATTACCCCAAACGGTACCCGACAAAATCTAAAATGGATGATATTGTTGTTACTAATAGCTTGGTTTACGTTTTTGAGCCACAAGAATCTGGTAACATCGCGATCCTTATCCAATAGACCAATTTGAAGAAATGCTTTTTCTACGTCTGCTACTAATCCAATCTCATTCTCGCTGAATCTTATCAAAAGTTCAGTTAGGTTTTCGAGCATTAGAGGGCCACGGTATAAACATTCGTTTAGGCTTTTGTTTCCCTTTGTTTTGGATGACGCATCGTAAACTAAACGCAATTTGTTCATTTGTGCAACGCAGCGGTGAGGCAAGTAATGCACCGGGTGCGCGACGGATCTATCAGGTTCGGTCACTACTTCGATAATTTCTAAATCTAATTGTTCCTGAATAATCTTGTCGTATGCTGTAATGGTATTAGAGTCAAGTCTTTTAAGTAAACCACTCAGCCTGCCGTATGCGAGACCAAAATTCGAAGGTAGAATTGGTGGATAATCAATCCAAGGCCATTTAACTTCATAACGACCATTAAAGAATTGTGTCGTTCATTAAATTGCTTGATCGCTTCTTCATCGCGAGAAGCCTTTGGAGAGTCGGTGATGCCTATTGACTCAAGGTCACATAATCTTCTCATGTCATCTACTTTTAATGGCAGGTCAGGTTCACAAAAACTGCTGTATTCTATATTCAACTGAAAGTATGTAAAGACAGAAAGCTTATCTGGGCATTTTTCAGCGTTAACATCCTTATTAGTCAAACTTCTATCTTTTCTCCATTTAATGCCGTAAAATAATAATCATTCCCTAACAGTATGTCAACGCCATCTGTAGGACCGTTATTCTAGAGATCCCCTCGATGGACATAATGCCCTGTTATGTAGTCCAAATTTGCCACAATGGTAATATTTTATGTGAGACTTGCATTCTCGAGATGTATGACCTTTCGCAAGGCAGTTAAAACATCTTCCTTCAAGTTTCTTTTTTCTCTCTTCTACAGATTTGAATTTTGTGCACTCATCGTTGTAGTGATTGTCTCCGCAGAATATGCAACTCATTTTTCTCCGCTTCGATTGGGGTTCTTTTATTTTTTCTTGTTGAGAATGTTGTCTTTTCTTAGTATCATCATATTTCCTCCTGTCACTTTTGTTTCTGACAAAATTTCCACTGCGATCGTTATTATATCTATATTTTTCTTTAATATTTTTAACGTTGTTTCGTGAAGAGAATGATATTTTCTGTGGTGGCTGATTAAAATGATTGACATGTAGGGTTTCTAAAGTAAACCTATCCTTTTCTGTATTAATCTTACTCGATGAATCTTGGAAAAATGTCTCTTTCATCCTAGTTGACATCTCGCGTGCTGAAATAATCTGCTCAATGTGATTCCGTATCTCATCAATAGTGTCAGACTCCGATTTCATTCTCATTCTTAATTCGTAAATAAGGTCTTCGGAAAATTTTTGCATTATCGTCACCCTAAGATGATTGTGATTTACATCCTCTCCCAAAGAGCTGAGTACTCGTAGGTGACCCTGAATCTCGTTGAACACGCGACGACAGTCATTGACAGATTTGCCAGCGGGTTTAATCCTATAAAGTGCTGCGTAATGAGCATCAATAATTGTACCTGGTTTACCGAATCTTTCTTTTAAAGTGGCAACCGCTATATCGTAATTTTTGTTAGTAATATCCAGACCGTCGACAGCTCGTTTTGCATCTCCTTGTAAAACGGATTGTAGATACAAAAGTTTGTCGACATCGCAAATATTCCTACTATCAACATTTAAAGAAAATTGGTCCCAAAACTGGTGCCATTTCAAAACATCTCCACTAAACTTAGCCAATTCCATTTTAGGTAACTTACTCGTCACATTGAGATCACTTTTAGGACCTACATAAACGGATTTTTGAGATTTGTTGGTAACCTTAGCCTTCAACTCTGCAACCAATTCTTCGCCTTTAATCTGAGTCTGAGTATATAAAGCAATATCGTCAGCTGATGGAGTAGTGACAATCTTAAAATGATTGTAAATTTCCGAAACAAGTCGATCGATGGCGGATTGTAACTTACATTGTACGAGTTCAATATCATGACCATCCTGAGGATTGCTGTAAATGTCTTCTGAAGTACTCTGACCAGTGTCAATACATGATTGAAGATTCTCATGGAAAAGTCTTAACCGAGTTTTCAAAATGTCTTCCATCTCTAAAACAATTACACACAGGTATACGTATAGCTACTATATTCACAACTGAGCAACGAATCAACTGAGCGGAGTGTTTAGTTTCGCCTGAAATATATATATATTATATGTATATGTGTATAATTAAGTAACGGCGATAGGCCTGCCCCCTATCACGTGAGTACACTGTCCATGCAAAACGGACTGAATACCAGGTGAATACCAGGTGACAAAGTCACGTGATATTTATAAGTATTAGTACCTCTGCCAACCCCCTCGGGGATACTCGGCGTGAACGTTTATGTTATGTTATTATAATTAATAAACATATTAAATTAATTTATATTGCGCAATGATTATTTAATCAATGTCGCTATAATTATTGACTTTAGACTGAGGTATTTATTTTATGAGAATACTAAACGAAGCCAGAGAGGTGTGCCAGGATCGCACAAAGTGGCGATCGATAGTCTCTGCCCACCCCAATGGGAACCAACGGCGTTAGAATATGTATGTATGTATGTATTTATTTTATTTTATTATATACTAGTGGTTCGCCCCGACTTCGCACGGATGGTGCTGAATGTTTTTTACTGCTTACCCCCTACGATATAAAGCGTGATGATGTATATTCTATGTCCTTTTCCTGGTTCTAAGCTACCTCTCCAATAATTTTCAGCCAGATCGGTACATCCCTTCTTGAGTTATAAATAGTGTAACTAACACCACTTTCTTTTATATATTTATTATTGAGTAAAACAATTCGCACTTAATCTATTAACAAGCATTTTTAAATATAACAATTTATCGTGCCAATTATATGTTTCGCAAATTTCATTAAATAAACTGAGTATTTATTTGTAACAGAAATATGCATGGACAAATAAAATATAATTATTTTTCTCTAAAGTATGTTTCATGTGTGTTAGAACTCTAATGGGCATTAAATATATTGTATTGGACAACTACATAATATTTATCAAGTAGTTTCCTCAAGTAACACCGTTTTAACCTTTTTTAGGAATGATAGTTTAGTTTCCGCGAACAGATCTATTTCCTGAAACTCGTTATTGTATATATTGACCATTCTGTTAATTGTTTCACTAGAGGCAAAGTTAGTACTCGCAAATTGGTTTTTAAATATATTTGTCAGTCGTGTTCTCCTCTTGGGTACATTTAATGTGATTTTACTTATATAGAAGAAATAATATTTTTTTTACGTATTATAGATCCCAGCACCTCCACCATGTCGCCAAACCATAATGCATACGTGGCGAAAAGAAAAAAATCATTAGTCGTAGTAGTCCAGGCGGTCACCCATCCGAGTACTGACAGCGCCCGACGTTGCTTAACTTCGGTGATCGCACGAGAAACGATGTATTCAATGTGCCAAGAACGTTAGGCACGACACGCTGTTGCGTGTCTAGGTATAGGTACATTCACTGTGTTATGTATAGACGATACTAATAGTTGCATTGCAGTACGTATCTAAGAACGAGTTGGAAATTATTGAGATTCAATCACGCACTGAGTAGCTAAACAAAACAACGTCATTAACTGAGTTTACAATTATATGCATTGCCATCGGTATCTAATGCTACAGCGTGCTAACTTGAACATACTTATACTGAGCTGAGAGTTGCACCATGCATAAACTGAGTCAAACTGAGAAATAGCCTTCACTGTGTATACACTTGCAATGCCATCGCTAATACTGTAGCGCACTAACTGGAACATACTTGCACTAAGTTGAAAGCTACGTAGTGCCTGATCTGAGCTGAGCTGAGCAGTCGCCTCCACCTCCCCTTATAGCGACCCCGTACCACGCACGTGTTGGCAGAACACTAACTCTGAGCCTGAGCAAATTACTGAGCCAATCACTGAGCCTAGCACTGAGTTAATCACTGACCCAATTACTGAGCCAACCACTGAGCCTATCACTGAGCTTAGCACTGAGTTAATTATTGACCCAATTACTGAGCCAACCACTGAGCCTATCACTGAGCTTAGCACTGAGCTAATCACTGACCCAATTACTGAGCCATCCACTGAGCCTATCACTGAGTTAATCATTGACCCAATTACTGAGCCAACCACTGAGCCTATCACTGAGCTTAGCACTGAGTTAATCATTGACCCAATTACTGAGCCAACCACTGAGCCTATCACTGAGTTTAGCACTGAGTTAATCACTGAGCAAAACAACTCGGAAACATTGCATTAGACGAGGCTTAAATGTAACATAAACTGAGATTTTGGCTTTGCTGATCAGATGACAGTTTTCAGGTAAATAATGAACCAATGTATACGTTTCCATCATTTGTAGGATATAAGTAGATTAATCGAGACATACATCACACTTAAATATTATGGGCTTGCAATAAGTAAGTACGTGAAACTGTTTTATCACACAATAAAAACACAAAATTAAAAATACATTGTTTAAAGGTTTAAAGTAAAAAGATTCATAAAAACTCACCTGATGTCTTACGAAAGCAAGTTCACTCACAAACTGTATAGAGATTACTACGTAGTTCACTCCGTAGCGTCTACTCGTCGACTGCTCGATTCGATGGCGAGGCGAAGACAAGTAAGGTAAATTCCCCAGCGGGAAGCCCCTTATAACATCGAATTGTAGGACGCACGGGTGTCAAGGGTATTCCCCAAAATATATGAACATTCTGCACTAGGTCCATACTATTGAGGGCTTCCCCGTAACATTCAACTAGCGAAAATAGGAATCGCGATACTACTTTCGCGACAATAGTTACACAGTCGACTAAATGCAGTTACGTAAACAAAGAAACGTATATGAGCTCAGAAATGAATATGTAGCTGTTACAAGAAAACTGGATGTGCTAAAAACAAAACTGTTATATATTTTTAATGAGGGTACACCAACATAAATAAAAATCATAACAAAGTTCATGTGACAAAAACAGTGTTTACCAGATCAGTCTGCTTCTTGAGAGATGTCTAAAAGTAACTTCCAGTGCTAAAAACAATTTTTTCACATCCAAATGGTTTTTGTTTTCAGTATGAAAGAGTATCTGCAGTCGTGGGATATTTTAAATTCATCACCGATCGCTTTATCGTCAGTCGCGAGCATATTCTGTGGTTTCGTTGTCGCGCTAGTCGAAACACCATTGGATGTTGCTGGGACTAGAATTTATAATCAGGGTAATTTAGTTGTTTTCTAAGCTTGCTTCTATTTATTTCTAATACTGCTTTACTTTTTTCATGATTTCTTCCTTCTATTATTTATTTAATAATAACTAAATTATCTTGCTTATATTGATTTTCTTTCCTTCAGCAATACTTGTCTTTTCTTCTGTTTCTTTTTATATACCTTTTGTTCTGCTTTGTTGAATGTATTTTATAATTCGTGAATTAAGTCGGTCTATTCAGTTTGCATTAAAGGATAGCTTTTCAAATATCATATCATTTTTATCAAAATGGTTGCTTGACCAGCAGCGCATCGTCGCTATGTATTTGTTGGTTAAATTTTTTTTAAGGGAAGGAAAAATAGATTACCATTTTACGATATATTGTGATCCCGACGAATCACGTCATGACCTTGACTAGGACTTGGGGAATGTATTATTCCAGTTCCTGTATCCGTTACTCGGTCACCTATTTTGACGGCCACCCATTTAGTTTCATACTGGAAAGTCAATATGAAACTAATTGGATCATCATTCTCAGTTGTATCATTTTTTCTATTTATCGTGTAACATGTAGATGTAATTATAAATAAATATGGACGTAGAAAATACTAGCCACACATTCTTTCACAAAATTAATGTGAAATACTAAAATTATTTTACAACTCTAACGTCACAAGCTGTGCCTTTTCGTTGCGATTTAAAGGTACCGAAACTATCTTATTATTCAAATAAAACATTTAAAAATATGTGCTTAATATTTTCTGCCTCTGTCGCTGATTGACTAAGTATTTTTCCTACATGATCCTCATGTTTATTAGTCATACATAGTTTTTTAACCAAAATGTCTACTTTTAAAGAATACTCAAATTTCAGGAACTGGTAAAGAAGACCGTTTGTATTCTGGCATCGTCGACTGCCTTCGCAAGATTTACAAGACGGAGGGAATGCATGGTTTATACAAAGGATTTTTCCCTCTTTATTGGAGGGTGGCACCGCACACAACTTTGTCTCTTGTTATATGGGATATGCTTAACAGTATGATTATAAAAGAAGTTAGTTGATAACAGAGTTGTTTTAATTGTCTACTTATATCAAGACTAACTGAGAGCTGTGTAGTGTCGGCTTAGAATAGCACTACCCCATTTCTTCCAGTGGGAGTACGTAAGAGGCGACTAACGGGATTGGGGCTTTTGAGGGATTTTTGGGCGATGCGGTTGGAGACCCATCACCAACAACCTTTATATCACCATCTTTTCCCCACGCAACTTCCAAAAGTGGCTGAGGAATTTCTAATTCCTTAGCTCTGGCTACCCCTTCTAGGGATTTGTGGCCGTGAGTATATGTATGTTTGTATCAAGACTAAGTTCTACTTAGTCATGTGAATACACTGTCCAAGCAAAACTTGTGTATTCTGTACTCCAAGTGAAAATAATGTGATGTGATGTTCAGAAATATTACTACCTCCGCCACCCCTTCGAGTATGGATATACGCCGTGAAAGTTTGAGTTCTAAGTCTTTGATGGAGAACTTCGATATGATATTAGAAAACGTGGCGATCGATAGTCTCTGCCTACCCCAATGGGAACTAACGGCGTGAGAATATGTATGTATGAGAAAACATGTACTTGTTCAAATTATATTATTACTAGTCCGATAATTTTCACAAACATGGTTTCAGTGGTGTCCCTGTTTTTAGTTGTAATTTATTTGTATTTCATACTGAGAAAAAAACGAGAGAGTACTTATAAACCCAATATATTTCAACCAAAGTTCATACAAACAAATTACCGACACAAAAAGACGTCATCACAAATACTATAATACGTTATCAAATAAAATATAATAAAAACTTAAGTGCTTAAATATCATCACATATTTTCGGTGGAGAAAACTGTACTTCCCAGTCCCAGCTTGAACTTGAATCACTGTTTATTTTTCCATTATAACTATATTTTTTACAACCCGTACAATCACAGTTAAGGTATGCATTGGAATTAATGTTAACTCCATTTTCACCAGACGCGTTTTTGGGACATGTTAAATTAATATCTGAATCAACTGATGCATTTTCTTTTACTTTGAATTTCAATGGCTCTCCTTCATTCAGATTATTATCATCTCTATTCATTTCTATACATACCTCTCTATTAACTTTTTTGATAAATAGAGTTGGTCTTTTTTGTGACAAAGACTTGCATACCTTTTTATGGGAATATGTTTTTTCAATACTAGGACTGGTTTTATACTTTTTGAAAAGCTTTAACAGTAATTTTGAAATTGCTCCCGGTCTCCATGTAGAATCTCTCTGTAAAAACAAAATTGATGTAAGAATATTATATAAAATGGTTTGTGCAATGTGCTTTCTTCTTTAATTTTTGTGTAATTATCATTATATAATAAAATTAGGTAATTAAAAGTCTGAACTATACATAAAAGTTTGAATTAATCACAACAAGTGACACTTAAATTCTTAAAATTAATTGCTTTTAAATTGCTAATAAAAAAAAAACATTAACAAAAACTTACTTGTTTGTGATTCACGCCATGAAGTAGATTAAAGATTACATATTGATATATTTTTTACTACTGTTCGTTTTTCAGATTCCAAATGAGTTTTGTAACAACAAAAAAATAAATAAAATAATGTACTGCAAACATTATTTCCTGAAGAAAGAAGCAAATTTCCGTATGGACACTGGTCCTCCTATATTGAAAGAGAAAGAAAGAGAGACATTTATTCGCCATTGTAGGGTTAAATGATTAAAATGTTTAAGTTATGATAAATTAATCTCTCTTCTTCTTAATTTATGATAAGTTATTTGTCC
Source organism: Bedellia somnulentella (assembly GCA_963576735.1). Classification (NCBI taxonomy): domain Eukaryota; kingdom Metazoa; phylum Arthropoda; class Insecta; order Lepidoptera; family Bedelliidae; genus Bedellia; species Bedellia somnulentella. Next base: position 18,494,392 of record OY755173.1, on the reverse strand, counting down.
GAACAAAAAATATTTCATTCAAGATTTTAGAGACTGTCCAGATATGGCGTTTTGCGCGTGTTAGACACCTTAATAGAGAGGACTATGTTAGGATTTTCTTTTTTACAGTACGATGTCTGTCGGGTCAGCTAGTAAGGGCTTATTCCGTTTATCCACCCTAAAACAGCCGCCCTAAGGTGGATATTCGGAAACGCGTGTCCTTCTATCCACCCTGAACGAGGTGGATATCCGGAATACATATAATATGGTTCTTCCGATTTTCTACCCTGCCTGCGTACAGTCATTTACAGAAAAAAACACCCTAAGTTTTAATTTTTCACTTTTATGTTAGGAGTTTCTTTCTCGTTATGGTTTCATTTGTCACATCGGTTATTTTAACCCTTTGTAAGGCAGAGGGCATATAGCGACCACCATAATTTCAACCTTACCTAGCTTCAAATAGAAGTGAAATACAATGAATTTTTGATCATACCTTGCCTTATAAAGGGTTAAATGGTTTTCACCGAAATACTACATTCCAACCCTATAGGTAACATACATACATACATTTATTCACGGCTATAAATCCCTTAACGGGGTAGCCAGAGCTTTGGAATGAAAAATTTCCTTACCCTCTTTTGGAAGTTGATTGGGGAAAAGATGGTAATAATAAATGTTTTAGGAGACGGGTCTCCAACCACATCGCCCAAAAATCACTTAATAAGCCCCTATACCTTTAGTCGCTTCTTACGATCACCCACGGGTAGGAATGGGGTTGTGTTATTCTAAGCCGATACTACACGGCAATAGGTAACAATGAATATTAAATTAAAACTTCCTACCAAGATATTTTTATTCAAACTGTAAGTAAGAAAGTAGGTATGTTTATCTTAAGTATTTTAATGTTCACGATGTTTCTTGGACCCATTTTGTGTTGTGTAAGTTTCTGTAAATGACTGTACTTGGAGTAAAAAATCGGAAGAAACATTTTATTATGAATTCCGATTATCCACCCCGTTCAGGGTGGCTAGAAGGACATGCGTTTCCGAATATCCGACTTAGGGATGCTGTTTTGGGGTGGATAAACGGAATAAGCCCTAGTAAGTCATAAATTAAACTCATTTTAGCAAATGTTTTCGAATGGAAACCTAGATGTTCGTTAAATTAGGTTATACCTCTGTGAATTCTGAAGCTCCATCTATATCTCAGAGAGTTAGCAGTGTTCTACGTTTGTATGGACAAGAGGCATAAATACCTCTAAAAGTCTAGGAGGCTCTTAAAGAACAAAATTGAAACTTAAATTAAAAACACTCTCAACTTACGTTGTTGTAGTTTTTGGAAATTGAGATCTTTAAATCAAATTAAACTAAAAAGAAATATAAAGTAGGTACGTTTCATTTCGCAAGAGAGTACAAAATTTATACTTCAATTATGCAAATTTTATTATTGTGGTACTTTATCCTACAAATAATAATTTGAATATCGGATTGCGATATTGACTTCAGTTCAGTAAGTTTATTTGTTCTTTTTGTTTAGTTTTAATAATGATTAATTTTGTAGTTTATAAGCTTATTGTTTTAAGATTACTGTTGTGTGTTTAAAGTGTACCTTTAGTTGTGAATAAATGTTTTTCTTTCTTTCTTTCTTTCAAATATAATATTGTAAAAAAATCATCCGAAATTCCGGAGTTACGAAATTTCGGAATTCCGGAATCCAAGCCCTAATAACGATTACAAATTTACCGAAAAATATTATGTGCCACTTAGAAGCCGTTTAGTAAGTAATATATATTTTTAGTAGCTATATATATAGCTATATAGTAGCCGTGATAGCCCAGTAACCAACCGTGATAGCCCAGTGGGTAGAACACTCGGTTATCGTGCAAACGACTAGTGTTCAAATCCTGGGTCGGGCCTACACCAATTTGTCTTTTCTAAAGACATATGTGTGGTTAATTTATCATGGTTGTCAACGGTGAGGGAAAACATCGTGAGGAAACCCACATGGCTGAGTTGTACTTAGTCATGTGACAGTGTATTCGTACAAAATGGCGATAGGCCTGCCCCCTATCACGTGAGTACACTGTCCATGCAAAACGTGGGTACTCTGAACACCAGGTGACAAAGTCACGTGATGTTCAGAAGTATTAGTACCTCTGCCAACCCCTTCGGGGATATTCGGCGTGAACGTTTATGTTATGTATATTTTTAACTAGACAGAGATATTTTTAAGCTAACACAAAAACAAGTCATTTTGATAAAATTATTTTAATTTTTAAGACTTAAGCACATCATAATTACACACAGTTACCACCAATACATTTTCTTCACAACACTTTTATTCAAAAAGACGTGCCACATATATTTTCTCCTATTTTAAAAAATATATCTTTTCTTAATTTTATTTTTCTTTGCATTACAAATTATAATCAAACGTACGTTTTAATTCTTCACAAGTGTTTTTATTATGTTTGCGATCGAGTTTGCGGTCAAGTTCATACCACGTGGTCTCTGCATCTATAAATGATTGGAAACAAGGTTCATGCAAAGAACTTACACTAATGCCTCGATTTTTCAAACTTTCTACCCTCTCTTTAGGCCTTCGATTCGGAGGTTGTGGCCACTTAAATAATTTTTTGTTACCTCTGTCATCTACCGTTAATATTCCTTTTGTGGAAGGTGCTCTATGATGACACTTGCCTAATTCGGACCAATATTCTTGCTCCTTTTCTTGTAATCGTTTCCTGGCCTCTTTAGATAAGTTTGAAGGTGGTATGCTTGCTCTTCGAGGAATTTTCACATCCTCACCAATTGCAAACATTTTTTTGAGAGCGCTCAACAAAACTTTTTTATCTCGACCATGGCCCATAATACCCATATTAGAAAGTTGGTGAGCTGAAATATTACCAAAACAACCGAAATTATCGTCATGTCCATGCTTTACTGTGTCACCTTTCCCAGTCGGTAGTTTTACTTTGTTCAGCGATGTTTTTTGTTGTTGTGGCTTTTTTTTCTTGTTTTTATCATTTTTGTCGGTTTTGACAGGATAATATTTCCACTTCCCAGATGGATCTAAATAACCGTCTACTCCAGGTATAATATCTTTATCACCAAACTGAACTTTACCATCAATGACTTCAACTTGATCCCCATTTGGCGCAGTAAAATATTTAGGAATCCACCGTTTATCCGGACAAACATAACCATCAACGTTTATTTCATTCCATTTGTGTTCAGCATCATAAAATCCTCCTAAATCACTACATTCTTGTTTGCCGTCAGGTCCAATAAAGTATCTAGGTATTTCATTACCAAATCTATCATACTTCTTAACTCGGTAATCAAGGTACGAGTATTGAGTACAATTTTCTTCGGTGCTTATTTTGATAGGTTTGAATGTGGGTTCAAAGTTAGCAATTGGTGGAGTAAATTCTATAACCCATTCATCTTCGTCTGTATCTGATTCGATATGGCTGAGGTTACTATCATCTGAACAAGAACATGATCGGGAATAACCCATTTCCTCAAACGTTGGATCTGCTGGGTAGCACTTACATTTCGGATCTTCAGTTACTACCAGGTCTTCGATACAGTCATTAAGGATACCTATTGCTTGTTGATACGTTTTTCCGCATATGTCTTTACATACATCTGTAAAAGCACTTTTGATGTATTGTCTTTGAAGTCTTTCTAGTCGTCTTGCAAGGCGAGCTTTTCTTTTTTGTCTTGCAAGGTTCTCTTCTTCAGTCCTTCCTATGATGTATTTCAAAGGATCCTTGTCTTCATACGGGAACTGGTTGATAGCTCTTGACTTTTGATAGTTTTTCAATGTTTCCATAGTAACTTCATACTCTCCATCCTTTTTGTGGATTATCAGCAACGGCCTCTTAGCATTTTTCTTTCGCTTCGATGGATCCTCTCTTCTTCTTTTCACTTTAACTTGACCGGGATTCTTAGCAATCATATACTTTCTTACCGCAAACTTGTAGCACGCACCTGGTCTGTATCCAGGGCGAGGCTAAAAAAAATAAAAAAAATATGGGAAAACTTTACAACAAATAGGCTTAGTGGAAACGGTCTAGCTCATTATGATTCTGTAGTACCGAGCATAGATCAGAGATCAGTATAAAAACTATTACTTTGTTTTTCATTGTGTATTAAATGTAATTTATGAAATTATATATACTATTATCGGATAACGTAATGGGAATTTATATTTTATTATAATATAAATCGTATAGCGGCTCCCAGAATAAATAATAGAGTAGAGCTGTAAGAAAACGGGTGGACCAATAAACCAAAACTGGTCAATACTATAAGGGCTCCGTTTCATATTTCATTCAGATAACGAGAAACTAAGAGGAAATATAAGATTTATTACTATACCTTCATCCCAAGAACTTTATCGCTGTTCCACAACCAACCCATATGTTTAGGCACATTTTTCTTACAGTCTTTATCGTAGCAATAATCGTGACCAATTTCAGCAGCTAGAAAAAAAATAAGATTTATATTTGTCTTTATTAAATAAGAATCATTATAAGTATATGAATTTACTCGAACGCTAATGTCCACGCTCTAAATCCCCGAAAGGTCGACAGAGGTACTAATACTTCTTAACCTCACGTGACATTCATGTCATTGGTGTTCACATATCACTGTCACATGACTAAGTACAACTTAGCCGTGTGCGTTTCATATGAATTTACTAAGTTAAGATACTTATGGAAGTAAATGACTCATATAAATGTACTCATTAGGATTGAAGCCTTTACACCGGATTCTGCCGCTAGCCTCTTACCCATTATAGGAACAGATATAAGGGGCCAAATATAAATATGAAAGGGAAGTGCACCGTTTATTATGAACCGTATATTATTTTGAAGGGCCGGGCGCGGTTCCAAATAAGTATCTAAATATTTCATTACTACAAATATTACTAAATAAATTGGATGTGTAAGCCAGCTTCACTTCAAAGGTTATTATGATTATCCGACACTGCCGCAAAACCCCTCACATCTATTCTTTATAAACCGTGTGCCGAGCTTTTCGAGAGCAACATTTACATGGCTGAAGCGAAGAAGCTTATTATATAAAAGATTGTACATTTTTAACACGCTTATATTAGCTTCACCTGTATGTATGTATGTAAACGACTCATTTAAACTCGATTTTGATCCACTTTAAACGGACCGATTGAACTCAAAATTTGAACACTTATCGAGAATCAGGAACAATATAATAATTTCATATGTCAGGATTAAACAATTTCAAATAATTTAGTACTAAAAAGTTAAAAATAAAATATAGTTTAAATAAAAAAACTAAAAACCACGCTTTTAAAGCACATCAAACTAAAAAGTGAAAAACTAAAAAGTGAAAATACTGGTATTATTGTGAAAAATCGTGGGTTGCTGGATAGACGAAAAATATTGCACAGAGCGCCCCACGCTTTTTCAAAATAATACCAATATTTTTTGTTTATTGCCGTTTTCAGCTTATATTAGGAATAATTTTTCACTTTTTAGTTTGATGTGCTTTAAAAGCGTGTTTTTTAGTTTTTTTATTTAAACTATATTTTACTTATATCTCTTGACACCCACGGATTTTTATTCCCAACTAGTGGATCGTCCCAGCTTCGCACGGGTAGCGTTGTTTTTTTTAAATATCTGAGGTTTCTTTCTTCAGTCACTGCTCAAGCATTGTGAAATTCAGCGCAATGTTTTCAATTTATTAAATTTATAGCACTCCCTAAACAGTGTAGTTTGGTGATTTTGAATGCGCTTTAATGAACGGTTCAGTTTTTCTGTTTAATAGCAAATTTTGGAATAAAACGCTATGAAGTATTTATAACAATCTAAAAACTAAATCATTACGTGTTGTAGGATGCAACTACTGGCGCCATCTAGTATTTTATAAGTAAATTAATGAACGGTTCAGTATTTCCGTTTAATAGCAAATTTTGGAATAAAACACCATGAAGTATTTATAACAATCTAAAAAATAAATCATTACGTTATGTAGGATGCAACTACTGGCGCCATCTAGTATGTTATATGTAAATTAGTAAAGATTTGGTTTCGATCACGGGCGCGATGGCTTATTTTATGTATAATTTCGGTGTTTGTCTACCGATTTCTATGATTCTTTTTTTATTGAATAGGTAATAATGTCACCTTTTTTAAATTAGGGATGAGTGAGAGGTTTACAAACGTAAGAGTAAACCAATATAATCAGAATGTTCCGAACTGCTAAGCTATCAGGAATTACACGTGTTATTGTGAGTCAACCATAAAAGATAGACATATACTGTTGAGGATTTTTTTTTAGATAATTTTATGAATAATTTTTCCGCCCTACATAATTTCTTTGTAAGTTTAACCATTAAGGCTGCACACGCGACGGATGCTTAAAAAATGGAGTAACTTCTCCCGTTTTCCCCAAATTTCCCAAAATTCCCCTTTACTTCTCTGCTGGAAAGTATACAAAAACCTGCGCAGGAGTATGAAGAATAATTGTACCAAGTTTCGTTAAAATCCGTCGAGTAGTTTTTGTATCCATAAGGAACATACAAACCGACAGACAGACAGACAGACAGACAGACAGACAGACAGACAGACAGACAGACAGACAGACAAAAATTTTACTGATTGCATTTTTGGCATCAGTATCGATCCCTAATCACCACCTGATAGTTATTTTGAAAATATATTTCATGTACAGAATTGACCTCTCTACAGATTTATTATAAGTATAGATATATCGTTCGTAAAGCATTGGTATTCACGGTTAAAACTTATAAATCCTGTGCGCTAAAGTTGAGAACATAACACAGCTTTGTGATAATCTTCGTCACCTAATGTTATACGGCGGGGCGTATCTTATTTGAATAACTGTAAGCCAACTACTTAAATTTTTATAGAGGTAATAAATGTTACTCACGTATCCCGATGTAACCATAGTCAAATTTGAACATAGGCCTATCTATTCCTATTTTTCTATATCTACCCCGTTTAATAAATTCTTCTTTGGGCATTGGCACAGGTTTCTTTTTGACAGCAGATCTTCCACCAAATGACCCAGAAAACATGCTATCACATGACTTTAGCTTTCTCAATTCCATTACTTTATGGAAAACTGGACAAGGGTAAAAACTATCACGGGGTAGCTCGTCCAGCATTTGACCAGCTAACTCGTAGCCTCCACAGGTGTTGCACCAAGTAGTCTTCTTGAAAAATCCAAATGTGCATTTACAAGCACATGGACATGAGTACTCACTAGGGTTCAAATTTAACTCAGCTGTCTCCACTACTTCTTCCGTAATTTGACAACAGCTTTTAGGAGATAGATCTAAAAGTATCCTGTGATCGGGCGGTTTCATCATATGATGAAACTCATCCGCAATCTTGCCTGGATCATGACAAATGCAAGGATCTGCAGATGCAGAAGCAGCATTGATTTGTACACACGGCATATCTGGAAATGGTCCGCACGTGTCACATGCTACTCTGAGACGATTCTTAAGTTTATCTTTCAATGAACAGCCACACTCTGGCAACTTCGCAGATGTAGCATCTAGCCTGGTCTGGCTTACATTTTGTTTTACAGAAACAGTTGACGAGCCTGATGAAGATTTATTTCCAACAGATGCGAATCCAACATAGTAAGTAGGAGGTTTTAATGGTGGATCATATTTATAAAAAATATAATCTAAAAGATTATATGTTTTCTTTGCTTGCAAATTAGGCAAAGAAGGAGTTTTAGATAACAGTTTAAAAGTTTGTTGGCTAATATGTGTTTGACTTCGTGTCAATAATTTCAGTAGATTTCTAAAGCCCTCCCACTTTAAATCGCCTATTGTAATGGCTTGCTGGTGTTGCGCATCTCTTTCCTTATATTTTTTATACCGCTGTACTAGTTTATTCGCTTTGTTATAACACTTCGAATATTCAATTTTTTTGGTATAGTTATAGTCATCTTCGCACATATTAGCTTTTGGTCTCATTATGAACATATCGGTGTTACTTCTCAAATCATTGTTTATTAAAGTTAAAGTCTTTTGAAAGTCTAGAGCCAACATAATTTTCATTTGCAGCCACGCTAGCCGATGGCTTCTGTATTTATCATAAACATACTGGTTTACATTAACCACTATTGGTTTAGCTTCATACCCCTTTGAAATCGTTGATAAATATTGATAAAACTTTTTGTCCCATTTTATCTCACTCCGTCCTAATAAAGTTCTCGGTGTCGTTTTGCTCCACATGGAAAAAATTAAAGGTTTTCGTTGCATTTTCTTTAATAATTGTTCTCTCTGTGCTGTAAATAATACTGACTGCCGTGTTGTTGGCTTTGGTATCGGTTCTGGTGGAGCTTTTGGGTAGCCATGACGATGTCTCAATCTTGGTCGTCTTGGTTTTGGTTTCTTTTGACGGGGCTTTTCCAACTCATTAGGGTCATCTAAATCGAGTTTTATCAATCGGCCAAAGTTGCATTGTAATAGAAATTCACGATTTTTCAAAAAGCATGATATTTGTTCTACAACAATTTCAAACAAAAAAGTGTCTTTCTCAGCCATTATGCTTCCTATTTTTATTTAAATTTTAAAGCTTTACAAACTTAAAATTTGGTAATTACTTAAATTAAATAACTGAAATTTTAATAATGCAACTTTTAAATTTGAATATTCACTTACGCCATATTTTACAACTGTCAACTTCGGCCAACGACAATTAACAAAGCCTACGCGTTAGAACTCGTCAGAATATGGTCAATACATGGAAGTATTATTTAAACAGGAACGCGCGCTGGCGACCTAAAGTGTCCTGAAAAAGGATGGCTAACTAGCTAACTGTGTCTCGTTTTAAGTAGGGTGACCATCTGTTGGTGTTTTAATAAGAGTTCCTCCAAAGGATACAAAAACACTTATATTTACATATTTTGAATGTTTTTGTTCATGAAATCCTCATGTGGGGACCTGATGCACTCGCAGCCTTTGACACGGTAGCTCAATTGGCAGAGCGACGGGGGCGTATACCCGAGGTCGCGGGTTCGATCCCCACCTGTGTCGAAATTTTTCTTTCCTTTATTTATTAGCTATATATATATATATAGAGAAAAGATGGTAAGCAAAGGAAGGTGGTATTAAAAGGATGATAAAGTATCTAATAAAAAACTTCAAAAGACCCAGAACCCTCAGTTACCTCTTCCAAAGCACGCAGGTAGCAGAAGATTTGTGCTATTTAAAGCCGTCACTACACAGCATTTTATTTCACTTACATGTATACTTATATACTTACAAGTTGCGTGGGGAAAAGATGGTGAAATAAAGGTTGTTGGTGATGGGTCTCAACCGCATTGCCCAAAAATCCCTTAAAATCGCTGGAACAATAAATAAAATAATACCAATACCAATACCAATACCGTTAGTCGCCTCTTACGTACACCCACCGGAAGAAATGGGCTAGTGCTATACTAAGCCGACACCTCACAGCTATATTCAAATTCAAATCGTTTAATGCATTCATGTGGTAAAGTTCGAGATGATACAGGTTATTTTATTTATTGTTCCATAACATGAACCCATATTTATCACTATATTTTCTTAATTAAATGATAAAAGCTCCAAAACACTCAAACAGATGATAAATTGTGGACACCACATTTATCTTGTTTCGATGGGGATACCCGTGACAAATATTAATATCCCTTTTGCCAAACTTAACCAATTATTTATCTCCAAATCGAAAGGAGACAATAATAATTAAAATAAAATACAAAAAAGGAACAGTTAATAACCTGCTTTTTATAAAATATTCCCTATAAATAAGTTTGAATTTGTTTTTCTTTGAACTTAATCTCGACTGGCAACCGCGCGAGCGGGACACACTTCTCTCTCACACGGCTCTCGTTCTAGGACGTTTCTCTGCTTGACAGTCTTTAAAAGATAATTAACTTTATTGCATGGCAATAAATTGCATTTTTGTTTACCATATTTTTGTAAGTACGCTCTCCTGTTTAGTTAGTAGCTTCATGGGTCAATATTATTCATTTATTTATCCTAAACATCGCCAGTTACATTTAGATACAGCATGCAGTTTAAGTTTATATTATGATGCTTGCAGCGTGGCACATAAGTAGGACTTACCTACGACACGGTTTGTTGTCGAAGGTTACAAAGTTTAACTGACACGTTCACAGCATAACCGTGTAAACATAACTATAAAAGCATCGTTCACATAACGATGTTGAACGTCTTATCTGTTTGATAATTAAAAAGATCATCAATGAGAGGTTTTCCTTTTTTTCTTTTTTTCTTCTTCCCTATTCTCAGAATAGATGGCGCCAGACTTGCTATGTTACTGGTAGGAACGGAACGTCACACCGTTTTTCACACTTGGATGTAATGATATCGTAAAACGGAACGTACATAAAAACGTTCTGATTTGAAAGTCTAAATAAATATCAGTTTAAGCCAAGATAGCTTAAAAGTAAATAAACAAAGACGGTATTTATATTTAACATTCTTTTTGTTGTTTTTGCTTGTTAAAAAGTTATGGTGATGTGACACATGTTTTTAAAGTTGACATTGGCGAAATTATTGTGGCAACACGATTCAGGCCACGAAGAAAAAATTTAAGTAAGTAACGTAGTTACAACAACGCCATCTACAGAGCTCTAGGAAACTATGTTGTTTTTTTATTTCCCTAAAAGAAAACCTCTCATTACAGATCCACAATCTTATCTTGGCCGGTAAGGGCGTCGCTGTCATCGATATTAGTATTGCCAGTAAATAAAAATTAACCATTATAAGGGAAATATTTTTACATCATACAGGCTAATTTATGTAGTACAGTATTGAAATGTCTTAATAAAACAAATTATATAAAATTCATTTCATTAATAACTAGCTGCTATGTAGTGTCGGCTTATAATAGCACTACACCATTTCTGCCGGTGGGTGAACGTAAGAGGCGACTAACGGTATTGGGGCTTTTAAGAGATTTTTGGGCGATGCGGTTGGAGACCCATCACCAATAACCTTTAATTTACCATCTTTACCCCACTCAACTTTCCAAAAGTGGCTGAGGAGTTTCTAACTCCTTAGCTCTGGCTACCCCTTCTAGGGATTTACAGCTGTGAGTATATGTATGTATGTATGTATGTAATAACTATTATTGTAAGTGAACAAGTTCGTTTTAATGTAAGCTAATTATATTTATTTATTTTTGCCCTTGTCTGGTATGTCTACCCGAATGACTGTGTTGCTTATGAGTTAATAAGTGGGTAACTACATAAAATATTTTTTTTAATCCTGTAAATCAGAGGCTTACCTTGTCGTGTACTGTCTTTTACATTTCATATTCACACATAGATCCCCCAAAAAGGTGGCACAGAAAAAATAATTCTAAACATCAGATATCGTTTGGGTCATTCATTTTGCTGGGTTAGTGAATATATGGGCACTTTTTTATTGCTGTTAACAACCTTGTAACATATAACATAACATAACATAAACGTTCACGCCGAATACCCCCGAAGGGGTTTGGCAGAAGTACTAATACTTCTGAACATCACGTGACTTTGTCACCTGGTGTTCAGAGTACCCACGCTTTGCATGGACAGTATACTCACGTGATAGGGGGCAGGCCTATCGCCGTTGTCTACGAATACACTGTCACACGACTAAGTACAACTCAGCCATGTGGGTTTCCTCACGATTTTTTCCCTCATCGTTAACAACCGTGATAAATTAACCACACATATGTCTTTAGAAAAGACAAATTGGTGTAGGCCCGATCCGGGATTTGAACACTAGTCGCTTGCACGTTAACCGGTGTTCTACCCCTTAAGCTATCACTTCGTATTTGCCTTGTATTTTTATACTAGCTTTTTGCCCGCGACTACGTCCGCGTGGACTACATTTTTTGCATCCAGTTTACATCCAAGATACCAAAAAACTATCTTAACTTCTGTTTTTTTATTAGTTGTAATAGATATAAAAAAACATTAAGGCTTTTTAAGTGATTATTAGGCGATGTAGTTGGAGACCCGTTTGACTACCTTTTCCCCATTCAACTTCCAAAAGTGGATAAAGAATTACTATCCCTGAAGCTGTGGCTACCCTTTTTTGGTATTTATAGCCGTTAGTATATACCTACTCATGAATGATCGATAGATGAATTTCCTATATTCCTTTTTGTAGTGGTTATTACAGTCAATCGCATCAAATTTCAAATTTCTAGATACAGAGATGTCAAAAATCTCTTTACTAATATATATGCACAGTAAAGTTCAAAGTGGATAGAGAATTACTATCTCCGAAGCTGTGGCTACCCTTTTTTGGGATTTATAGCCGTTAGTATATAGTCATGATTGATTGATGGATGAATTTTATAAATTCCTTTTTGTAGTGGTTATATCAGTCAATCAGATCAAGTTTCAAATTTCTAATACAGTATATATATAGATCAAAAATATGTATACTATATTTCAATCCCTTAGGGGATGAGTTCCAAAAAACCTTTTTAATTGTTCATACGAATCATGAAACAAACCATTTTGTACTAAGTTTTATATGTTCAAATATGAGAATATCTTAAGTAAGTATGGATAGCAGTTTGGCGACCCGGTGCTGTCCCCTACACTGACTGTTGGTGATGTGTGAGAGATTGCAATCATCGGTCAACAGATGGCGTTACTGAATTAACATTGAGATATTTACTCTTACTTACAAACTATGCATTCTGAGGCTTAAACAGAATATTAATTTATGCGTAAGTAAAACATAATATATCTATGAGAATATTAGTTCAAAATAGTTAAAAAAACAAAAGCTATAAACATATTCTCAAACCTACCAAATAAATACGCAAAATTCATACAATATACTTTCAATTATCTTTGTTCATACATATTCGCATAGTTGAATGTGAAAAAGAAGGATTAGTGCATCCTATTATTCTAACCTAACAAAAAACCAAAAAAGTCTCAAAAAGACTTTAATCACCCGGGATTCGAACCTAGGTCATCCGTTAGTTTACTTTTAACCCGTCGGTATAAAGCTACGCCACAAAACATTAGTAATGATATCAAATTTGTGATATGGTATATATCTAGTAGCCATACTATTGACAAACAATTAAATGCATACATACATACATACATATACTCACGGCTATAAATCCCTAGAAGGGGTAGCCAGAGCTAAGGAACTTGAAGTTCCTCAGCCACTTTTGGAAGTTGCGTCGGGAAAAGATAGTGAAATAAAGGTTGTTGGTGATGGGTCTCCAACCACATCGCCCAAAAATCCCTTAAAAGCCCCAATACCGTTAGTCGCCTCTTACGTACACCCACCGGAAGAAATGGGGTAGTGTTATTCTAAGCCGCAAACACAGCAATTCATTTAATGGACATTTATTTTGATGAAAATGGATAAAACCCTTATTTTTTTCAAAAACACTATTAATGAAGAGTCTGATAAAGTCGGTCGATGAAAAAATTAATCGTGTAAATATGGGGAGCAATAAGTTGGTGATGAGAGAGATTGCAATCATCGGCCAATAGATGGCGGTACTGAATTAAAATTGAGATATTTACTATTATTTACAAACTATGCATTCTGAGGCTTAAACAGAATATTAATTTATGCGTAAGTAAAGTATAATATATCAGAATATTAGTTAAAAATAGGTAAATAAACGAAAGTTATAAACATATTCTCAAACCTACCAAATGAATACGCAAAATTCATACAATATGCTTTCAATTATCTTTATTCATACATATTCGCATAGTTGAATGTGAAAAAGAAGGATTAGTGCATCCTATTATTCTAACCTAACACAAAAGCAAAAAAAAAATACGCAAAAAGATTTTGACCACCCGGGATTCGAACCTGGGTCTTTCGTACTTAGTGTTTACCAAACGGTATACCGCTACGCCACGCAGACATTTCTGTAAGTCTCAAATTTGTGATATCATATATATCTAGTAGTCATACTATAGACAAACAATTAAATGGACAATTATTTTGATGAAAATGGATGAAACCCTTATTTTTTCCAAAAAGACTATTAATGAAGAGTCCGATAAAGTCGGTCGATGAAAAAATTAATCGTATAAATATGGGGAACCATATAAAAGTTATGTTTTTTTATGCTCCTGTGGGAACCCTTGCGAAATCCGGGATAAATTATATCCTATATGTTGGCCAGGTGTATAACCTACATTCATGCCAAATTTGATCAAGATCGGTCCGGTAGAATTAACGTGATGAACGGACATACAGACAGACAGACAGACAGACAGACAGACAGACAGACATTTTTTTCAAAAATAGCAAATTTGGCTTCAGTATCGAAAATAAAACATATTCCACCGGTTTTTATTTTTTTTTCTTCAATGTACAGTTTTGACCTCGTTACAGTCTTATTATAGTATAGATAGATAGAAGATAGATGTCAGACAGTTATGACTTAAGAAATGACACATTGGTACATCCCCGCATTAGGATTAGAACCCACGCATCAGTGCATACGAAGTGAAATCTTATTCGGGAGCATTTCCCCACTTCCCGTAACCCGCACCGCATGACTATAGATGCGCGCACAACTTTTCGGACGGTGTTAGCCTACTTAGTCAAAATTTAACAAAATAAATAATATTTTTCATAAATTTTTATATTGAATACTGGAAATAAAAGCGTTTATCAATAAGCAAAGATACATCATAAAAATAATTGTCTTTGAAAAAAAGTTTCCACTACAAAAAATATTAATGAAAGTGATAATTTATTATATACGTATAGTCTGTATCAATTAGAAAAAATAACTTTGTAAACAATGAAACGTCAATGACCTTTCAGTATTTTAGTGTTGTTACTAGAGATGGGATTTTGCCCGGGCATTTTGGGCGGATTGGATTTATGCCCAATAAATGTCCATAAATGCCGAATAAATGTATATACTTGGGCAGAAATGTTATTTAATTTTAATTTTTAAAATATCATTATTGTAAGAGTGTGGTTGATGTTATTAGTTAAAATCATCATAAAATGACATATTTTATTTAAAGAATGAATAATACTTATAGAGTTCATGATAGGGACCATTAGCATAAAAGTCAATGGGTGCAATCCAACCCGTTTTATGAAGTTTTGCAGACAGAAACGCAAACATTTTTAAATACAAGAATCTTATCATACTTTTTATGATAATTCATTAATTTGTTACAATACAATAGGGAAAAATTGTGATACTGTTTTAAACTTTTAATTTAAACAAACATTCTGGATGGTCATAGTCCAGATTATGATGATTTTCCACTATAAACGTATGAGAATCTAACGCTATTTACGTTGGGCTCGTATCAAGTACAAATCGCGCGCTCCTATTGGACACTTTATATAATATAATGTTGAGTATAATTATATAGAGTTGAGACCAAATTGACATTGACATTCCGCCGGAGTCAATATATCATTTTGTACCTAGGTTTTAAATTGCGTAGAATTCTGACAGCTGCCATTTTTTGACATGTCAGAGGTTATAAATCTTTTAGACCAGGCTCATTTTTTTAATTTCTATTAAAGTATGAACAACCACGTCAACTCATTTTATTTGTTAGAATATAATATATAAATTTTATTATGTTGTACGCTGCAAATGCAAAAAGCGCATTCACGGTGAACAGAAAATTTTAAAATATAACAGTTAATATTAAAAAATAATAGCAAAAACCGAAAAGAAATGAGCGCATTTGAGTATTCAAAGAAGTCGAATGACATGGCATGACAAGACACACACATAACGACAGCTAAGAGCGACATTGAATAAATAATACAGAGTGAGCGATTTGCTTTACGTTTTACATCCATCTACTTACGGCTACAAATCCCTAAAAGGGGTAGCCTGCTCTTCTGAATCTTAAAATTCTTTAGCCACTTGGAAGTTAAGTAGAGAAAGATTGTTATATAAATATTTTTGGTGATGGGTCTCCAACCGCATCGCCCAAAAGTCGCTTAAAAAGCCCCGATACCCTTAGGCGCCTCTTACGATAACCCATGGGAAGAAATGGGGTAGCGCTATTTTAAACCGGCACTTAGCCGACACAGCAAAAAGGTTTACTAAACCTGGAGTAACAAAGAAGGTGCCAGCTAAAAAAATAAATAAGGTAATTAAAATTGAATTGATATCATGTTCGTAATATTGAAATATTATATAGTATATAAATATTTTTTACTATTGTATAATTTTACTTAACTTAGGTTATATTTGCATTTGCCTTTAAAAAGGTAAGACACAACTTAACAAAAATCTAGCAGCGGATATACGCTCCCGTCGTGGCGCGAAAATTGGTTTTTGCCTGTTTCTTTACATCTTTACTTGTGTCAACGCCATCTACCGCCAAATTATTACAACCCGGAAATATGCGCCTTTTGCCACGAATAGTTCATGTCCTCTGTCAATATATGACATCAAAATCATTCGTGTCCGCTGTGGTTTTTTTTCCATACATTGATGCTCATTGACCTTTACTAATTAAACACGAACTGTTTTTCAGTTTAAAACCCTAATACCTAAGTATCATTTCATCCCCTTTGAGTATAAAAAGTAGCGTGAACGTGAGTATTTTCACATTTTAAAATTCTGTTAGCGGAATATACCGTTACTACCTGATGTTAATAATCTTGAAAAATAAAAATAAAATATATGTTTTTTTTCGCTTAGTTACTTTATAACATTATTCGTTATACTAAAGTTAATATCTTATAGCTACTCTATCGCTTGATATAATTAAATGTGTTTTTTTATTGTAAGGGTATAAATAATTATTATTATAATCGTTCAAAGTAAAAGTGGGTTAAGATTAAGAATTTAACATAACATAAACGTTCACGCCGTTTATCAGAGCCGGTTGGCAGAGCTACCAATGATGAACATCACGTGACAGCGCCACTTAGTGTCCAAAGTAGGTACCAATGTTTTGCTTGGACAGTGAACTCACGTGATAGGGGGCAGGCCTATTGCCGTTTTGTACGAATACACTGTCATATGGCTAAGTACAACTCGGCCATGTGGTTTCCTAACGATATTTTCCCTCACCGTTGACAACCATGATAAATTAACCACACATATGACATTAGAAAAGACCAATTGGTGTAGCCCCGACCCGGGATTTGAACTCACGACTGTCTGTTTACGGGCGGTTTTTTTTTCTTCTTATTCCTTTATTCTGATGACGCTGATGTATATGTATAAGTTAAACACAATTAAAATAATAATCCACTTGTAGTTTAATTTTAAAGTAGAGTTTTGTTTTTCCGCCCAGCGATTGGGCATTTATCGGGCGTAAATTCATTTTTGCCCATTTTAACCCAATACGTCCAATATGCCCAATAAGTTTTTATGCCCTCGACCCATCTCTAGTTGTTACCAATATTATTGACGGCGACGTAAAAATCGAATACGCTACTAATGGTAAGTAAATTTTTCATCCATTTTTATAGTATACTTATAAAACAGACGTAAAATACAGAATGCGTCCCTTATTATTACATACGTACATCCTAATATAATACTCAAGCCGTAAGTTCCCATATAGGTAGGTAGAGACCATCATTATTATTAGTACTGTATTTTATCATAAATTTATTTCCTCGAAACATAACAGTCCTAACTACCAAACACGTTATTTATGATTACAAGAAAAGCCTTGATAGCGTAAATTTTCATTTTTAATAACCAATAAATGTAGTGGTGAATGGAATAACAAACCGTATTTTGTTTGTAGGACAAGCAAACACGGGTGCATCCCATTAGTAACGAACTTAACTGTTGGAGCACTTTCGATTTTCCCGACTTTCATCTTAACAGTTCTATATAGAACTGTAGTATAGTTTTTGCCGCTATTTTACTTGTGGCATATTTTTTTACTTTAAACGATTTCATTTTTGGTTTACTTGTTAATATAAAACGTAATTGGTATAAATAGTCGTCCTGCCAGTGTTAACGTATGGTGCGGAAACGTGGACACTCACGGCTGGACTAGTCCACCAATTCAAAGTAACTCAAAGAGCGATGGAGCGAGCTATGCTCGGCATCACTCTGTTGGATCGCATCAGAAATGAAGTGATCCGACAGAGAACTAAAGTGGCCGACGTAGCTCATCGGATCAGCAAGTTGAAGTGGCAGTGGGCTGGTCACATCTGCCGAAGAACCGATAACCGATGGGGAAGATGAGTTCTTGAGTGGAGACCACGCACTGGCAGACGCAGTGTGGGGCGCCCTCCAGCCCGCTGGACCGACGACCTAAAGCAGGTGGCCGGGAGTGGTTGGATGAGGCTGGCCGAGGATAGGAAGAGGCTGGCGCGCCATGTGAGATGCCTATGTCCAGCAGTGGACGAGTGTGGGCTGATGATGATGATGATGATAAATAGTATTTTTATTTTGATGTAAATACACTTTTTATATAATTATTAGGGTATTCGACTACAAAAAACCAACATATGTTTAAAATTTAATTGAAAAGTATGAAATAATAGTTATTGTATGGTTAGCACACAGTTTTGATTTTTTTGTTAGAAGAGATGACAGCAAACAATGTAACATTTATATTCATATGATGAAAATTTAAAATCGGTTATTTTAGTAATTTAGGCAAGAAGAACTTAGGTATTTATGCATAATTTAGGGTGTATCACACTGACTCAAAGACAATGTCACCTTTTAATACTCTCATTGCATAGAATATTGCACATATCTCTCGTAAGAAAGATTAAATTTCCAGTTGGTTTAAGTATTTGGAAAAACAGTTCAATTTAATGCACCAACAAACATTCTGAAATGAACACATAAACCACAATTTCAACTTTGTCCCATTAGTTCTATGTAGTATCAGCAGGAATCGAACCCACCTACCTATATAATATTATTTTTTCCATTACTTATTATTTATTTCTGTAGTCATTTTAAGGTAATTCTTTTGGCATATATTTAATCGGATATACGGACTAGAAGCGGGTATAAATTATTAGGTACCTTATTATTCAACTTACGTTTGTTTTTTTATTACGAGATTCGGTTTGGGTAAGTTTTAATTTTTTACATTCTTACTTTTAACAATTAATAAATCACAGAAACAAACTTTTAAACACGTTGAAATCGATTTACGTCAAGATTGCTTTAGATACAGCGATATATATATTTATCTATCGCGTTGTCAAGATCGGGTAGCGGAGAAAATCAGTATGTATTTCTGCCGCAAGAATATTAAACTATAAGTATCATTTACACAAAAGTATTTTAAAATATATTATTTTAAATAGTTCTTAATCGCGATCATAATAACAGAAATTGACGCGCACAAAGTCGCGGGCAACAGCTAGTATATATTACATATTATATATACTATATAAAATACAATACTTTATGGTGTTATAGATATTATTCACTGCGATGTATATATATATTGAACCTTGTAGTATCGATTCATCAATCGGTATTTGATTACTGTCATTCCTTCAATATCATTCAATATTCAATACCCATCACAAATTTTTGCATAAAAAAAATAACAAATAATCTCAATGTTTTTCATTTTATCTTATTTTTAGAGTTTCGCAAGATTTAGCTCCAATTAATACTTAAATTTTGTTTAATAAGTGGACAATAGTTTTTCCTGATTGACGGATGTAAAACTTAAGTGATGTGGAAGTAGTTTCTTGATGAAATGAAAGATTTTATACCCGGCAATGGTTTGTTTACAATTTTTTTGAATCTAATAGATATAGACGGTAGGTCACCCTATAATTTTTATTTAGTTAAGAACTAACTGACAATGACAGGCCAAAATTTCAAAATGGCGACAGTATACCAGTAGTCGCCGCCGGCCAAGAAAAGATTGTGGATCTGTACACGTATCGCTACCTCCTAGAGGTATTGCAGGTCCGGTGTAACATACGATGACATGATACATCGGACCTGCACGGATGGCGTATAGTAGGTACTGTAGGTTTTTATTTCTGCCTATTTTCGGTTCCGAATCAACATATATTGTTATTCTTGTATAATGGGAGGTTTTCCTTTTTTTCTTTTTTTCTTCTTCCCTGTTCTCAGGATAGATGGCGCCAGATTTGCTATGTTACTGGTAGGAACGGAACGTCACACCGTTTTTCACACTTGGATGTAATGATATCGTAAAACGTAACGTACATAAAAACGTTCTGATTTGAAAGTCTAAATAAATATCAGTTTTAGCCAAGATAGCTTAAAAGTAAATAAACAAAGACGGTATTTATTTTTAACATTCTTTTTGTTGTTTTTACTTGCTAAAAAGTTATGGTGATGTGACATATGTTTTTAAAGTTGACATTGGCGAAATTATTGTGGCAACACGATTCAGGCCACGAAGAAAAAATTTAAGTAAGTAACGTAGTTACAACAACGCCATCTACAGAGCTCTAGGAAACTATGTTGTTTTTTTATTTCCCTAAAAGAAAACCTCTCATTAGATTCAAATATGTACATAAAACATGATATTAATTTGCTGTGTAGTGTCGACTTAGTATAGCACTACCCCATTTATTTTCGGGGCTTTTTAAGTGATTTTTGGGCGATGCGATTGGAGACCCATCACCAATAATATTTATTTTACAATCCTTTTCCCCACTTAAGGCCGTGTTCAAACCAAACTGACCGTAAGCCGCCGAATGTGAGCAGGCTTACTATGAGCCCCAGTGTAAACGTGAAAATAAACGGCATTTTTCGTTCACAGTATGCTGACAATACGCTTATAGCTTACAATACGTCAATGATCCAATACGTGACGTTTAGCTACGTAGCCAATCAGCGTCCGCGGAGCGTAGTGACGTGCTATATTAGCCGCCGAATGTCAGCGTCTACGCATAGCGTATTAACGTATTGTCGGTTATATGTGGACGAAAAAGTGAATATGTATGGAAATACAATAAACTGCGTAACGTTCGCTCACTTTCGGCGGCTTACAGTCAGTTTGGTTTGAACACGGCCTTACTTTCAAAAGTGCCTGAAGAATTTTCTGATTCTGAAGCTCTGGCTACCCCTTCTGGGATTTATAGCCGTGGGTATATGTATGTATACATATACGTATGTATTATATTAATTTCCAAACTTAAACTACGGCAGAATTAAAAATTTACAGTCGCAAGAATATATCCGATAAAACAGATTTATGGTCTTAATTAAATTTATATTTATTAATCAATCTTCTTTTAATAATAATTATAAAACATGTTAACATTATTTTCATGAATTTAGACAAACGTAACACCCACAGTAAAAGGCCCATTTAAATGCGCTGAATAATCGCCAACATAAAACTTTCCAGATTGAAACGTTGATTGAAACGCACTTAATCTGTTGACGCTGTGCCCATGCTTACACATTTATCTGGTGATTTCATACAAAGGTGTCCTATGTGACAACCTGCCGGTCTACATTTGTCTTTGGTCTTTCGCATTTTGGACATCAATATCGAGCAACATGCTGCTAGTGGCCCTTTACCTGGTTTTGCTAGTATTGGCTTTGGCAATGTGTTAGAAGCTTTATTTGATTTCATTTCCATGGGCGTCATTGGCCTAAATTCGCCGAATTCATCATATTTTAAAATTTCATGATATTTAGCTAATTTAGAGCTTTCAAACTTTGAAGAATCCGGTAGCCTAAAAGATATACCTTGACCCCACCTATTGAAATCGCGATGATTTGTTACGTTCATGACTATTTTATCTTTCGCCGGTAATTTATCGTGGCCAGTTTTATCAGCTGTTTGGTGTTTTGGAGCCGGCATAGAACCCTTTGCCGTAAGAGCAGTTTCTTGCGTTGGAATTTTGACATTTTTTCCACCTTTGAGAGCACTCATTGGTTCAGTTTTATTGATATCGGGGTTACCGGCTGAAGGCGGCGGTAACTTTGGAGGAGTTATTTTTTTACCTTTATACCAAACCCACTCATTGTTCTGATCAACATATCCATCAACACCAATTTTTATTATGTTTCCACTGTTATCAGTAAAAACACCCTCCTTTGCTGAATAATGCATGCCATCAGGGCCGACAAAATTCATAGGTACCCATCTGCCATCGGGTCCAATATAACCATCTTTATTAATCTCATACCAAAGTGCATCCGGACCATAAAACCCACCTAAATCACTGCACTCTTCTTTCCCATCGGGTCCTAAAAAGAAGCGTGGTATTGGTTTTCCTTGCTTATCATACATTTTAACTCTATAATCTAAATATGTGTACTGAGTCTCATTGTCGGTCTTAATAGGTGGTGCTTTAGCTTTGACATCCCATTTGGCAATTGGAGGACTAAACTCTATGAGCCACTCGTCATCGTCAGTGTCGCTAGTATTGAGGCTGCCTTCATCTGAACATGAACAAGAATCAATTATTTCTTCTGTACGAGGAGGTTGGGTATGACATGGACACTCAGGACAATTAGGGTTTGGCGGTGGAAGTACACCAATGGCTTGGTTATATGCTTTTAAACAAATTTCTTGACATTTATTCCTGAACGTAGATTGTATGATTCGATTAATTCTTCTTGCTTCTCTTCTCTCTATTCTTTCTTGGTGCCTCTGCCTTTTAAGTTTTTCTTCTGGTGTGGGGCCTACAGTATATATTAAAGGTTTTTCCTCAAACGGAAATTGAGACAGCAATCGTTCCTTAGAAAATTTCTTCAAGACTTCTAACTTTACTGTGTATTCTCCATTCTTTTTGCGTATTTGTATTGCGGCTCTTGGTTCTTGTTTCTTTTTTCGTAACGCAGCTAATCTCTTTTTAGCAGCAATAGCATCACCGCCTTCTTTTAAAGCTTTGTATTTTAAAGCTAACATCTTATGTGTGCAACCTGGTTTCCAGGTTTTATGGATCTGTAAACATAAATATTGAATAATATCAATTTATAAACAGCTCAATGCAATATTTGCCTGAGCTGAAGATTCAGGTTTCGTTAAGTAATATTATTAATAGTAGGTGTTTTAGGTTATCAAGTATTTTATCGCATACAAAAGCAACAAATTATGTCTCATATATCGAAAAACAAGTAACATTTCACCACATACGCAAAATTTATCAAGCTCCCAGAACTATATTCGTGGCAAACCTTGATAGGGTTATATTTTATGTAGACAAATAAATAAATAGGAACGAATCAGAAGGTGCGAGTAATTTATGCAATGCCTCCTATAGACGAACATGGCGTATATTTGACTTGTGATAATTTCTCAATTTTTGTCATCTGAGCCATACTGCAAAGTTTGGTCACCACACTACCAATCGAAAAGTATTTAAGGAGTATAGTCAGCACCGGAAGTAAATGTAAAAGTAAGGTGGAAAATCCGACCGGGCGCTCCGGTACAGTTATCATACTACATTGACTTACAAAAATATTTAAATAAAGAAATAAAAAGGTTTATTTACAAGAAACAAGAGTTCTAACAAGTTGTTATTATGAATTAAATCCTGAGCTTGTTCTGCCATTAAGCGTGTAAATATTCAAGTCATACCATGTTCATCTAAAAATTTATACTATAAATTACAATATCAATAACAATTTACTTACATTCAGCATTTTGTAGTTCCAACCCATATTTTTTGGTACATTAGGATACGTTGGGTGTTTTAATCTTACTTTCTTTAAAGCAACTGAAAAAAATCATATTGATTAATCGTACTGTCTATGCATTGACGAGTTATTTTTAAGTCTGAACATGGAAATGTGCGAATCCCTGCATTTTTAGAGGACCAGTACCATAGATAAAAGCTATGTAGTGTCGCCTTAGAATATTACAACCCCATTTCATCCATCTTCCGGTGGTTGTACGTAACGCTATAGGGGCTTTTAAGGGATTTTGGGCCATGCGGTTGGAGACCCGTCACCAACAACGTTTATTTCACCATCTTTTTCCCACTCAACTTCCGAAAGTGGCTGAGGGATTTCTAATTCCCTAGCTCTGGCTACCTCTTCAAGGGGTTTATGGCCGTGAGTATATGTAAGTATGTATCTAGTACCATCGATATATAATAACTACTACCCTGTAGTTATTATATGTCTATGACTAGTGCAGTCCTTAGTGTCCCGGTTATTGAGTGAGTGAAATACACTGAACCATTCCTCAATACCACCCTGATATATCCAGAACTTTACCATAACAGGACAGCGGCAGCAGTAACAATGGGAAGGTAAATAAAATTATGTGTAGTGCATGGTATGGTATTCTGGAACGCCATGATTCATCATTCAGAGACCGAGGCAGAGACAGCGGTCCAGCAGTAGATTTCATCAGCTGATATTGCTCAATATAATATAATAACTTTTACCCTATACTCAAAGCTATAAATGACAAAAACGAGTTTTAAGATATTTGAAATAAAAAAATCCCCAGCCATATTTGAAAATTGAGACGCCCGACTTTTAAATGCACGCCTCGAGCGATACCCATGTGAAGTAACGGGGAGCGCTATTCTAAGCCTATACATGCACAGACACTACGCGGCTACAACATCATCTTAAAAGAAAAATTTAAAAACTTACGGGCTTTTTGTGCCAGGACATCTCCAGTTATAGTCGTTTGAATATGAGCAAATCTGTCTTTCTTTTTCGATTTTTTCGAACCCTTTTTATGTTTTGATCGCCCAGATTTTCTACTAGAATCACTTTTTGAATCAGAATTAGATATAGAGTTTGCAGATTTGTTTTTACGCGAAGAAGATTTATTGGATGGTTTTGATTTCGTATCTGTTGCTGTGCCATCGCCGCCCCAAGGATCGGGTACTCTTAATATTTGTTTGTTATAGGTATTGTGATAAATGGGACAAGGGTGTGGTAACGCATGTTTTGGGAAATCCCGTAGATCCTGGCCTAAGCACTGATAGCCTCCGCAAACTGGACAGTATGTTGTATTACTTGTGAATTTGAAAGTGCACTCACAGTCGCACATACATCGATCCCTATCAATTATAACGTCTTTACATTTTTCATAGCCTGCTACAATAAAATCCTTAACTTTCTCCCCGGCATCACAACTTTCAATTGTGCATTGATTAGTAATATCATCCATAGTAATTATGACATCGCTATCTGCCGGGCTGAACTTTTCATCAACGTTATCAGGCCCTTTACAACTTTTTTGATTACAAGTTTTCTTCGTTAGTAAGTAGTGTGGGCATCGTTTGGAACAACATCGGACAGCGTCCTTAATTCCTTCGTCAGATACTTCTTCATCGGACTGATCGGTTGAGACATTAGTTGGTGAGTTTGTCGAAGAATTCGGTTCCGAGTGATCTACTTCTACCGTGAAATAATAAACATTGAAAACTCGGCTATCGGATTTTATCGGCAATTTTTTGTTTGTTTCTGTACGTTCACTAGAATCCATACATTCGTTGTCACGGTTTATTGTAATGGTTTTCATACTGTCTAAGCAATGACACTGAGTATTGAAATCATGGCAGTTGTTACCATCAGTATATGCTCCTTCATGGCGAATTATATTTCTTATATTTTGCGCAACAGTACAGTCCCTACTGCCACAAGGACCTACAATTTCGTTCAAGTCAATTTCTAAATTATCTTCTTCAGCTAAATCATATATGTATTCTCTGAGGCGCATAGCTACAGTGCAGCTTGATCTCCCGCAAGGCCCTTTAATGTTAGATACGTCAAAAGTGCTCGTTTGAGCATTATCTGAAAAATCTTCATTACTATTAGAACTACAGTTTGCTTGATGCATTACAACATACGATGAATTGTGATGCTCATTTTCACTTGCAATAGGGCCAGATAATGAGGAACTGCTTGATTGTTTCTTTTCAAAGTCATATTCTACAGTAAAATAACAAACACTCAAGTCCTGCGATTCGTTCTGGAAGGGACACCCAGGACCTGCGCAGTTATCTTCTTCTTCGTTATTTTCTGAACATTCTTTTTCACATTTTGGATCGCATGACGTTTTCGGTTTGGTCACTGCATCCCTCATTTTTTTAATACAATCACATTGCGTTGACAATCCTTTCTGAGTAGCACCAGCAGCGAAAGCACCTTCATGGCGAATGATGTTTTGAATGACTTCAGCCATAGTGCATTTTCTACTTCCACAAGGGCCAACAATTTCATTGAGATAAACTTCTTGATTGTCTTCGTCAATCAGATCTGATATATACTCTCTGATTCGTCTAGCTATTCTGCAATCGGGTTGTCCACACGGTCCACGAATGTTAGCTATATCGTAAGTAGTACCGCGGGAACCAGCCGGTAAGCCTCCAACAGTCTCGCATAAAGCACATGGCCCACCTTGAACTTCTTTTTTAAATCTAGCTGCTAGATCTCCTTCAGGCCAATCATTTTCCTGACAATAACAAAAACGTTCCAAGTCTGTTGCTTTGACTCTGGGATAAATAGTAGGCCTGGGTGTTAATCTTCTCATTTGATCATTACACGACACTATAACTTTTCTGACATAATCAACAATAAAATCAATATCTGGCATTGTTTCTGGTGACTTATAAATATCATCCGGTGGATGGTCTGCATTTTTCATACAACAATAATCTTTTTCGTTGAAGAATGTTAGGTTGGCTGCTGGGTGGTTGCCATAGGTCGCATATTCTATTTTCTTTGGTTTATCGACTACGTAATTAGCATCGTGTGCATTTTTCAAGTATTTTTCCTCAGGGGTCAACAGCGTACACATAAATGATGTGTTTCGGTTATTCATTCCAGTATAAAGATATTTCCTATCTGAAAGATCTTCTGTTAAAGAACGGAAACAAGCTGTAATTTTATTTTTTAGACAAGTTAATTTTATGGTTATATTTACTTTGGCAACTATTTTTGCAGTATTCTCTTCAAATAAGTTATAATCGTCTTGTACTGTAACTGGGCCAGAATCTTCATCTTTGAGAAAACCTTTTAAATAATTTATAAACTTAGGGTCCCATGCTACGCATAACGAACCAACACACTTTTCATAATCCTCTCCACTCCACATGGTGAATATAACGGGAGTCTTTGGCATTATTTCAATAAGATGCTCAATAGTACTAGCATACAATACTGATTTTCCATTTAAGATTTCCGGCTCTGGCGGGGGAGGCTTTTGTTTGCCTTTTTTCTTTTTTTTAGGTTTAGGTTTATTCTTTTTCTTTTTTTTCTTCCCAGGAGGTTCAGGTGGAGGCGGTGGAGGTTCTGGCATGGCTATTTTCATCGATTTCGGATCCTTTAATTCGAGCGCAAATACACTGTCAAACTCACTTCTTATAACAAAGTTTGAAGTTTGTAATTTATTTTCGACTGCTCCTATGAGAATCTCAAACAAAAACATTGAAGGATCAACAGCCATTATGAGATTAAGTTACAAATTTTCATTTAAACGTTTTACCATCACGGAAATTTTGAATTTTAAAACCAAACTAAAATATTAAAAACCGATATACCTTATTTTCACATTTCCTATTTTTATTAAACTAATATCAAATTAGATGACTATTTATATGATGATTAATAAATGGCATTAAATATGTCAAATAGCCATTTTTCAATGTATAAAAATTAAAATGAGGTTAAGTTTTTACCCAACTACCTACCGGAGAAGGATAATATGATACCTAGTTTGAATCTATGTAGTTATTTTTAGCATTGAGTATGCAGGATAGAGAGAGTTGTGGGTCATATCTATGGGTGGATAAGTGAAAAGTGTCCAACTAACACAAATAAATAAAAGTTAGAGAACCGACCAAAGTGGTGTTAGGGCCGGCGCTGACTGCCGGCATGGCATGGCAAAGGATTTCGGTACAGATATAGCATTTTTAATCTTATACCATGCGTATAGAATTCATTTTGACACAACGATGCCGAGGGAGGCCGCGGTAAGACAGAACATCGGCATCGTTGTGTCAAAATGAAGTAAAATGAATTCTATGCGCATGGTAATAAGATTGAAAATGCTATATCTGTACCGAAATCCTTTGCCATGCCATGCCGGCAGTCAGCGCTGGCCCTTAGAGGCAGAAGACATTGAGTAAAGATAGAGTGATCGGACAAGCTTATCGTGTTCTATTATTAATATTTTTTAAGTTTAACATACATACATACATACATATTCTCACGCCGTTAGTTCCCATTGGGGTAGGCAGAGACTATCGATCGCCACTTTGTACGATCCTGGCAAACCTCTCTAGCTTCATTCACATCCATCAATCTTTTCATACATGCTCTTTTATTCTTCGTACTTCGGACACCTGCCTTTTTGAGCACATTTTCTATTTGATCTAAATGTGTCCTCCGAGGTCGTCCTCTACTAACATTACCTTCCACATTGGCTCTATAGATCTCTTTCACCACTTTACTGTCATCCATCCTCTCTATGTGCCCAAACCATCTCAACATTCCTTTTTCTATCTTTCTTATAATATCATCTTTTACACCACACCTTTCACGAATCACATCATTCCTCACACGATCACATAACCTTACATTACAAACTTTTCTGAGGGATCTCATTTCTACTGCATTTACTCTGCTTTCATGCTTCTTCTGCCACACCCAACATTCACTGCCATACATAAGCGTAGGAACGAGGACAGCATCATGCACAGCCATTCGGGCCTTTTCGGACACCGATTGACTAGACATGAGACTATCCAGTGCTCCATTTACCGCATTACCCTTTTTTACTCTTCTTTCAATGTCTTCATCACACTTTCCATCCCTAGTAAACAACATAACATAACATAACATAAACGTTCACGCCGTTTATCCCCGAAGGGGTTGGCAGAGGTACCAATACTCCTGAACTCACATGGCAAGCGCCATCTAGTTTCCAGAGAAGGTACCCACGTTTTGCTTAGACAGTGTACTCACGTGATAGGGGGCAGGCCTATCGCCGTTTTGTACGAATACACTGTCACATGACTAAGTACAACTCAGCCATGTGGGTTTCCTCACGATGTTTTCCCTCACCGTTAACAACCATGATAAATTAACCACACATATGACTTTAGAAAAGACAAATTGGTGTAGGCCCGTCCCAGGATTGGAACTCACGCCCTTCTGTTTTCGGGCGGGTGTTCTACCCACTGGGCTATCATGTCGCTAGTAAACAAACTTCCCAGATATACGAACTCTTTCACTTGTTCCACTTTCTTACCATTGATCTCAATCACGCATTCAGTCATATTCTCCTCTCTCTCGAAAACCATGGTTTTGGTTTTATCCACATTTACTCTCATTCCTTTTCTTTCAAACGACGCACATGCAATATTCATCATCTCTTGCAACTCCTCAACCGACGATGCAAGTAACACGTCTTGATCATCAGCATATAAGAGGCATTTGATGACGAATCCACCCATTCTCAGTCCATAATCACTTTCACGCAACTCTATCAGACAGTCATCCATGAACAAGTTGAAGAGCCACGGAGAAGCTACACATCCCTGTCGGACACCCCTAGAGATACCGAACCAGTCTGTGTTTTCCCCGTTTATTCTTACACATGCACTAGAATCCTCATAGAGTGATACCAGTGCACGTATAAGTTGGCTCCCCAAGCCGAACTTGGATAACACCTCCCACAAATACTTCCTTACCACCCTATCATACGCCTTCTCTAAATCTATGAAGGAGTCAAAAAAGTCAAAAGTCAAAATGTTTATTCTTCAAAATTAAGTTAAAAACTAACATTTTTTGAACGTCAAATGTTTTTAAATTTATCATTAGTCCGTTGCTTCGGAAGGTGTTCGTAAAGAGAAGAAGCAACAAAGAAACTCTTTACATTCACATTTTTTCATTTTTTCAAAACATGGTTTGTACAATTTCAGTTTATTAACATGTTTCTACTTTATAAAAGATTTTCTATGCGACAAAACCAAACGCTTGTTTGACATAATAAAAATAAATTGTCCATCACAAAAAACCAATCACATAACGTGAGAAGAAAAATCCTCACCAGACAATTATTCCTGGGAATAACGAGGGAAGATTTATAGCTTTACGGACACGGTCATGTGCGCGTTGGGTCCTTGTCGTTTAAAAAATCTTGAACACTGTAGTAAGATTTCTTTAAAAGCATTGCTTTAATTGCCTTTTTAAAAGATGCCACAGGCAATTCCAACATGTCAGAATGAAGTTTGTTGAACATTTGGAGGGATAGTCCCATAAAGGAGTTACTTACTTTATTAAGTCTCCACTTCGGTACGTTAAGTTTGTCCTTATTTCGAGTGTTAACAGTATGCCTATCACTAACTTTACTAAATTGACCATTGACATATATTCTTTTTAGCATACATTAAATTCTCAAATATGTATTGGCAAGGGACAGTTAAAATGCCAATATCTTTAAATTTTTCGCGCAACGAATACCTCGACCTCAACATGTAAATAGATCGGATAGCTCGCTTTTGTAAGACGAAAACTTTATGAACATCAGCCGCTTTACCCCATAATAAAATACCGTACGACATAATACTATGAAAATAACTGAAATACACAATGCGAGCTGTTTCTACGTCTGCTATTTCTCTAATCTTACGCACGGCATACGCTGCAGAGCTCAGCCTTTTAGAAAGTGTTAGTATATGGGGTCCCCATTGCAACTTAGAATAATAGCAATACACCTTTCGATTCTTGGCTAAGAACTTTTCAGTGATGCTCCTTAAAGAGAAGATTTGATCCATACATCCCATTCCCTTTCTAAATCCTGCTTGCACATCCCAAATTTTGTCATCTGTTTCATTCATCACTCTTTCAATCAATACCTTTGCATACAATTTACCGACAACACTGAGTAGGCTGATTCCGCGGTAGTTTTTAGCTTCCTGGTGTGACCCTTTTCCTTTATATAAGGGCACAATTACTACCCTGCACCAATCTCGTGGTACTTTACCACTCGACCAACACTTTTGAAAAAGGAAGTACAGCCAGGAAGCCACCAACCCTTTACCAGCCCTCAGCATTTCGATACTTATCCTATCATACCCTGCCGCTTTCCCTACTTTCATACTTTTCAATGCTTTCATTAATTCTTCCATACTAATCTCACTGTCACTACTGTCACCCAATGCCTCATTCCAGACAACATTGCTGCCAATTGGCGAAGAAATAGGTGAATCCTCTTTTTCAAAGAGTCCCTCAAAATAGTTCTTCCATACTCGTCTTATGCTACTTTCATCCGTCGCCAATTCACCCTGTTCATCTCTCACTATATTCACTCTCGTATTTTGGGAAACTCCCTTTTCTTTCCGGATATATTTCCAGAACAACTTTTGGTTATTCCGGAAATTATCAGAGAGTTTCCTCTCACACCATTCTATCAAATCACGCTTTTTCTTTTCTATTTTCTTCTTAACCTCATTCTTAACTCTCTTATATTTATCTTCACTATTCTTCACTACATCATCGGTTACTCTCGCATCCATTCGTTTACTAGCTTTAATCGCTAGTAAATCTAACCAAGCTTTCTTCTTATCTCCAACTGCCTCTTTCACATCTTTATCCCACCAACTTGTTGGTGGTCTATTTGTTCTTTTACTCAATCCACATACTTCCGTCGCACATTCAACCATTGACGATTTGAGCACATCCCATACTTCTTCTATTTCCAATTCATCCTTCATCTCCACGCAACTTAGCCTGTCGTCCAATTTCTTCATATATTCATCTCTAATATTTTCACCCTCTTCCAATTTCTCCACTTTTACTCTCGCAAATTCAGTTGTTGACACTTTGGCCCTGTGACGCCAACGCTTGCACAGTCCCCTCAATCGTGATATCACGAGGAAGTGATCTGTGCCAACGTTAATGCCCCTGTAGACTCTGGTGTCAACAACCTTTGCTCTTAGCCTTTCATCCACTATCACAAAATCTATCATACTTCTCTCGCTTCCCCTCTGTCTAGTATACATATGGATATCTTTGTGTTCAAACAACGTGTTCGTAACACAAAGATTCCTCCCCAAACATACATCAATCACTTTCTCCCCATTCTCGTTCACTCTTTTATCACCAAACTTTCCTAAAACTCTTTCACAACCGTTGCGTGACACCCCAACCCAACCATTAAAATCTCCTAACATAACAATTCTCTCATTCTGATCACACCCATTCGCAACATCGTCTAACAAATTCCAAAACTCCTCCCTCTCGGATAGTGATTTGGACATGTCCGGAGCATACACACAAATTTTGCGCATCCGGACCAGCCCCACTTTCACCTTTATCCATAGGAGCCTTGGACTCACACATGCATAATCTTTCATGCACTTAGCCATCCTTTCAGATATTAGAAGTCCCACGCCTTGGCAAGCTCTGTCACTCTCAGCAACTCCCGACCAGATAGCTGTAAATGGGCCAAGTTGTGAAACCTCTTTTTCCTTGCGCTTCGTTTCATTTACACACAGAAAATCTAGGTTTCTTTCTTCCATAATCAAACATACTTCATCTAATTTTTCATGCATCCCTCCACACACATTCATCGTACCAAAGCGGGTCTCTTCAGCCCACGTTTTAAGTTTAACTGTTTTGTAATTTAGATTGTTTGTTTGTTTGTAAGTGCTTATCTTAGGAAACACTGAACGTTTCATGAAAATTCTTTTACAATCAGTAAGTTACACTCTTCAGAAGTGATGTTATAGGCTTTGTCTATGAATAACAAGCCATTGCATAGTGCAAGCCTTTTCACAAATATTTATTCATGGGTAATACGTGTATCAAAAATATCTGCACTGACAAAAATAAACGATGAAGACATCGGTTTCTATGTATTAGAGTGCCCGCCGAGGTCCCATTTTTGTAGGAGCGATCATAAAAAGTTAAGTTTAGTTATGGGTAATGCATACAATTTCAACATTTCGACACTGTTAATTTAGCACAGTAAAGTTAGCAGCTTTGTAGTGTCGTTTTAGAATAGCACTAACATATTTCAACTCGAGGGTGTCGTAAAAGGCGTCTTAGTGTTTCAGAGGTTTGGACTAATGGTTGGGCGATGTGGCCCACCAAACTCATCACCAATCATCCTTTACTTTATTATCTTTATTCCTTCTTTTCCGTACTCAGCTTACAAAAGCGGTTCAGACATTTTTAACTTCAAAGCCCTGGCTGCCCCTTTTCGGATTTATAGCCGTGAGTGTATGTTACTATAATTGTTTCCTTTTACTTGTTGAGAAACACTGACTAAACCACTTAATATCATTCAACAGTGTTTGCCCTACTTAGAATGAAATGCAGCGATCTAGTTAGACATCCGTAGTGAGGATACTTGAAGTAACTAGTAGTCACTCCTCTATATTGATACGTCCATGGTTTCACACAAATAATTAGGCACTTTAAAAGTTACATTACGTTTAAGTACCCTATTTTACTAATTTGAGTTGAGAAACATAGATTTGGATTGCAAATTTTTATTTACCCCTTATTCTTGGTGTACATTATCTAAATAAAGATCCAAGTAGTGATTCATAATACGCAATCCAAGTTGGTCCATTAGAATGTCGTGCAAAAGTGCATCTAAAAATTTAAATGGGTATCCGGATCCGGCATTTCTTCTTTGTCTATACAAGTATAGGTAAGGTAGCTTAGGCGTGTAAGAGCGAGTATGTCATAATTAGTAGTGAGAAACTGATAGATTATTCATACAAAATCTGACAGCTTTTCACTTCTCTCATGACTTAAATACTGATCATGACCTGCGGTGCTAGTACGATAAGTAATGAAACACGTCGGGGCGCACGAGAAAGACGTTTTTGTCGATGCAGCCGTAGAGAAGATCCGTTTCTCGACCGTCGCTAGCACAGCATGTAAAAAAAGCGTATGTTCAAGGGCGTGTGACGTCACTGAGCGAATGGTTTCGTGTTTTCTCGACGAGGGTAAAGCGGCCAGTACACAATGGCGGACGATGGCCCACTGCTCGCCATCGCCACTGTGTACAGGGGGCAATGGTGCATGATGGCGGACAATTGCCGATCGTGGCGCGCAATGGCGAAGTTGTCGGTTTTTCGGGCACACTTCAAAGGAATCGTGGCGTAGCATGGCCGGTGGTGTTTCCACAATGGGCCATTGTTTAGTTCGTCACCGACCGCTCATAGATACTTATACTTTTTTTGGAATATTTTATTGCAAAATGTATTGATAATCACTATATGACGTAAAAATAACATAAATAGCGCCATAAATAAAATAAATTACATGCATAATAATAAATAAATAGCTGCAACCATAATTACTTCGACGTCCGTCGCAAGTGGATTGCCAGACAGTAATGAGCAATGGGCCATTGTGTGAACACCAATTGATCGTGGCCAATAATTGCCAATTGCGAAGCGTGGCCCATCGTCGGCCATTGTATACTGGCCGCTTTACGACAACTCCCTTCTTTTGCTAGCACAGTGTTACATTACGCGAAGACATATGTCGACGCTGCGACGACATAGTCATGATATTTCTCGTGGTGAGGTTGGGGTCACGACAACAAAATATAATTACGTAATTTTGTTATTAAGATACAAAAGTTAAATTTTTCATACAATTTTGAATGAGTTTACATATTTAAGTTTAAAACTGTAAACATAGTAAATTTTAATCGCGAAACATTGGTTTAAAATAGCACTACCACGCCTTTTTTGTTATTGTATTTATTTATATTTATTTCACTCTAGATTTGTGAGTTTTAGTTTAAAATTCTTAACTGTTTTATTATTTAAGGTGCAGTGTATGTTTTAAATACCACTACCTTATCTCTTTTCACGTCAATGATTATGGAATATATTTTTAAATAAAGTTTCAAAATGATTTGTTATTTTTAGTTTGAAACTGTACTAAATTACATAGTTTTAGATTTTTTTTGCTGTTACGCTGTGCATCGGTTTAAAAAAGCACCACCCATCTTTCGTGTCATTATTTTGTTTATCAATATTTTTTCTGAAGTTTGAATTGGGAAACATGAAATTTAGTTCAAGTCTGTTGGCACAAGCCAATCACAATGAAACTGTTGCGTCGGTTTTAAAAAGCGCTACCCCATTTCGTTTTGCCAAGTTCGAGATGTTAATACAACTTTCTTACATAATTATTATCGACCAATTTTCGATTCACATTTAATCATTAAATTGTCGCTTGTAAACTTTACCGTCTTTTATTTTGCCGCAATTTTCTAACTCTATTAAAATATGCAGGCACAGCTATTTTACCACAGCATCAGCATTATGCTGGGCAACAAAATTGCCCCAAGGTTGCAATCTATATATTGCTTTAGCAATACACTTGATGGCAATATGTTCATATATATGATAACAGGTAATAGGTATTTGGAATAAAAAACAAGGATTCAAAAAAAGACATTTATTTATATTATATATATTTATTGTTGAACACATGTAGGGCCACTTTTGTAAAATTGACACAAAGCAATATCTCAAAATTATTCAACAGCAACACATAGTTATAGTGTAGTAGTCTATTAAATGACAATACAAAGCAATGTTTAAAACAAACTACCAAATTAATCTATATTATAGCAGTGCATGCAACTATATAAATATATTTTAACCCCAACCGCACAGCTATACAAATAATTGAGGTAGCATTTTAACTTACACAGTAATAATACAAAACTTTATTAAAAACTCACACATAATAAGAGTTGCATTTAAAGGACTATTGTATCATGCTTGTCTTATTTGATACACTTACTTACAATATGTTACCAATACTGACTAACTAAAATGTTTTTAATTCATCAAGACATACTCATTTCAGTTACACACAGTATAGTAGTTCACTATTTAACTAAAACTAAATTAACAAAACAAATTTGCAACTGCAACACTTATATACTATTCAGAAGCTTCTCGGTCTTATTAGAGGTCATATGATACTCCTTTTCCGCAATGTTCTGAAAATAAAGAAAATATGCATTAGTTACTTCGGTGATTCTAAGTATAATCTAGTCATAACACCTCTATTCATAACCTTACGATGGGGTACAGAGATCATGTGTACTGCTCAACATGGTCACCTAACGTTCATATTTAGGTGTCTATGCTTAGATGAAGCTTTACTTGTACATACATGAACAAAACATAATTAAATGAACTGAGAAGTTTTGGCTAGATATATATACCCTGTTTTATACAAAATAATGTGATTTATAGCCATGAGTATAGGTATGGTGTGGCATAGGTAAGTATAAGTGTTATCTATTCCAAAGTAAGATTGAGGAGTAATATTTAATTTTTGGTTTAACTACTTATTTCATATCATCGTCAATACATACATAGGATCGCGTCAAAAGTTCTCACTGGGGAAGGTAGATACTATCAATCATTACTTTTAGATTCATATAGCATTCTCTATAGGATTTAGATTGCGAATTGTTTCTTTTTTATTTCTTGTACGCTATACTTACGACTGGTAAAAAGTGAAATGAAAACTTACGATTTTATTAAGTCTCATCCGATCAATATCGGTTTGCCGGATTCTTTGATCTCCGGATGGGCCTCAAGTTACGAGGGTCCACAACTCCACATCGTCTATCCACTTGTCCATTGGGGGGATGAAGCCAAATAGTGGCTAAATCGGGGATGGTGTTTTGAGTTTCGAATACACTGGTCTGTAAAGTTAAAAAAATGCACATTAAACTTATACAACACATTTATAATCACTCGCATATTCATAAAGAAACTTATATACTTACTATATCAACAAATCAAATAGTACTCCATCCTTGAAATCCATTTATTTATATTTAAAACCGATATAAACATAACAAAACAAGACGAAACGACCATCTTCATCTTGTTTTATGTGGCAAATAACCCATAGAATGACAACTTCTCTCTGCCAACGTCAACAAAATCTTGAAAATTTCTACCTGTTGAAATTTCGTTTACTCAAAGCTGTATAAATGGTATATTATCCATAATGTGTTATGAAACGAGAAAAATATAAGAGTGTATTTAATATACCTACATAAACCTCTAAAATCGGTAAAATAATTAGCCGTAAGCAAAGTGGTAGAAAGACACCAACTAATTTTGAATGAACTCAAATACACACTAAAATAAAAAGTAAAAAACCTAATTGACCGACGGAAAGTGAACGAATAAACGTCTTCTCGGCCATGAAAGATTTGTCGTCCTCTCTCGACATACAAGACTGTGCTAACAAAAGTGGGAGGAGTCCGAGAATTTCGGAAGCCACGACAGACGAGATATCTCGACTGTTATTACTTGCTATACTAGCGCCGCTGACCTGAGAAATACTCGCTCTACATGCCTCATGCTACGGGGGCAGGCGTTGTCCCATATAACATAACTGGCAAACTTCACTTCACCTAAGTTTGACACTGACAATCTCATGTTAGACATCTCACGATGTCAATGTCATCTATTGTCAACAAAGCACAGCAGGCAGCGGTCATGTGTGTTTGGTTACGAAACATTTAATCTCCGAAATTCTTCTGAAAATTGTGTAAATTTTCACGGATTTTTTTATGTGTTGGACAACTTACAATGAACCGAAGACGGTAATATTTTCACTACGATACACAATCACGGGTAAGTCATTTTAGCTATTTACTTTATTATTTACATTTGACCGAAGTATTTGTGATTCCTTATTATTTTAGTTTCAATAGCAGTTTTTAGGTCATTGATCTGAAAGATCAAAGTTCTCTTTCAGAACACATACAAAAATATTTAAAAGGTTTGGAACATCTCCGAACAACTGAGTTACTGCAAAATCAGGTTATATTTGTGATTTTCTTGGAATGTCGTATTCGAATTTCAATGAGACTCCTTCTTATCATCGTCTATCAATACCTCCTTAAATACATAAAAACTTTATTGTGCGAAGTAAAAGATAAGTTTTAAATATATATCGAAAAAGAACATTTATTCAGGAATACATATACTCAAGCTGTTAGTTACTTCCCAGTGATAGGAGACGTAGACTTGCGGAAAATGGTTCAGGCACAATACAATAGTTCCAATTGAGAAAGGCAGAGATGCCATTTCTTATGAGCCTGGCTAATCTCTAGAGCTTCATCTACATTAATCAATATCTTCATAAATAGGAGTGTGCAACATTTATTTCTCATCTGATAAACTATTTGGTTGGTGAAATTATCTTTGAATGTATTTTTTATTTTATTTTATTTATTTACTTATATTGTACAACATCACAGAAGACTAATTCGTTATACAAATTAAACTAACACTAATAAAATAAGAACATAAAACATAAATGATAAACTCTTAAAAAGTAACCAAAACATATAGAAAAACATCCAACATAACTTATCTTGGATGTACTTGTACTTATCCATTTCTAATTGTAGCAAATAATTCTTAATGTGACCTTGGTAAATTCACCCAAACCACAACTGTACAAATCTACTAATTCATTTACTTTATTAAGCACCTTTAAGGCTCTGGTCATGGGCGCCTGCGCTAATGTAAAGTCATCATAAAAATATTTTATAGTTTCATTAAATTAAAAAACATTGAGGGCATGTTATTTATTTGGTCCTAAAATATGTTCCCTATGGTTAGTAAGTAGAAGTATATTTTATCATCAACATTGACAAGAATAGAAGGGGGTTAAAGTCCCAATTAATTACAAATGTATTTTTCTTTGAACTTAAAAAACTTTGTTAGAATGATAGATTTGTTATAAAAAGTATTTTATAAGAATAAGTTATTGGATAAGATTACTGACATATAGACAAATATAATAATGCATTAAATTGAGCCAAGGCAGGAAACCTTTAGAAGTTACGCACCCCTTTCATAATTATTATAACAAAACAGAATTATAGAAGTGTCAGTAGAGGATGAAAGTTTTAACTAAGTAAATTTTACCTTAAGACGAATGAAGAAATTTAAACTAATTATATTTTTAAACTTTACTTTCTACTAAACTTTATAAAACTAACTTTTATTACCCCAATGTGACCAGAGTATGACAATGCAACATTTGCTGCACCAAATGTAAGCAGACTAATTTTAGAAACTTATTTTAGCAAATCATTGTTCTTGTGACACTTTATTTTCTTTGTTAATCATTGTATGTTTATTTTGTTTATCTCTGGTTCCAAGATAATTGCTTTACTTCATACATTGAAGGACAAATTTTATTAACTTCGAATATATTGTTCTTATATCACTATCATGAATTTATTATTTCTTACATAAAGTTTTGTAGTACTTATTTATAGATATTGTTGTGTGCTGTACGATTGATAGATATTGTTGTATGATTGTATATCCCTAAAAGAGTGGTAGCAATACTAATTTCTTTTGAATATTAGATGAAATTATGTAACCTGGTTTTTGGATTCCTTATGTTTTGCCTCAGATTCTTATATAGTAAACCTTTTGCTTTTTTTAAAGCAAATAGATTCAGCTGTCTCGATCAATATTTCTGATATGAGACATGGAAATTCTTCGTGATATTTAGTTAATTCATTAGACCCTTGATCAATAAAGTACAAACTCACAAAAGTTCTCGTATTATCTTGTATTTTATCTACAACCTGAGCTTTCATTTTGGTTTTCGACTTGTACTTCTACATACTTATCTTTTTATTTCTTGTTTTCTTTGTTAAAACAATGTTGAGTTTTTCAATCAACATAAAAACATTTCCCTAGCTATAGGAACTGCACAGAAAAATACTGCCAATTTGTTTCAGTCATTTTGTTGGTAATAGAGAGAGATTATAGAGTGACATTGGGAGAATGGGAATATTTTTCCATTACAGATCAATAAAATTATGCATCTTGACTTTATATTTACACTTATAATTTACTAACATCCAGTAAATAATAACCAATGCGAAAGTTTTTATGCAATGTGAGCGATATTACTTTCCCAATTTCAAAGTATGGAATAATTTTATCTCGTTGTTACTGCCTGCCGTCATGATATAATTACACTTAACCTTCTAAGGCCAACCTTTTATTGGCCCAGTGTCATGGATTTCGTCATCGGTGGACTGGCCGGCGTGGGCGCTGGGTTCTTCAGCAATCCGTTTGATGTAGTGAAAACCAGGATGCAATTGCAAGGTGAACTGCGGGCGAAAGGAGGACATGCGGTCCATTACAGGAATATTCCTCACGCTATGTATACGATAGTTAAGCATGATGGGTTGGCGGCGTTGCAGACTGGGCTGGTGCCGGCGCTCTGGTTCCAATGGGTGGTTAATGGGGTGCGGTAAGTGTTGTTTGAGCTTGGCTTTGCATGTTGTAGTTATTGCTTGGATTTTTTTATATGGGCATGGTAGGTAAATGGTCTATATGGTATGGTAATGAACCAGGTAAAAAACCAGGGTCCGTGAATGCTTTCACTTTTGAAGGTTTTTAGTGGATGTATTATTTAAGCTATCAAAATTATCTGAAGATAGATGAACATTTTCTCTGGTATTTCTTGTGAAACGGAAAGCTTTAAAATTGGGTTGTAAAAATTGGGTTGAAAAAAGTCTTGGAGAAAATATATTGTGTACGATTTTAAAATGAGCAAGTTTGTAGTTGTTCTAACCTCATACCAATTTTCTTTTCTTTCCTTTATGCATCTGTTTTCTTTGACAAGCAAAAATAAAAGTTTTATACTTACAGTGTTTTTCAGACGTGATCCAATCGAAATGCTTATTTATTTATTAATGCTAATTACGCCACTGCTTACAAACAACTAGGACCGCTTAAAAGGGATTCCCAACTAGACTACAAGTCCATAATTAGAATGAAATACTTTCAGATTGGGTGTCTACCAGCAAGCGGACAACTACGGCTTTTTACGCGACGAAAATCATAACACGAAATTCGGCAACAGTTTAGTGGTAGGCGCTATAGCCGGTATGATGGGTGGTCTATGCGGCAGTCCATTGCAACTGATAAAAACGCAGTTGATGTCCTATTCCTCTAAGAAGATCGCAGTAGGGACCCAACATGGCCACCAGGGGGCGTTGTACGCGTTAAAGAAGATTTACCAGAAGAATGGGTTGGGAGGGCTGTGGCGCGGAGCCCACGGAATGATGATTAGAAACTCTATGGGTTCGGCGTCACAGATTGCTTCGTATTCCATGTAAGTATTTTTTCTGTTAACCTAACTCAAAGGCTAACGGAATCGTCGTCGGAAATTGGATTTAAGTCACATTTCAATCTCACTCATAAGGCCCAGAACTCTTATTTTAACGGCTCCCTTGGTAAGGCGATATAGCGTTGTTTTTATCTGATATTTTGGCTGACACGGTGGTTGGTTATAACTATCATTGAAACACTGATTCAGTAACAAGGGCCACGTCGACTCCGCACCTTCAAACCTTTCTTCATCCAATCCAAATACTTCAATCCCTATTCTGGTATAGCCTCTTTCTCATTATTCATTGAATGTTGCAGGTGCAAAGAATACATGGACGCCAACGATATGTTCCAGCAATCTAGATACTTGTCCTCGTTCGTGGCCAGCAACATCGGCGCCATTATCAAGACTATTGCGCTGACACCCATGGACGTTATTATGACGCGGCTTTATAATCAAAGTGAGTCGTTATTACTGTTTTTCTGTATATATAAAGAATCGATGGTTGATGAGATGGAATATCTTAACATATTTGCTGTGCGTGTTGTTAAGTCTGTAAATATATGACTGTGATGTGAATATTTGCTCCCTGTTCTGCAATTCATCTGTTTAATATATTCGATGTGCGTGTTGTTTAAGTCGGTAATTTTGATGTGAATATTTGCTCTCTGTTCTGCAATGCATCTGTTCTCTTCTAAAATAAAAACAGTTGTAAAGGATTCCCGACCAAACAATAGGCTATTTGACTGTAATAAAAATATACATTTCTTTTATTTCATTAGTCTTAGTATTTCTTTTTTGGAGCAATTTGTAATAATGCGAGATAAAAATATTGCATCATTTCACTAAAATCCGTCTTCTAAAATAAGTATTTTTGATGCAATTGTCACGTGACTAAAAACGAACGGGATTGGCTATTTCTATTCTATAATGACGTAGATTGCACATAAACAGACTGTGTATCGCTTCGCTTATTGGTGTTTAATGCGAAATTGACGTCATTTGTGCTACAGCCGCCATATTACTTAAAGTCGCGTTTTCGCGGCACATTTGATTATTGCATTTTCTTTTTCGATTTTTTAATAAAATAGCTAAAATGAAGACGGAATAATATTTTTTTAGGGCTCCATATAAACAAATTAACACCGTAAGATAGTTTTCAAAACTTAGTCAAATAGCCTATTCATTTCAATAGCGCAAGATACCTTGTTCGCTTTGGTCGCGACAACTACAGGAAAACTTGCAGTACAGTTTAAAAAAAACAGTCATTCGGTCTTTTGTATGCAAACGAAACCAGTGAATGATTGTGGCGTCGTGGCCAGACTGAGCTGCGCTACACCCACAGACACAAATATATGTATTAGATTCATCTTTTTAGCCAGTAGACTTGTGAAAGTATAGGTCTCCCCAAAATATCTCCACAAAATCGCCGACCCACCTGTGAGAAGCCTAATAACACTACAACTTCAATATTGTAACTCAACCATCAAAACTTACATACATACATATACTCACGGCTATATTTCCCTAGAAGGGGTAGCCAGAGCTAAGGAATTATAAATACCTCAGCCACTTTTGGAAGTTGAGTGGGGAAAAGATGGTAAAAATAAAAGTTTTTGGTGATGGGTCTCCAACCGCATCGCCCAAAAATCCAATAAAAAGCCCCAATACCCTTAGTTGCCTCTTACGACACCCGTGGATAGAGAGGGGTAGCGACATTCTAAGCCGGCACTACACGGCAAAACTTATAAATACCCTTTTTTCGTTTCAGCTGTAGACGCTTCAGGCAGAG
Organism: Bedellia somnulentella; assembly: GCA_963576735.1. Lineage (NCBI taxonomy): Eukaryota > Metazoa > Arthropoda > Insecta > Lepidoptera > Bedelliidae > Bedellia > Bedellia somnulentella. The sequence goes on along the minus strand of OY755173.1, from coordinate 18,451,511 downwards.
GTATACTTTACAATGGTATAATAGACTGCGCTTTCAAAATAACGCGGACGGAAGGTTTGTTAGCCTTCTACAAAGGTATGGGCCCCTCTTACCTCCGCCAAGCACCTCACACTGTGTTGTTACTCGTGTTTTGGGACATTCTTAAAGATATACAGAAATCTTTTAAAGAAGAATCATGACCTAAATGATGAGTCTTTATTAATGTATAGAATATCTTCATTAATTAACTAAGATGGAATAAACACTGGATAATGCAACATCAAATGCTACTTGGTCAAATTATATATTAAGCTCAGAGGCCTTAAGTAGAAGTCCAGTGAATGAAACATAGAGTAAAACCTTTGCAATCCGAAAAATATTAAAACACAAAGTACATATTAAATACCAGTATATTGCATTGTAGTGAACAGATATTCTCATATCAGGCTTTTTTAATCCATCATGGTATTATGCTTGGGTGCTTATCTTTAGTTTCATTTTAATGTTGTTTGTTTAATTCATAAGTTCTTATTTGTGACGACGACGTGATAGCTCAATGGGTAGAACAAGCGACTAGTGTTCAAATCCCGGGTCGGGCCTACACCAATTTGTCTTTTCTAAAGACATATGTGTGGTTAATTTATCATGGCTGTTAACGGTGAGGGAAAACATCGTGAGGAAACCCACATGACTGAGTTGTACTTAGTCATGTGACAGTGTATTCTTACAAAACGGCGATAGGCCTGCCCCTATCACGTGAGTACACTGTCCATGCAAAACGTGGGTACTCTGAACACCAGGTGACAAAGTCACGTGATGTTCAGAAGTATTAGTACCTCTGCCAACCCCTTCGGGGATATTCGGCGTGAACGTTTATGTTATGTTATGTTATTTGTGATGTGCCTGGTTTTGCATTAATCGATTGTTTATTTCATCTGTACTGTAGTTTTAATAACTGTGCAATAAATATATCATAGCATTAAGATGTTGTCGTGACTATTGGTGCTTTATCAGAGAATATTATATATTAGTGCTCATTTATATACTACTATGAAAATCTCAGCGAATGTCAAATATTAAATAAGTGCCTTTTATTAATGCGTCAAAAACGTATACTTTTAAAGGAATAACATGTGACAGTAAAAAATTTATATAATTTATATTTATTCGAAATATCATACTTAGTCTTGGTATTAGACATATTTTGAGTTTTTAAAACTGCTAACTTATGTGTATACATCACTTTGGTGTAAAAATCGGTTATATCCTACTGAAACACATTTTATCGAACCAAACAGGAAAAACTAAAGATAAAATAATGTTTCTTTTGGTGATTATAGCATACTAGTTTACTAAAAGGTTCAATTAACTTTTTAACAAAAAAATATTCGCAGTTCTTTCTGTTAATGTACAAGAATAATAAATAAGTGAAATGGTAAACCAAAGCTTTTATCAGTATTTGATTAAATGAGCCATATTAATATGTTTCACACTTATATCAGTATTATGTTAAAGAGTCATTGGGCGGCAATTTTTGAAGCATTTAGTTGACTAATGAGTACATTTTAATTATAGAAGTGTGCAATAGGTTGTGTAATAACTAATTAGTACTTAATGGCTTTCGTGATCATTTAAATAATATTTTTACAATTATTTTATGTATGCAAGTAAATAAGATTTAGGTTAATGCTTTATTAATCGATATTATTTATATTATTTATTTAAGTATCCTAAAATATATTTTAAAATTTGCAACGATTTAATAAATCTGTGGAAAAAAAACCAAAAGAGAAAATAATCCATAATCACTTTTTATAATGTTATGAAGCTACTGGAGATATTACAAAAAAAAAGTACAATATTTTATTTTATTACGAATGTTTTGAGAGAAAAACAGCAATACAATAATATTTTTTATATAAGAGACATATCAATTAAAAGTTTTAACAATGCTTATAAACCATGTTAGATAGCCCTTAGCAGAACTTAGCTAAGGGAATAGTCTATTCTTACATGAGTTTACATATCAATAACAGTTGTAAGCAATAAATTCCTGACAATAATTTTAAAATAGGAACATATTGATACATCTTGTTTCGTACATCATCAAACTTGTTTGTTTAATCAAATAATTATGAATAGATATGTTTCTTTTAAAGTAAAGGACAATAAAAAATATATTTATGTAATATAATATTTTAAAAGGCAAGTGCTTCGATCATTTATACCAAAGATGCCGCACTCCATACAAATTTAACGCACATAAGTGGACCGCAAGATGACAAGACTGTTTGACAATTAAATATTTATTTTCCTACAATGATCGACCTTATCGCATTTTCTTAAGACCCACTATTTAAGATCCATCACGCGACTGTCAGTGAAACTGTGCTTATCATATAAAGAAGCACAGTTCGGCGGGGCTGTTTTTCGTGCTTTGTTGGTGTATCTTTGGTATATATGATCGAAGGGCAAGTGAGCCAATGGTTGTAATTGTAATGTTAGTATTTTGTTCATATTGTTTGTTATATGCGTTAATTTGGAGTATAAAGGACAAATGTGAATATCTATGAATTGTCTATTCCAACTCACTAAAGTTGTTAATCATCGCTGATATTTGTGTGATTAGAGAACGTAGAGGGAATAATATTATATATTGCAATTCGATTCATTTATTACAGAGACTGTTGAATAATGTATTTGACTGGTTTTACGAAATCCGGAAATGATTGACAGGGCTTAATGCATTTGTATTTTTACCCGACTGCTTCATTTATATAAATCCGCATTTTATCTCTCAAAACCCTCAATAAAGGTCTAACTCATTACATTAATAAGCAGTTTAGACGCTAAGACTCCGTATTATCCTGTAATGACGTCATATTTTCACTGGTGGTCAAATCGTACTGAACAAAATCTTACTAAAATCCATACTAGTGTATTGAACGCGAGTTGTTGCATGAATTTTATTATTCTCCTTACCATTCGTAACAGCTATTCTAGTAGCAGCGATCTTATGCATACTATTAAATAAACAAGTTGAACCTACGTTTTCATTGTGGTCAACTACCATTCATAAATTTTTCAACTTTTACATTAATCTTGAGAGGGTATTAGAGTGAAATTTTAACATTACTTATTCAACTATTTTACTCCAACAAAAAAAAACAATTCCTACACTTGTATATCACAGGTTTTTATCTCAGTTTAATTGCTTAACATTCAATGACCATATTTGTCGATGTATATTGAATAAAAACCATTATGTGTTAAATGAAGCAACAAAAAGCAGTTTCGCTATTATGTATAGCTTATTATTTATATATTTTTTATTAATATAATTGTAATATAAAGTGTATTGAATAGTTTATTAATATATGTCTATTATTTGATTACAACCGTATTATACCTTAATTAGAAATGCTTACCGTAGTCTAGTCAATAGGCCAAAGCGAAATTAGCTTTAAACATGTTAATCGTAGGTTGATTTTTTATAAATAAAGTGTTTTAATAGTATTATGGTTTTTTTACACACATCTTCACTGAACGCCCAAAACTTCTTTATTAACACTTTTTGTCCCTTTTACCGAGAAAACTGAATTTTAGTATTTACATTATTTTGGTGATGTACACGAGAAATATGGAAATTTTCAAATTTGAACCTAAAATAGTTTGGATAACGGTTGAAACTTTAGATGTTTTTTTGCCTTCCTGTATCTTTTAAATATGTGGGCTTAGAAATATTAAAATTGGTATATATATTTGCTTTAAGCATTATACAAGATCTGTATAGATGAGACGAGGAGGGTGTTTATTTATTTAATTAATAGGTACACAAACAGCATTATAATAAACATTTCCTTTTTTGCTAAAAATATAGATTCGGCTCTGTTACAATGCCAAAAATCATGCACACAACATTATTGGTAATTATCGTTAATGATTTTCTTTCTTATAAATTAATATTATTATGAAAGCTACTCAAAACAATATCAAAGAATAAAATATAAGGAAAACTCCAAACAATAACATCAAATTAATAATAATAATAAAATAAAATAAAGTACAATTAAATAAAAATAGTATGATTTAATAAAATTAGCAAAAAAGTTAAAAATGTACAAAAAATAATGATGATAAAATATTTTGTTTATTAAAAGGTGAAATTATTTCCTGGGACTAGAATAAGAGAAAAGTTAACTTTTACGTTTATCGTTAGCGTTAGTTATGATAGCCCTAAGATTTGTAAAAAAACTTTAAAGAAATCCAATACGAATCTTGACTCAAAAAATATAAATTGCAGTTGAAATCACACAGTAAAAATAATGCAGTAACAACTCATAATTATTTCAAGCAAAGATTTTCAATCATGCATTATGTTGATATAACTGAAATTCTCTCAGATTAACCAAAATGACGGCGAAAAGACAAGATGGCGTCTTGCGAGACGTAACAGACTTTGCAATGGGAGGTGTGTCTGCTATGTTCGCCACGATATTCACGAACCCGATAGAAGTTGTTAAAACCAGATTACAACTACAAGGAGAACTCCGTTCTAAAGGAAAACATACTGTGGTTTACAAAAATGTACCTCACGGAATATTCGTTATTGCAAAAACTGAGGGTATATTTGGATTACAAAGTGGGCTGTCAGCTATGCTTGGCTTTCAATTCTTTCTTAACACTTTTCGGTGAGTACTAACACTTGGAAAAATAATGCTTCAACTAGATTATGCAACATGATATAAGAATTATTCACTTTTTATGAGGGTAACAACTCTCTCAGAATAAAGTATACAAGCTAGATCGCAACTACAAAAATGTTCTCAAATGAATCATCTTGTGGGCTTGGTCACTGTTGAATAAAACATATTCATAGCTACACGGATACCATTAAACTCTTTTGTCCTCGAAGGGATGTCAAAAAAGAAGTAAGATTCCCTCATAACATAATGTGCAAGCAGTGCAGTGTAGTGTTCGAACTAGGTACTATCAGAAGGTTGATAGTATCAAGTGTTACTGTCTGTAAAATGTTTAACTGCGATGTTCAATACAGAGTTTTCTATTTGACAGCTGCAAGCCCATCACGTCTATGAATGAATACATGCCTAAGCTGAAGTTCCAAATTCAAAGTTCCATTCCAAAAGTGGCTGAGGAATTTCCCATTCCTTCGCTCTGGCTACCCCTTCTAGGGATTTATAGCCGTGAGTGTATGTTTGCATGTACATACCTAAGCAAGTAAAGTAATACATTCTAACGCTCATTATTCTTACGTTTTTCAACCGCCGTTTTAATGCTCTTTCGAATTTTGGACCTCTGTACCCTTGCCATAATCGATTTCTTTAATCAGATGAGGCTATTGAAAATCGAATATATGGTGTTCCAACTAAATTCTTAGCAACCTTACGCCATTCCAGATTAGGAGTTTACCGAACATGTGAACGTAGAGGACTAACAAAAAAAGCTGACGGCAACACCTCTTTCGCGGGTGGAGCGGCTGCGGCCGGTGTAGGTGGCGCTCTCGGCTCGATCGCTGGTTCGCCATTCTACCTAGTGAAAACCAGATTACAAGCTCAGGCAGCAAAGGCCATCGCTGTTGGTCATCAACATGTACATTCTGGAACTTTCGGGGCGTTGAAGGATATTTATTTGAAAGAGGGGTTTAAAGGTTGGCCTTTTTTTAGTAGAGAAGGAAGGAAAATGTGAAGGCGCATTGGCTTAGGGCATCCCACTAATATTTCGTATGTAAAGGTTTAGTAGTCTTTTAATCAATGAAACTTCAAGTATAGAAACATGTTTTAGTTAAATAGTGGAAATAACAAGATATTATAATTTAAATGTTTTTGTTCATGAAAACCTCATGTGGGGATTATTACTAATAAATAAAGGAAAGAAAAATTTCGACACAGGCGGGAATCGAACCCGCGACCTCAGGTATACGCCCCCGTCGCTCTGCCAATTGAGCTACCGTGTCAATGGCTGCCAGCGCGAAATTCTTCTATCCTTTTAAACACTTTTAAGTAGTGTTTGCATTCCCTACCTCCGATTTTTTTTCGGATTCGATTCCCGCCTGTGTCGAAATTTTGCTTTCCTTTATTTACTAGTAACAAGATATTATATTATCGAAAAAGAACTTACTATTTTTATTTTATTTGTAATGCCGAACAATTACAGAATCTTCCAAATATATATCTATCTTCGTCAAAAGTAGGTTCGAATCCTACGTATGTAAGCTACCGGTGCGGCTATACGATCATAATAATGATAGTATTAGTTGATACTTTTCTAGAGTTAGTTCGAGTCAAATACAAAAACTCTTTTGGCAATTTTATATTATTTTTAGGCCTATTCCGAGGAGTTACTCCTCAAATACCCCGCGGAATGGTCGGCAGCAGCTCACAGATGGTCAGTTTTGGGTTCGCGAAAGATTATCTCCGAGTTCGGGGTTACTTCAAGGACTCCCCAGTTTTGATGTCATTCACTGGGGCGTGTTTGGGAGGAGTCGTTATGACGGTCTGCCTCAACCCTTTCGATGTGGTGGCTACGAGACTGTCTAATCAGCGTAAGAGTTTATATTTTATTGGCAATGTTTGTGTTTGGGAAATAGTTAGTGTACATTCTTTTTTTCAGACCTGCCCTAACACTGCAGAAAACAGTTATGTGTTTCTCAATTCAAACGTAGATATCTTAAACTCTTTCTAACCGTCAATCTCATGATATAATGAAGAATGTGCTGTAGCACCCCTAGATCCAATTTAATTGATTGAATTTTAGTGAATTTGTTTTATTTTTAATCTTTATTTTTTCAGCTCTAGATGCTAACAATAAAGGGAAGCTATACAAAGGAATGCCGGACTGTTTCGTGAAGATATTGAAGACGGAAGGTGTACGCGGGCTTTATAAAGGCTTGACAGCAAATTATTTAAGACTTGGTCCTCACACTGTCTTGTTGCTTGTGTGTTGGGATCAGCTAAAGATTATTGAAGAACGTTTTCTTAGGTGACAAGTCTATATTTGACGCAATTTTTGACCGTTTAAGTGGAATATATAATTTGTTAATAATAATGTTAATTAAGTTTACCATAATTACATTATTTTTATAATATTTGTTCACTATGTTACCATTATCCTAATTTTGATGATGATGACGGTAGATGCGCTGTCAGTTAATTTGGAATCAATTATTCGTTATTTATTTTTTAGAACGAAGTCTATGTCCAAACATATTATTCTTATATTTTTTATTCCATTTTGTTCAACTACCCTAATTTTAATTATGACGACGGTAGGTGCGTTGTCAATTAAAGTGGAATCTATAATTTGTTATTATTTTTTTAACACAAAGGCTATGACCAAATAAATTATTTTTTTACAATATTTGTTCGTTTTTTTTTCAAGTACCCTAATTCGATTATGATGAATTAAGATGCGTTGTCAGAGATCGAGAAGGCTGTTAATAAATGACTGGAGCGGGCTGTCAGTTATTTTTTTGCCCATAGACTATTAATAGCTAAATCTAATTGGCCTATGTAGTCCTATGATGTTATGTAGTTTTGGCTAAGAATAGCACTAACCCATCTGTTCGCGCGGTTTTATTTTGCTGGGTTATGTACGCCTTATTATTTATTGTAGCTGTCTAGATATATTTTATTATAGATACAAGAGAATCCAAGGCAAATTGAATAGAAATTCTCATTAGAAAACATTTTTTATTTTACTTTCAACACAGTCAGTCACTATAAATATAAAAAAAAACTTTCAAGCTATGAATACTTATATTTATACGCACAAGATAACTCAAGGAAAATTAAAGAGAAATTCGCAATTGCAAATATTTTTTAATTTTCTATAAAACACACTCATTATACCAAAATGTAAAAAACTTACAAGCTATGAAGAATTACGTTACATATTAAATATTTAAGCAATCGTAAAATACGATTGTTTATTTTGTGACATTATGTATATTTGTGGTAGTTGACATTATCTTATCCTATCTAAAAATCTGCGCACTCTCAAGCGCAATTCACACTGAGCCTAACACATACCGGCGGCCTGTGTTGAAAGAGTCATGACTAATTATTGTATGAAAAATAGATTGCCGACAAAATGTTGCTAAAATATGTCGGCGGCCCGGCGGGCTCAGTGTGTTTAGAGCTTAAGAATTGCTTACAATCTTTTTGGCGTCTTTACTTACTAGAACTACTAAATTTTACGAATCGATCTTTATAATTAGCCCAACCTTGAAGGATTGGCCTTTTTACCTACCATGTTCTCGTCAGTTTACAAACAAAATAAAAGCACGTTATAATCGGTCGATTTCTTTAGACTCGCAAAGCTAATACAAAGAAGGATTCCTTCTTCGGACTTCAGCGTTGTTTCAAACCATTTAAGCCTGAACGATTAGTTTTTAAAGGACTAAAATCCTAATAAAATAGATGAGATTTTGTGAAACTTACACAAAACTAGCTTTTTGTATCAAATTGGACACTTATAAAACACCAGCACTTAGAATATAAACTATAATTGAGGTATTTTATTGAACATCATCACATGTTAGTGACCCGCCTTCGGAGTGGTCTAGAACGGAACCCATCGCTGCAGAGTTCCGTTACTTCCGTGGGAGTCCTACCTCTGGTTTCGGGGAAATACAGCCTGAAACAAAAAGTGGCTTAGGAAGAAAGTTAACATTACTAACTGTCCCAATAGACTTCGTACTGTAAATTTGCTTATGCCAAACGTAAGGCGTTTTTCCGGTACTCTGAGTTCAATCAGGCGTGAATATTTGATTGGTCAAATTTTTCCGGGATGAAAAGTATCCTATGTTACAATTCTGGTCATTATCTAGCATTCTGCTAAATTTCATTCATATACATTTTGTAGTTGAGAAGCCTTTTTACCTCAAACACACAAACATCTAAACTTTCACATTTATAATATTAATAGGATGATAAAAACCTGCCTATTCTAATCTAGCTCAGACCTGGACACTTACAGAACTTCAGAAGTCGTCTTCACTTAGTGTTCGCAGTAGGTCAACTCTCCACTCACATCGACAACGATGATAGCATTAGTACCTTTTCCAACTGCTTGTAAAGTACATTCATGTCAAAATTAAACTGTACAATAAATTAAAAATCTCAAAATTCGAATAATAATAGAGACAGAAATAAATATTAATAGTGGTTGAAAAGACCCGTATGCCTTTAATCGTTCTCGATGTGAAGAGGAGACCTTCAGAACAGATCGCGTAAAAAAAACACACTGCACTCCTTAACTGTCATCGCTGATGATTATTTTTTATTACTTTCAAGCGAATTAACTATTCAGGTATACTTACTTGAGCAACAGGAAGAGTGCGAAGGTACAGGCAGCGAAGACAAAGAAGCAGGAGGGTCCCAGCGCCAGTCTCATTGAAGGGAAGCTCATCCCCACCACAAAGTTGCCGGCCCAGTTGGCCAGCGAGCCCCACGCCATGCCCGCGGGACGGGGACCCACCGGGAATATCTCTGGAAACACATTTTATACATACATACATATACTGACGGCTATATTTCCCTAGAAGGGGTAGCCAGAGCTAAGGAATTATAAATTTCTCAGCCACTTTTGGAAGTTGCGAGGGGAAAAGATGGTAAAAATAAAGGTTTTTGGAGATGGGTCTCCAACCGCATCGCTCAAAAATCCAATAAAAAGCTCCAATACCCTTAGTCGCCTCTTACGACACCCGTGGGTAGAAAGGGGTAGCGACATTCTAAGCCGGCACTACACGGCAAACGCATTTTTATATTATATAGTTAAAGAGGTTGATGTTATATATTGTTTAATAAGACAAAGAAGCAGGCGGGTCCCAGCGCCAGTCTCATTGAAGGGAAGCTCATCCCCATTAGTTTTTCAATTAGTTATTAGTGAATCTGCTCAGAAGGTCTACCACGATAATTTTATCCGTTTTTCTAACATAACATAACATAAACGTTCACGCCGAATATCCCCGAAGGGGTTGGCAGAGGTACTAATACTTCTGAACATCACGTGACTTTGTCACCTGGTGTTCAGAGTACCCACGTTTTGCATGGACAGTGTACTCACGTGATAGGGGGCAGGCCTATCGCCGTTTTGTACGAATACACTGTCACATGACTAAGTACAACTCAGCCATGTGGGTTTCCTCACGATGTTTTTCCTCACCGTTAACAACTATGATAAATTAACCACACATATGTCTTTAGAAAAGACAAATTGGTGTAGCCCCGACCCAGGATTTGAACACTAGTCGTTTGCACGATAACCGAGTGTTCTACCCACTGGGCTATCACGGTTGTCTACCCGTTTTTCTAACTGCTTGTTAAATATTTATTTTACCATCTTAGCCCCACATAACTTCCAAAAGTGGCTGCAGAACTTTCTGAATCTGAGCTCTAGCTACCAATCCAAGTCTGAAATGATTGTAATTAATGAAACCAACGAAAACTAAAGATATATCGTTACATATTTCGAATATCACCATCTATACTCACTTGGAAAAAGTGAGACAAAAAAGGTATCTGAAGAGATACTGCAAAAATGTCGTTGTCTAATTGAAGAATTGACTTCCTGATATAAAGTGTCATTCGTTAATGAACTCAAGTGCACTAGAGCTTATTTAAGGCGTGTTCTAATATTTAATCAAAAGCTCATCCCCACCACGAAGTTGCCGGCCCAGTTGGCCAGCGAGCCCCACGCCATGCCCGCGGGACGGGGACCCACTGGGAATATCTCTGGAAACACATGGCGCTTTATGTAGATGATTTTTTATATTGGTTTCGGTCAAACGTATGAGAATCTGCTTAGAAGGTAAAACATAAAAACATAAACGTTCACGCCGAATATCCCCGAAGGGGTTGGCAGAGGTACTAATACTTCTGAACATCACGTGACTTTGTCACCTGGTGTTCAGAGTACCCACGTTTTGCATGGACAGTGTACTCACGTGATAGGGGGCAGGCCTATCGCCGTTTTGTACAAATACACTGTCACATGACTAAGTACAACTCAGCCATGTGGGTTTCTTCACGATGTTTTCACGATAAATTAACCACACATATGTCTTTAGAAAAGACAAATTGGTGTAGGCCCGACCCAGGATTTGAACACTAGTCGTTTGCACGATAACCGAGTGTTCTACCCACTGGGCTATCATGGTTGGCTTAGAAGGTCTACTCTTCAAAACTTTGATTTGATAAATTTAAATGCGGCAGAGCATATTTAAGGCATGTTCGTCTTGCGCGGGCCCGGGGCTCACCGGGAACATCTTTGGAGTAGGGTTGTTACGGATGCAAAAATTCAGACATCCACGGATGCGGATTTTAGGATTTTAATTTAAAAATATAAGTATTTAAATTTTAAATGCATAAATAACTGAAAATCTATTTTTAATTAACTTTTATTTTATTTAATAATATTGCTAGAACAAAATTACAGAAGTTTTTAGTTTTATTTAAGACACAACAGAATTTTAATCTTTAAGTTTCATAATAAAGAAATCTTTGTTTAATAATTAAATTTAAAAATTGGTGAATTATATTTATCGAATAGCAAATTTTGCAGCCTTCTCAGCTTCCAACCTGTTTCTTAGTGGATTATATATTAACCCAGCTGCACTTAATAGCTGTTCGCTGGGAACACTGGCTGGTGAACGTGATAAAATATCTGCATGCTAATTTGGAGAGAATTTTGAACTCACAACGGTTAACTTTCCACCAATTAAGTGGATTTTCATCTAAATCCAGTCTTTTTTTGCTACGATACATATCTAATTCATTGCGGAGAAGAGCATCGGGGCCACTGCTGTCCGGTTCTCCTTCACCTTGATAGCAAGATCGCTATTTAAGCAAGTCTTTTTACCCGTACTGAACGTTCCAGGTTCAGTTACCAAATGAAGTTAGCATAGCATGCAATTACCAAAACAAACGCGAACCACGTGCCACTCTGGCTCCGCCCACTTTCTTTACATGTCGTTACTTGTTGAGAAAGTTGATGTGAGTAAATCTGCATCCGTAAAAACTCCGCCTTGATTGATGCGGATGTGAATACGGATGCAGATGTCTGAATTAATACGAATTTTCCGCATTTGCGGATGCGGATGCGAATATTCGTAAACCCCCTGCTCTGGAGATATATTTTTATATTATGAGGTAAAAGAATGATGCTGTATATCGTTTAAAAAACGTATGTGAATTTACTCAGATATACAAGAACCCATAATGTTAATTTAAATATATAAACTCAAATTTAACAGAGCTTATTTAAGTAGCGTTGAAAATATCCATGTGTTGCAAAAAGCTACTTGAGATATTTAAAGGGATCATTGGGCGTTGCGGTTAGGACAAAATCTCCAATTTAGCGCTTGGTGATGGCTTTAATGCCAAACCTTAATTGGTGATTATTTATTTGAGAAACATTTATAACACACTTCGAAGATGACAGCCGTGGCCGAGTGGATAGGTGACTAGCTTCTCGGTCCGGAGGTCGCGGGTTCGATCCCCGCTGAGAGCATCATTTATGTGATGAGCATAAATGATTGTTTCTTAGTCTTGGATGTTATTTATATGTGTATTATATAATATTAAATATATCGTTGAGTTAGTATCCCATAATACAAGTTCTACTTAGTTTGGGGCTAACTTGATCTGTGTAATATGTCCATATATATTTATTTATTTATTTATTTATTTATTTATTTATTTATTTATTTATATTGCAAATGAATAATGATGTTGTGTTTGTGATTCAATAAGCATATGTTTTTGATTTTTTTTCAACAACAATCACATACTTATGTCGAAATAGACGCTAAAATAATACCATAGATAACTCACCCGAAGCAATGAAGTAGGGTATCGGTCCCAAACCCAGTCCATACACCAACACATACGCGACGACCAGCGCCATGCTAACATACGGCATCCACGATACTGTACTCTGAGAAAAGAAAAAGTATGATTATTTTTTAATTGATCGACATTCAAAATTTGTACACTGATCGAGATTCATGGACAATTTAATAATTTCATAGTTTCATACCATATTGTCGTGATTAGGGTCACTATGATGAAATAATAGGCTATTTGACTAAGTTTTGAAAACTATCTTACGGTGTTAATTTGTTTATAAGGAGCCCTAAAAAAATATTTTTCTGTCTTCATTTAAGCTATTTTATTAAAAAATCGAAAAAGAAAATGCAATATTCAAATGTGCCGCGAAAACGCGACTTAAAGTAATATGGCGGCAGTAGCACAAATGACGTCAATTCCGCATTAAACACCAATGAGCGAAGCGATACACAGTCTGTTTATGTGCAATCTACGTCATTATAGAAATAGCCAATCACGGTCGTTTTTAGTCACGTGACAGTTGCATTAAAAATACTTATTTTAGAAGACGGATTTTAGTGAAATAATGCAATACTTTTATCTCGCATTATTACATATTGCTCCAAAAAAAAATTATTAACACTAATGAAATAAAAGAAATGTATTTTTTATTACAGTCAAATAGCCTATTCTAGATAATTCGTAAAAAGTTAAAATACATATAGTTTAAAAAACTGAAAAACACCCTCTGAAAATCAACATAAAGCGTGGGGCGCTCTGTCTCATTCGTCTATCGAGCAACCCACGCTTTCATGATTTTTCGCTTGCGAATTATTTTTTACTTTTTCGTTAAATGCGTGCTTTTCAGTTTTATTAAATTACATTATTCCGAAAGATAATCCTCCAAATTTTTGCCCTACCATAGTAATAAGCACGACAGGCAACGCTGTGAGGAGTAACGCGGCGGCGACCACGGAGCCTAGAAGCCAGGAGCGGCGCGCGGCCCCGGGCAGCACGGCCGCCATGCCCGCCGCCGTCGCCACGTTCACCAGCCCGCACGCCACGCTGCCTAGCGACGCAGCGGACTGAGATAACCCAGCGGATTGCAGCATGGCTTGCGAGTAGTAGAATACCTGGGGATAATATAACTACTGTTCAGTACATATAAGAGATTTATAGAGCCAATGTTGAAGGTGAGTAGACGAGGACCTTGGAGGACACATTTGGAATAGAGTGTGCTCAAAAAGGCAGACCACACCTGAATTCGAAGTATAAAGAATAAAATAGCATGTATGAAAAGATTGATGGACGTAAACGAAGCTAGGTTTGCCAGGATCGTACTAAGTGGCATTCGATAGTCTCTGTCTATCCCAATCGATAATAAGGGCGTGAGTTATACGTGGCGACGTTAGCCAACCCGCACGCCACGCTGCCTAGCGATGCGGCGGAGCGAGATAATCCAGCGGATTGCAGCATGGCTTGTGAGTAGTAGAATACCTGGGAAGGATAATCGGCAAAGTTTTGAGCAAAAAGGCAGGCGTCCAAAGTATGAAGAATAAAAGAGCATGTATGAAAAGATTGATGGATGTAAGTGAAGCTATAGAGGTTAGCCAGAATCTTACAAAGTGGCGAACAATAGTCTCTGTCTACCCCAATGGGACATAATGGCGTGAGCACAAACATAAACGTGGCAACGTAGGATAGGCCCGCGGATTGGAGAATGGCTTGCGAGTAGTAGAATACCTGAAGGGTAATGTACTCGTCAGAATAGCTTTACTTGTCTGTCAATACATATATAAGAGATTTGAAAGAGAGACATGATAGTCCAGTGGGTAGAACACCTGCCCGAAAAACAGAAGGGCGTGAGTTCCAATCCTGGGACGGGCCTACACCAATTTGTCTTTTCTAAAGTCATATGTGTGGTTAATTTATCATGGTTGCTAACGGTGAGGGAAAACATCGTGAGGAAACCCACATGGCTGAGTTGTACTTAGTCATGTGACAGTGTATTCGTACAAAACGGCGATAGGCCTGCCCCCTATCACGTGAGTACACTGTCTAAGCAAAACGTGGGTACCTTCTCTGGAAACTAGATGGCGCTTGCCATGTAGGTTCAGGAGTATTGGTACCTCTGCCAACCCCTTCGGGGATAAACGGCGTGAACGTTTATGTTATGTTATGTTGAAAGAGAGAGAGTGGAAGGTAATGTGAGTAGAGGAAGACCACACTTGGATCTAAGTATGAAGAATAAAAGAGCATGTATGAAAAGATTGATTGTACAAAATTGCGATCAATAGTCTCTGCCAAATAATAGCGTGAGTATATGTATGTACGCGCCGCCGTTAGCTAGCCCGCATGCTACGCTGTCTAGTGATGTGGCGGATTGGGATAGACCGGCGGATTGGAGCATGGCTTGCGAGTAGTTAAACACCTGGCAAAGATAATATAATTGACCGACATCAAAAAAGGAGGTACTTAATGCGATTGTATTTTTTTTTCATATGTATGTTACGCGATTACTAATACTACTAAAACTAATTAGAGTTATTAGGGAAAGCATTTCTAAAATTGTGTTATATGGAAATTCATAAATGTAAATAAAAAAAAAAATATAATAACATCTCACCGCATTAATCCCACTAAACTGCTGTCCCGCCTGTACCGCGTAGACCAGTACCAAGGGCAGTATTTTATTTGGGGTCCTGCAAGACCCCACACATGGACATCGAAGTCAAGGGACTTCATCATTCCTCTGACAGCTGGGATCTGTCGTTTTGTAGTTGGGACAAAGGGGCGCCACGAATAAAAAAAAAGTGTAATAATATCTCACCGCATTAATCCCACTAAACTGCTGTCCCGCCTGCGCCGCACAGACTAGTACCAAGGGCAGTGTTAGCGTGGGGTCCCGCAATACCCCACACATGGACATCGAATTTACGGGACTTCGTCGTTCCTCTGACAGCTGGGATCTGTCGTTTTGTAGTTGGGACAAAGGGGCGCCGCGGATACGAGATAACTCTGGAAAATAAAATAAAAACATTTCATACAGAAAAAAAGTACTAAATAGATCGGAAACGAAACGTAGTTCAGTACAAAAATTGCTAAAATAATTCCGCAAAAACTTAATTGTTAAAATGAATTTCCCTTCACCATGATTGGTTGATTCAATGTTTTTGCCATTCGTTCGTCACACATTCGTTTAAAATCCCTAGAAGGGGTAACCAAATCTTTGCAATAGTAGGGTGAAGAACCTTACACTTAAATAAATGCTAATAAATGATACAACACTTGATATGATAAAATTAATGTATATTTAGTTGCTCTGCTTATGCTAGTATGATAAATGATAAATAAGAGTGCGCGGGTTGCTGTCGCAACGCAAACGCAAACGCAAACTGATGCAATGCAATGTCGGTTCTACTAAACCGTACATACTCCCGGGGGAATTTATAAAAAAATCTATAGTACTATCGTATGGTAGGTAATGATGGAATGATACAAGGTTGAAGCATACAATCGATTAAATTCCTCAGACACTTTTGGAAGTAGTGTGGTAGTTGCTAAATTAAAAACCCATCATATTTTAGATTCCAAAATTTTGGGTATCCTTTTCTATCACAGCCGCTAATATACCTTGGTTCCACAAACCTTGCAAAGCCTTCTCCTCCTCATCTCTAACCACGTAGAGGTACTTCGGACTCTCCGGTAGAAACAGCATCACGGGCAGACACACTATGACTAGCAAAGAGAATATAGATAACAGATATGTCCATTGGGTTGCGTTGCCTGAAAATGTAAGAATAGTTTGTTATTCGTTATATAGTATTGTGGGTGGCTTAGGCTAGCCATGCGTGACTTAAAATATTCGTCATCTAGCGAATTTTTTATTTAAACTCCTTCCCGTAGCTAGTACTTTTTGCAACCATTTGATAAAGAGCGGATGAGAGTTAACAAGACTCAAAGATAAGTACTTAAACCTTCACGCCGTACACCACCGAAAGGGTTGGCAGAGGTAATTATACTTCTGAGCATAATTCTAGTCATGTGGTGTTCAGAGTGCACATATCTTGATTAGACAGTGTAGTAACGCGAAAGGAGGTAGGCCTATCAGCTTTTCGAAAGAATAAATTTTCGCATGACTAGATGCTATTGCACTTTTGTTATTGAATTTGTATTTGTGTATTTCCTTTTTTGATGTGCGATAAAGTGCTTTTCGTTCTATTCTACTAACTTAGCCATGTGGATTTCCTCAAGACGTTTTCCCTCCTCGTTAACAACCATAACTACACATATGACTTTAGAAAAGACAAAGATACACAAGGCGGGTGGTCGAACATTATTATATGTCAGCTAATAGCTGCTATAGTATCCCTCACTTTGTATTTTGTATATCACGCAACTCCTCCTAGGCTATTTGATCGATCTAATTTATAATCAAATCTTGCCCAATGGTCCAGGACCATCAGGAGATGGTTTTAATGGAGAGGTAAATGTAGAAAAATGTATTATTGAGGAATAAGCACCCTACATTATTCACCATGTAAAATGTTGCATGATACACAACGATAACTTAAGTAAACGCATTGCTTTCTAGTTCTTAGCTCCTTAAAAGTCTGAAGCCGACCTAAGAATATAATAAGCACCTCAAATTTAGCAACTTGATCTGAGTAATAAATGTTATTTACCTAAAACGTTTGGCAGTCCCATAACCTGTCCCATCAACACCCCCACATTCACCCCCATGGGGCAAGCCACCCCGAGCGAGCCAGTCAGAGTAGGGGGCGCTAGCTCTGTCAGGTACATTGGCACTATGCTTGTTGTTAGACCTGAAAAAAATTGTAGTAGTTATAGGTAAGTAGATTTTGTATGTAAGCAGGAAATTTGAAAAATGATTTTATGCAACTATTTAATTGCGTTTAATACGATAGTTTGTTTTTTTTTAATAAAAATTCTTTTGATTTCATATATTTTTACAATAATAAGGTATCGGTCAGATTTTATTCGGAATAGTAAGACATTGCTAAAGCTTTTAAATATGATATTATTAAAACGTTAAAAAACCTGATCATGTAGATTTTTTTTAATTAAATCCTTATTTATTCTGGGAATTCACAAATGTACATAAACCTACAGCTAAAAATTTCATCAAGGGGTTACCAGACCTTCGGATTTAAAAAAAATATCAGTAATTTTCTGAAATGGTTGGTAATGGATTTCCAAGTTCATGCTTCTTCTACCACACTTAATTTGCAGTACAAGATACTTACCAGCGGCCAACCCCACAAGCAATCTTCCCAACACCAACATCTCCACAGAGTTGGCGCCTTCACAGAACAGGAAGCAGAGCGCGCCTGCTAATGACAGCAAAGAGGTTATCACTGTTGCGCCTTTTCTGGAATTGACAAGTGTATTGTGCATTGTGCATAACAACATAAACTCACGGTTATAAATTAAAAATACTTTGTTACTATTGGATGAAGGTGAATAACAATTTTTAATTCTATGCTCTGGCAACCCCCTGAATTGGGATTTACAGCCGCAAGTTCATACTTACTTATACTCACGCCCATTGTCCTCATTGGGGTAGGCAGAGACTATAGATCGCCACTTTGTACGATCCAGGCAAATCTCTCTTGCTTCTGTCACATTCATCATTCTTCTCATACATACTCATTTATTCTTTTCACTACGGACTTTGGCCTTCGTAATAAAGTTTGTATGTAATTTTCTTTAGCAACTGAATATAGGCATAACGGTAGTAACTTTAGGTATGTAGAAAGCAATAAGCATAGTACAACAAAAAATTACCTTCCCATCTGATTAGCCAACACAGCTCCCAATACCGAGCCAATACATCCTCCCACTATGAATATGGACACGATGCTCGACCACAGAATATTCATCTGGCTCTCACTGAGATGGGTGTCATAGCGGCTGATCACGCTTTGGTTGCAGAATGCTTTTATTATCTGAAATTGGAAAAGTTTTCGTTATCATTTTTTTATGAGTTGAACATATACATACATACATATACTCACGGCCATAAATCCCTAGAAGGGGTAGCCAGAGCCAAGGAATTATAAATTCCTCAGTCACTTTTGGGAGTTGAGTGGGGAAAAGGCGGTAAAATAAAGGTTGTTGGTGATGGGTCTCCAACCGCATCGCCCAAAAATCCCTTAAAAGCCCCAATACCGTTAGTCGCCTCATACGTACACCAACCGGAAGAAATGGGGTAGTGCTATTCTAAGCCGATACTACACGGCAAATTGAGTTGAAATGAGGGCCTATTGAACTGCAGCGCTAAATTTAGCTCGAATCAAAGAATGCCTTGTGTGTTTAAATAAGACTTCTCTAATAATTTCAATCTTCTATATTAATTAGTTTATGTTTCTTAAATTTATAATAGCGGCTTTGTACCCAAAAAATAAATCGTATAAAAAAGACGCAGCTTTATTGAAATAAAATATTAACACAGAAAAACTTTCATAAAATTAACAAAAGCAGTCCCAAATATATTTTACGGTCAATGCTATTATTGCTCTAATTTATATTTGAAGGAGAGACATATATTGATCAAGACATAGAGCCTTAAGTTTTTTAACTATAAATAACACAAAATTGTAATGGACGTAAAAAATATGTGTGTTGACGAGTTTCTTACGGGTTCTTCTCTCAACAAAACACCTTCCGAATCCGAAGTAAACTCAGTATTAAGTTGAAATTTGACGTTCAAAAAACAAAGATTAATCTTTTCACTTTGAAATAAATGATAATTTTATTTTTCATTTTTATGGTGCTACACAACCTAATCTTCTCCACCACAAGACATACCTCTGCTGGAGTATTGACCACCCCGATATTGTACCCAACCGGCACCGAACACCCGAAGGTTGTAGCCACGGCAGCCAAGATCAGGTAGAACGACCAGCCTTCCTTGTAGTGCTGGACTTCGGTTAGGTGCTGGTGCTCTGATGTGCTCTGGAATTTATATGTCTTTTGTAAGGTTATTTGTGGTAAACGTGTGATAGACGCCGTGTTCCGGGGGTTGTTCGCTAGATAGATATTAGATATATGCTATGTAGCTAAACTAGACTAATTACTTTTATCTACATAATTATTATCGAGATAATGGAATTGGGGTAAGAATAGTTTTTAAGACTGAGTAACCAAAATATTGGCTTAAGTGAAAAAGGTTTTTCTTTAATGAAACCAGAAAAAAATAATAATATTATAGTTACTAAATATTATTCACTCGTTTTATTGGCCTTTTTCTTTTTCAATTAGAACAGAACACAAAAACCATTTTTAGAAAGACGCACAAGCTTTTTTTTACGTAAATATATTAAATACTTAATTATTTAGTATGAATATCTTTATCAGTACAGAACTATAAATAAACTTTTTAAAGCAAATTTCAAACAATCACCAACATTATCCTATAGCATAATAAATCTATGATCCTTTCATTTCAAAATAAAACAATACTTACAAAAAACTTAACAAAATAACTCCAAATCTTCTTAATAGCCATAACTAAGTAAAACATAAAACTTCTTAATATCTCCGCACGCAAACACTAATAAGGGCTGCCGGTATATCAAACAAGGCGGGTAAAATCGAAGTGAACGCGAATATTGGCCAGAACCAGTCACAGACCCATCCATCTAACACGAAGTATGTAAGTGCTACTGCGCCAGATCCATGGCACAGCACAGCTGAATATACATGTTTAAGGAAATAATTTCATTGAACACATACTTAATTGATATGTTATGCTAATTTTATGTTTTGTAGAACGAAAAGTAAATAGTAAGAGAATCAATGCTCCAAGCGTATTAATTTCTCTACTTTTGGAGAGGCCTATGTCCAGAAGTGGACAACTATATTTGCTAAAGATGAACTTAGCCATGTGGGGTTCCTCACGATGTTTTCTCTCACCGTTAAACCAAAATTATTTTATCAAACATAACATAACATATAACATAAACGTTCACGCCGAATATCCTTGAAGGGGTTGGCAGAGGTACTCATACTTCTGAACATCACGTGACTTTGTCACCTGGTGTTCAGAGTACCCACGTTTTGCATGGACAGTGTACTCACGTGATAGGGGGCAGGCCTATCGCCGTGTTGTACGACTACACTGTCACATGACTAAGTACAACTCAGCCATGTGGGTTTCCTCACGATGTTTTCCCTCACCGTTAACAACCATGATAAATTAACCACACATATGTCTTTAGAAAAGACAAATTGGTGTAGGCCCGTCCCAGGATTTGAACACTAGTCGTTTGCACGATAACCGAGTGTTCTATCCATTGGGCTATCACGGCTATCAAACATATGATATAAAAAAAGACACATAGGTGTAGGCCAGACTCAGGGATCGAACCGAGACGCCTCTCTGTATGATAAGCACATGTTCTAACCACTGAGCTATCTTGCTTGTTTTAAGATACTAGTGTCTCTTAAAATAACGTGTTTTATTACCCGTGTTCCCATAAGAATACACCTTTAACCATGATTATTTACGTACTTTTAGGCGACAAATACGGCCGAATTCACTGTCATAGTACAAACATAATAAATGGCAATGAATAAATAATTTATTTAAGTTTCTTTGTTTCTTCATACATATTCACATGCCATTAGTTCCATTTGAGTGATCAGAGACTGCCAATCGCTACTTTTTATGACAGGGTCATACCTCTCGAGCTTCACTTACACGTAATAGCAGTCTCAAGTAGTAAGTAAGTAAGTAAGTAATAAGTAAAGGCTGGCGTCCGAAGTATGAAGAGTAAAAGAGCATGTATGAAAAGATTGATGGATGTAAACGAAGCTAGAGAGGTTTGTCAGGATCGTGCGAAGTGGCGATCAATAGTCTCTGCCTACCCCAATGGGAACTAATGGCGTGAGTATATGTATGTATGTATGTAATAGCAGCTATCGGTTATAGACATTCAATATTTCTCACGTTGATTTCTCTCACCGTCAACAACCTTGGTAATTAACCACACATATGACTTAACAAAAAGACACATTGGATTGAAGGCGCTACTCAGGAGTTAAACTCACTTCTCCTTCATGAGAAGCGGTAATGTTCCCACTGAGCTATCAAGTCTACCCCATGTATATTTCGCTCGTTGTTACTAATGAGTAACCCCACGACAGATGAGGAACGGATCCAGCCCTCAAAATACTTTGTGGACATAGGCACCCAAAAATCTCATGGCCATAGTAAATAGTATCAACATATCAGCTTTAGCCTCAATAGACCATAAAAGTGTGAGGTCGTAGGTCAATTAGGGTTGTGGGCCGCTGGATCCGCCCTTGCGACAGACTTTAAAACGACTTAGAAGTGTATACTGTGAGAGTACGCATGTTTATAATTGTACATATGTATTATTTCCCAGACATTTGCACATTGACACCGTAACCTTTCACCAATACGTTCATAAAACAATGATTGTACGGTCGCGCATCTATTTATGAGACGCATTATAAATTACCGGCTATTTACAGCTTAATGAATCACGTGATTTTACAGAGTGATTGAAAAATCTTCATCATAGTGTCTTTTAGAGCTCACATTAAAGTTTAAATACATATGCTCACGGCAATAAATCCTAAAAAGGGATAGCTATAGTCAGAGCTATAGAGTTAGAAACTCTTCAGCCACATTCGGAAGTTAAAAGGGGAGAAGATGATAGAAATAAAGTATCGTTGGTGTTGGGTCTCGAACCGCAACGCCCAAAAACCACTTAAAAAGCCCTTTACCCTTAGTCGCCTCTTACGACACCAGGGGGTAAAAAGGGGTAGTGATATTCTAAGCCGGCACTACACGGAGAAGGATATTGAAATAACTATAGTATGCTCTTCAAGTATACAAGTGAAGCTGCAAATCCACTTTACCCGAGTTAACTATACTTATCACACAATCATAACAGCATGCGCTCAACAAAAACACTAGAAAAAGCAACTAAATAAAGAAAAGGATACACAAGAGCGAGACAGATGATGAGAACATGGTTAGTCCGGTGATGAAGGTGATTAGTTCAAGCAGGAGGAGAGCAACCGAAGTACTGAACCCAGCCACCAACCTGGAAGCATGCGACACTTATTATGGTGAGGATTACAGGTATTGGTCGGCGTAGATTATCACTACTACATCCCTTTAGCGCTAAATGGCGCCACAATAAGGGATATGTGGCTTTTAAATGATTTGGTCTGATATGATGCTGGAAACTCATACTCATACCAAAGTTCTGACTAGTCTATTTTAAACTTTCAGTTAGGAAAGGTTGTTCACGTATGAAGATTTACGGCAAAGCAAAATTAATAACATAAAGTAAATTTCACAAATTCGGAAGGCCACTTGACATTCTCAACATTTTCATTCTATCTGAAAAGTTAGACAAGTGGCCTCCGAATTTGTGAAAAATTCGGAGGTAGGGAACGCAAAACACTACTTAAAAGTGTAAAAGAAACAAAGGATAGAAGAATTTCGCACTGGCAGCCATTGACACGGTAGCTCAATTGGCAGAGCGACGGGGGCGTATACCCGAGGTCGCGGGTTCGATTCCCGCCTGTGTCGAATTTTTTCTTTCCTTTATTTATTAACATAAAGTAAAGTTTTTCAAAGCTGTGTGCCATGCCTATAAAATTCTACATAAGCAATACGATATGACTAAATATAAAAAATATATTAAATAATTAAATATAAATCATTATGTATATTAGCTTTGACGGCTAGTGGTATTGGTGTTACTTAACAGAAATAAGTACATCATTCAAAATAATACTTCTTGATAAAACTCTTTTCCGGATTCTGTGTGTAGTCCAAATAAAATAAACTTGCTACATAATTAAATGCAAGTATGCTGTCAGATGAATTGCTCCAGAATATAAGACCATACCTTAGTATTGAATCTAGCTATCACGTAATTTAATGTTTTTTGACATGAATTCCTCATGTGGGGATTATTACTCATAAATAAAAGATGTTATAAAGGAAAGAAAAATCTCGACACTGGCGGGGTTCGAACCCGAAGGTCGCGGGTTCGAACCCCGCCAGTGTCGAGATTTTTCTTTCCTTTAATAACATCTTTTATTTATGACTAGCTATCACGGTTTATGAGATACAATATACAAAAACTATTTGTTAAAGTATTTTTTCGAATTATTTATTGTTAAAGGGCTGAGGTTCTAGTTCGACAACAGACATCGCTAAGATCTACTCGGAAGATCGTGACCGGGTCGAAAAGTGAATCTGGAAACATGCTTATCTACTTTCTTTATTTATTCTAACAAAATAGTGTTCTGTCAAAGTCATAGGGGGGCCCCATTATCCTCATATGCCCAGGGCCTCCGATAAGTTAAAGACGGCTTTGGTCACAGCCAGTTTATTCCGAAACTATAAGAACTACATTATTGAAAATTGGTGCGTAGATGTATTCTGTAAACCGCATTAACATTTTAAAATTAAATCTGAAAAAAAACCAAAATTTTTAGGGTTCCCCATACATAGAACTGAATCTCAAAATTTTTTTTTTCATTAAACTTATACGTGTGGGGTATCTATCAAAAGGTATTTGAAAATAATGTTGCGGTTTCTTATATCATTTTTTTCAAAACTGAATAGTTTGCGCGAGAGACTTTTCCAAAGTGTTAAAATGTGTGTCCCCCAATGTGTGGTCTAAAATATGGGCATGATAAAACTGAAAAAAAATATATGATGTGTATTACTATACAAACTACTAACGAAAATTGGTTTGAATGAGATCTATCCAGTAGTTCTATTTTAAACGTCATAAATCAAATTACTTACCTAATTTATTAGTTTCACTGAAATATATAACAATAATTTTACTATCACAGGCCTTACGCATAAAACGTGAACCATTGTTTTCTTATAGTAAATCAGTGATAAGTAAATAACATTTTAAACTAAACATTTTAAACTTGTGTATTACTATGTTACCTACCTGCTGCTAGTGCTGCTACGGAACCCTTCATTAGCGAGTCCATCTCGCTCTTGGCCGCTTTTGGGATTTATGGCCGTGAAAATAACTATGTATGAATTTTAAAATAATACACATAAGAATAAATAAACATGTTTGTGTATCAAAACGCCTAATTTGTATTAATAAATCTAGGGCTAGGAATACAAAGAAATAAAATAACAACTAAAAACGCAATAGGGTCAACAAACTTAGCGTAATAATTCAGTGCGTAACACTCCATTTCTTATCCAAGTATTGTTGTCAGTAAGAACAACCGTTACAATATTCAATGGACAATTAACATAACAAATATTATAACAAGTTTGATGACAATGGACCGCGTGCGTATCCAAATATAAATTATTTCCTTCCGCCAGGTGTCGCTTAGATTGATTTAATTTTTATGAAATAAAAAGCCATCTTAATTCTTTTTATTAAATTAATCTGTGTCTAAGTATAAAGCATCCTTTTATTACTGAGATTAGAAAACTGGAAATCAGGTGATGTGGCTGATCGATAATTTTTCATTACCATAAAGAATTCCAGTTAAAACACTTTTCATATGCTTTTGTGTGAAAAATATGTCAGTGTTTTATCAAGGAAGATATCCTATAAGAAGCACAATTATATATTTTATAACACAACGGGAAAAATATAAAAAACAAAACCTAATTACGTAAGAATTGCGTGTTATCAAATACTCTTTCACAATAAAACATGGTTATCGTTCGTAATTGTAAAAATGCGTTACCAAACAAATGCAACCAAATTCAAGAAGAAATAAACACAATGAGCACAGCTTTACGACTTATATTCCTTATTTGGTGCAGACATTGGGACTTACTACTGCCCCTGTACCATGAGGTGTCTTGCAAAACCTAGGACCATAACTATCATTATCTCTCATCTCATGTGACATACGCGATCTCACGTGACATTCGCGCTCTCACACGCCTACTTACAGGGGCTGACCACCAATTGCATTCATTCATTCATTCATATACTCACGGCTATAAATCCCTTAACGGGGTAGCCAGAGCTTTGGAATGAGAAATTCCTCAGCCACTTTTAGAAGTTGATTGGGGAAAAGATGGTAATAATAAAAGTTTTTGGTGACGGGTCTCCAACCACATCGCCCAAATATCACTTAAGAAGCCCCATACCCTTAGTCGCCTCTTACGATCACCCACGGGTAGAAATGGGGTAGCGTCATTCTAAGCCGACACTACACGGCTATTGCATGCAGTCGCTTTATTGATATTGTCCGGACGGTGAACCCATGTGATGCGGGCAAGATTCGAAATTCGTGAACTTAAGAATTATGAATGAATTGTCAAAGTCAAACTAGGGTAACTGACAAAGGGTAAATTCATTTGTGTTTGGAATACCTACCAAGCATAGATTTATGCACATGAACCATTAAAATCATCTTGAATTATCATGTTGAAAAATAAGAAATGATTTAGTATTTCTAACGTATCGTCACTTGATCACGATGGAAATTGATCCCCAATAGTCACTAAACCAATGGAATAATAATGATATGATTATTTGCTTAATAATTAATTATAGCTTACCAAAACATAGTAATTGCCTAGATGTTAAACAACGAAACGATGTTTTGCCAAATAATATTTATTAAACATAGTATACAATTTTGGCCATATTACAGTTTGACCCAACTCAACTCAAACGTTCACGCCGAATATTCCCGAAGGGGTTTGCAGAGGTACTAATACTTCTGAACATCACGTGATCTTGTCGCCTTGTGTTCACAGTACCCACGTTTTGCTTGGACAGTGTACTCACGTGCTAGGGGGGGCAGGCCCATCGCCGTTTTGTATGAATACACTGTCACATGGCTGAGTACAACTTAGCCATGTGGTTTTCGTCACGATGTTTTCCCTCACCGTTAACAACCATGATAAAATAAGAATAGTTAACATTGTTTTTTACAAAGCTTCGCAATCGTCCCCTTCAACAAATTTAATTTAAACTTACGTCATCGTGGAGCAATCTATCTCAATTTATGAACAAAGTGGTAAGGTTTCTCAATTAATTATATATATGGCTTCGATATAATATAGTATATTCAATACAAGCCTCAACATTTCCAATAAAACTTCACAGCATTGCCGTGATATACTTAGATAAAATTTGATAGTCATAAATTATTTATTAGATTCATCTGGAAATATTACTTTCTAAAATTTATCCAGTTGAACCAAACTATGGAATATACATATCTAAAAAAAATGTGACAGTGTATTCGTACAAAACGGCGATAGGCCTGCCCCCTATCACGTAAGTACACTGTCCAAGCAAAACGTGGGTACCTTCTCTGTACACTAGATAGCGCTGCCATGTGAGTTCAGAAGTATTGGTACCCCTGCCAACCCCTTCGGGAATAAACGGCGTGATCGTTTATGTTATGTAAAAAAACATAACATTTCCTGTGCCACTGTGGGCACGAGTCGATAGTCTGTCAACGCGTACTTGCATTAGTGGTGGAATTATTAGTAATATTATATTTAGCTGTGTAGTGTAGGCTTAGAATAGCACTACCCCATTGCTTCCCGTGGGTGTTGGGAAGAGGCGACTAAGGGTATTTTTAATAGATTTTTTGACAAACTTTATTTGATACCTCTTATTCTGAAGCTGTGGCTATTATCTATCTATCTTTCCCACATTTTATGACTTCTAACGATAATACTAGGCAGAATTGATTTCGTTTTAAAATATTTGACAAGAGACGGAAATCACAAACACGACATAAAATTCGAAATCCTAATATCTGTTAAATACATAATAACAATTACAACGGCGAATGCTATGTCTTTAATGTATAGCCTACGTCTATTACCTTTAAAGTACTACGAAGGATAACGTGTTTTAACACCGAAAGAGTTTTCGATGTTTTTCTGCTGGACCCGTGATACTACTTAACCCATTCAATTCAACACAAGTAACTGTTGACAAAACTAAGCGTATATAACGTAAAAAAACTAGCAATATAAAAATTATTTGCTTCTTTTATCTTTTATAAGTTTTTCATAAAAATAAAAAAAAAAAACAAAATGTTGAATCTCTTGAATGATGAAACTTATCATACATAGTTAATTTTCCCAGAATTTCAGTCTATTATAATATAATTTATGTTAATATCTCGTGAAAAATTATACGTGGTTGCTTTTAGTCTTTTTCTTATGCTTATTATAGAAGTAATTTTTTTAACGATATAGTATGTAAAATCGAGCATTTTAGCATAGAAATTATATTATTATAAAACTAAAATACAAATTTTATTATGTCTTACAATCTTAATACTAATAATATAATTATATTAACAACTGTTTTTTTTATAATCAATTTAGTTTCGATGTTAAGATTGCATCTATTTTAAAAACAAGACATATTTTTCTTACTTACTTATACTCACGCCCATTATTCCCATTGGGGTAGGCAGAGACTATCGATCGCCACTTAGTACGATCTTGACAAACCTCTCTTGCTTCCCTTACATTCATTATCCTTCTCATACATGCTCTTTTATTCTTCTCACTTCGGACCCCCGCCTTTATAAGAACGTTTTCTATCTGGTCAAGAAACGTTTTACGAGGCCGTCCTCTACTAACATTCCCATCCACATTGGCTCTATATATCTCTTTCGCTACTTTATTTTTCAATTTTTCATTTTCAATATTTTATTCTGACGTAACCTGCTGCTAGTTCTAAGGTTAATAAACCGATTAGAAGATAATAAACACATTCTGCTCCTGCGGTGAGGTGACAGTGCACTATATCCAAAACGTTGATAACGCTCGCGCCCGCAAACCGGTTAACTGGGGCCACGTGCCCGCTATTTCGCTCAGTCTATTTACAGTTATGTCAGATTGTCTGTTCATGCGTTTATTCTTATGCCATATCTGACGGGAGTAGAATACTGTAATAGACCTTTTTGGTTCGATTTTGGAACTATAGTATCATTATCACTGGCCGGATAGAAACAGTTTATATCTCAAAATTTAAAATTAGAATTGTGGGATTAATAAAATAGGTAGAGGTTTAAATATCAAATAGTTTAGCTTACTGTTTGTTGTGAGTTATTTTTTAATTTATTTTTACTAAGAAATTTGTAACAATGTAGAGAAAACATTGAGGCACGCATAGTTATCGATAGCCGCACATATAACTTCCACTAAACCTATTAAAATTCCAAGAACACGTCAACAAACTCACTCATATTCTTCTCAAAAAACAACAGCCGACTAAACCTTATGAAAACAAAATAACAATATTTTTCACACACCTTTTTCTCATTATAGTTCCGAGACATTTTCACGATGCAAAACGTACATGCGCGCGTGTTGCTAACACAATGTCCGAGCATTGACTAAACTAAAACTACATAAACATAAACAAAGACATATTTCATCCGAACATCGACTTGGTAGAGTAAAGTAGTAGTTATTATAGTAATTACAAATTCCGCCTTGACTATTGCACTCATCATTTAAAACTGTGACAAAACTGATAACTAATTGCTGAGAATAGCTTTACCTTCCTTAATTTTTAATATGTAGTTTTTTTTTTTAAACTGCTATAGAAATTCAAGGAGAGTGGATGAATAAGTGGGGATTGGTGGATTATACAGGTTGAGCAAATAATTCGATACTCTGAATCAGGATAGATCAAGGAATAAGAGTTTTCAGATGATATGATTAATATTTCTAGACACTAAATAATAGAAAAGTATGGAACAATAAAAAAATAATATATATTAAACGAGAGAGGATGGATTTTTTGAACCAGCCTGTGTCGCGATGCTAAGAGCTAAAAAGTTGGTTCAGGTATCAAATTGAAGGTCTCCATCTGAAGTTTTACTGAAAACTCATACATAATCCATAACTGGATTAGTTACATTGTAAACGATTTAAAAATAGTCAAAATTGGCCCATAGACTTTGCTGGAGTAAAAGCGCGCGCAAATATCTATTACAACGCCCACGGGAATATAAATATAAAAAAAGCAGAAACTAAGATTTTGGGTGTAAACCGGATACAAAAAATGTAGTCCACGCGGACGTAGTCGCGGGCAAAAGGCTAGTATTTTAATTAATCCCAACAAAACATTGAAACGACTTTAGTTCCAATTAAGGTGGGCAGAGACTATGTCAAACCTCTCTCGCTTCGTGTAAACACACACACACACAAATCTATCTTTTCATACATGCCCTTTTTTCTTCATACTTCGGACGCCTGCCTTTTCGAGCACACCCTATTTGGTCCAAATGTGTCCTCCGAGGTCGTCCTCTACTAAAATTACCTTGGCTTGGCCACATTCAGTGATACATACATACATACATAAATAAATAAACTTACGCCATTAGTTCCCATTTGGGGTACGCAGAGACTATCGAGCGCCACTTTGTACGATATTTTCATTATTATTCCGACAGCTCCTTCGACATAATTTAAATCTTTTTGTTCATGAAAACCTCATGTGGGGATTATTGATAATAAATAAAGGAAAGAAAAATTTCGACACAGGCGGGAATCGAACCCGCGACCTCGGGTAAACGCCCCGTCGCTCTGCCAATTGAGCTACCGTGTCAATGGCTGCCAGCGCGAAATTCTTCTATCCTTCATTTCTTTTACACGTTTAAGTAGTGTTTGCGTTTCCTACCTCCGAATTTTTACTAATTCGGAAGGCCACTTGTTCACTCGGAGGTTTTTCTGAATATCTTTTGGAATGTTGCCATTTGGAATTCTAAATATTTACTTGTTATTTTTAGCGACATGATAGTCCAGTGGGTAGAACACCCGCCCGAAAAACAGAAGGGCGTGAGTTCCAATCCTGGGACGGGCCTACACCAATTTGTCTTTTCTAAAGTCATATGTGTGGTTAATTTATCATGGTTGCTAACGGTGAGGGAAAACATCGTGAGGAAACCCACATGCCTGAGTTGTACTTAGTCATGTGACAGTGTATTCGTACAAAACGGCGATAGGCCTGCCCCCTATCACGTGAGTACACTGTCTAAGCAAAACGTGGGTACCTTCTCTGGAAACTAGATGGCGCTTGCCATGTGAGTTCAGGAGTATTGGTACCTCTGCCAACCCCTTCGGGGATAAACGGCGTGAACGTTTATGTTATGTTATGTTATTGGTTGCGCGGGCGGGATAGCTACGAAGGACCAGAGCTGGTGAAGGCTCAGCGGATGGCGAAGGTATAGGAAATAGGAAGCAACGTGAGACTCACCTCGTTCTCGTAACGGACGACTTGGCTTGGTCGATGGCGGCGGCTCCGTCAACAACGCTGCTGTTTTTCTCTTAAGCGGCTACACTTCCACACACAACACAATCTTATTCAAATAAACAAATAGTCATAAAACTTCAATATGAAACATGCGGGCGCGGTTCAGATGATGCGGTGTACAGCGGTTTACGATACGGATATCTAAGTGCTACTGCTCGCTCGATCGTCTCTCCCCTTCCTGGTCATCCCTCCTCCTCGTATGACATCTCACGCGCAGGTAAGGAAAGGAAAAGGATAGAATGAGACGGGATTAACGAGTCCGATCAACTACCCACTTCTAGTTATAAAATAATTTAGGTACGCGGTACGGTAGGTTCGGCGCAAGCATCCCCCCGGGCTTGAAGTCTCTCGAGATTCAAATACAAATAAACGCAAAATACTGTATAAAATCTAACGCGGCTACTTAAACTAAACTAACGCGGTATAAGAATCTGAACTAAAATAATAAAAAAAACTTAAATTAATTAGGTAGGGGACATAAACGAGTTGCTGGTCGTACATACGAACCAGAAGCCGTCTTAACGCGGGCGACTCTAACTACTCCATCCTTCGCGGGAAATACGTCTTCAACAACCCCTAGAGGCCAATGAAGTGACGGCGCGTTATCCGTTACGACAATAACTACAGTACCAACAGAAAGAGGACAAGCGGGAGTGTTCCACTTTTGCCTAACCTGTAGCGTGTGCAGATATTCCGATCTCCAGCGCCTCCAGAAGTGTTGCAAAACGCGATCGAGAAGAACGTGACGTTCGAGAAGATGAGTCCGATCTTCAACGACTTCAGACGCGGGTAAATACTTTAGCGGGGTGTAAACTAAAAAATGTGCGGGAGTTATCGCGAGCGGCTCTGCCGGATCAGACGATAGAGTGCGGCAGAGCGGGCGGCTGTTCATGACAGCCTCGACTTGTGTCAGAACAGTCGTCATCTCTTCGTAAGAGAGCGTTTGCTTTCCGACGACACGAAATAAATGGTTCTTCATACTTTTAATATTTGACTCCCAGTCAGAACCGAAGTGTGGTGCTCTAGGCACATTAAGATTCCACGTAATACGGTTTTCCGAAAGAATGCGAGAAAATTCGGAACTATATTCACAAGAAATCAAAAATTTGTGAAGTTCATCTAAGTGACGCTTAGCTCCTACGTAATTTGTCCCGTTATCTGAGTACATATGCGAAACAGGACCACGGCGTGATAAAAAGCGTTTAAAAACTGACAAAAAGCATGCCGAACTTAAACTAGAAGCCAACTCGATATGTATGGCTCGAGTTGTCAGACACACGAAAATACAAACGTACGCCTTAACAGTACGTATACCACGTCCACGCGAGGGCGTGATCATAAAAGGGCCAGCGAAATCTGTACCCGTGTGAACAAATGGCTTAATAGTAGATACAACACGGCAAGCTTTAAGCTCGGACATTTCGGGAAAGTTAGGCTTAGGGCGTAACTTAAAACATGCAATACATTTAAATATGCGACTACGTATAACATTACGTGCAGAAAATATCCAATAACGTTGTCTTAATATAGACATCATTAGGTCGGGACCCGCGTGACAGTGTTTTTTGTGATAATAATCTATAATGAGATCAACCACATGATCTTTACGCGGCAAAACAACAGGGTGTTTTTCGCTAAAACTTATGTCGGCATTCGACAATCGACCACCTACTAAAATTACATCGTTATTTAAAAATGGTGTAAGTCGCTGAAAGGCACGGTTACAACATTTGCCTGATTTTAAATTAGAAATTTCATTGTAAAAATAAAATCCTTGTAAGTTTCGTATAATCTTTTGCTCAACAAAATTTAAATCATTGGCGGAAATATAATTGCTGCGCGGTAATAAATTAAGGAAGCGGTAAATATAAACTAAAACGCGTAATAACTTCGACCACGAAGAATAACGATCAGCAATTCGTAAAACAAGCGGTCTTTCTGTAGTTTGAACAGCCAACACAACCGCAGGCTTCAGCTCAGGCGGCACCGAAATAGTCGAGGGATCGAATTGGGAAATAGGCCATGCGTCTAGGCTCTCTTTCATCCATTCCGGACCTTGCCACCAGAGCGGGTGGTTTAATATCTGCGCGGGTGTCAGCCCCCGAGACAAACAATCAGCCGGATTATCGCTTCCCGCGACGTGATGAAAATGATCGGAAGATAACTCGGCTTGTATCTTTGAAACGCGGTTAGCTACAAAGGTAGCCCAGCGGTGGGGTGACGAATGTATCCAACACAAAGCTACAGTCGAATCGGAAAACGCGTGTATACTATTAACACCAACGCGGGCACTACTAACATTCAAAACTATACGTATCAGTTTCGCTAATAAAAGAGCGGCGCACAACTCTAAACGTGCGAGGGATACCACTTTAGCGGGCGCAACGCGGGACTTCGAACATACTAGGCGAATCGCGCGTGAGTTACTATTTTCTACAATAAAGTAAACTACTGCTCCGTATGCCCTTTCGCTGGCATCCGCGAAACCTACCAAGTGTATCACACTTTTACTAACGATGCCTAAATGACGCGGTATGGAAATATGATTTAATAAAAGTAGTTCACTACGAAACTTATCCCAAGCAGAGACAACATTCTCTGGAGGGGTTTCATCCCAATCACATCCTAACAACCATAATTGTTTTATAATTAACTTAGCATATAAGATAACAGGGCCGATAAATCCCATCAGGTCCCACAGTCGCGCGACACAGGATAATATTGAACGCTTTGTAGGACGTTCGCTAGGTAAGCAAACACTTAACGCAAATTCATCAGTCGTGGGTGACCATGACATACCTAAGACTTTATGTGAATCCGTTTTATCAAACTCAACTAAAGCTGATAAACGATGCGATTCAGGAAGAGACTCCAGAACTCGCGGCGCGTTACTATTCCATTTAACGAGATCGAACTGACCAAGTTTTAACAACGAAATAACTTCATGTGCCGTCTGCACACCTTCTCTGTCGTTTTCGACCGAGTGGACAAAGTCATCCATGTACAGAGAATTATTTAAAATAGCCTTTGCACGCGGAAAATTATCACCTTCGTCGTAAACGAGTTGCTTTACTGTGCGAAGCGCGTGGAAAGGGCTGGACTTAAGTCCGAAACAAACTCTATTGAATTGGAAAACATCTATTGGTTCATTAGAATTAAAGCGGTATAAAATGCGTTGAAATCTTTTATCACTTTCCCGCACACCCAGACACAAAAACATCTGGCGTATGTCAGCCGAAAGTGCTACAGGAAACATGCGAAAGTTTATAATAATTTCAAATAAATTACCTTGTAAGTTCTGACCGCTGTATAAAATATCGTTAAGCGATTTAGAGCTGCTAGTCTTCGCGCTAGCGTCCAAGACAATACGAAGTTTAGTGGTAGCCTTATCTTCCCGTAGAACCCCGTGGTGTGGGATATAATAAGCAGGCTTAATCTGCGACTCGGAAGTTTCCCGTGGCACGGGTGATAAGTAACCTTTATCAATATACTCGCGGATGACGTCATCGTACGCCAGTTTATAAGCGGGTGAAGCGGCGAGCTTGCGCTCTAAACACATAAAACGTTTTTTAGCGGTTTCCAACGACTGACCTAAAACCGATGGATCATCTTTAAAAGGTAAAGCTACTACGTATCTACCCGTCGAATCCCGAGTCGTAGTGCTCTGGTAAAACTGCTCGCACGCGCGGTCGTCGGGGCTGCTCACGGGCTGCGCACCGACATCGTCGAGCTCCCAAAATCGTCTCACAATCGAGTCAATGTTCGCGTCTACAGAACAGCAAGAGATGGTCGTGCCATACTCAGCCGACAGCACGGGCGCGAGACCGGATACCACGTACCCAAACACGGTCTCGATAGCGTGTGGTGTTCCCGCAAAACTACTGACTTTATTTGGCAGTAATAAGTGCGAAAAGAGTGATGCTCCTATTAGAATTTCGATATCTCCAGTAACCGAAAAAGTATCGTCTGCTAAAGGCAACGAATGTAAATAAGCGAGCATCGAAGTGTCGACAGCGACGGAAGGTAAGCGGTCCGTGACCTTATCGACTACTAAAGTGTCGATCTCGTAGTTAATATCACGATTAAAGCGGGAAAATATTCTTAATTTTAAGTACGACTTAACAGTCTTCCTGGCACCCCCAATACCCTTCACGAAGGATATCGTAGGACTTAAATGATTACTCAAACCTAATTTATCACAACACGATTGCGATATAAAATTGCTTTGAGACGCACTGTCTAATAAGCAACGTACTACGACTTCGTTTCCATAAACGTCGTGAGTAATAACGCGCGCGGTGGCTAGTAACACTGTCGTAGGTATATTACTGCTCGAACGGCTAATATTATTGCACAAGGTAATATTCGAACGCGGGGTAAATTGTGTCGTAGAAGCAGACGCGGGAGCGGAAATCGGTTCAGAAAGGCGGGGAACAATGTTTGAATTCGCTGAGTACGTATTAATATTGTTATCAGTTACGTAAACAGGCGGCGCGGGCTCACGCGCAGCGAGTGTGGCGCTCGCGCAGGCGGGTGCAGAATAGCCGAACGCCTCCGCCGCGCCGCGCGGGGCTGAACCGGTGCGGGCGGCGGGGTGGTGCGGTGCTGCATGTTGCGTTGGCGCGGTCGTATAATAACTAATAGATTGCGGACAGCTATAAGCGGGTGGATTAACCATAACCGTATCTCGACCATTACAATTAAAATAATTATTTTTATCCGCGGAGCGTGGTGAAGAAAGGGACGTCATCGCGACTGCGGTGACGTTTCGTTCTATGTGTAGGGCTGTATGGTGTTTACCTCCACAGTTACGACAGCGAGACTGTGAATTGCACGCGGATGTTTTGTGTGAAACACTAAGGCAATTCACGCACACATCCCTCTCCTTGACACACTTTAATCTTTCCTCCACAGGCATTACATTGAACTTTGGACATTTATAAATATGCGTATGCGATGGGGTATT
The DNA here is from genome assembly GCA_963576735.1 of Bedellia somnulentella. NCBI lineage: Eukaryota > Metazoa > Arthropoda > Insecta > Lepidoptera > Bedelliidae > Bedellia > Bedellia somnulentella. Next base: position 18,415,398 of record OY755173.1, on the reverse strand, counting down.
ACATAAAATGCAATTACGTGCGGTTGCGGTCGAAATGTTGACGTATGCCTGAGTTTTCGGGAATTTAATAGCACGCGGGGGTTGGAAAGGTTTATTAAGATTTGTATTAGGTTTAGTTGTGGAGCGCTGCAGTAACTTTACTTGCTGGTTAACAAACATAGTTAACTGGTCGAGGGTAGGAAATTCAGTTGTTTTGTGTTCTAATTCGAACGAACGAACAGTTTCAGAATCCAGCTTTTTTAAAGCAATATGTAGTAATAAGTAATCTAATAAATTTGGTAAGTTTAAACCTTTCAGCGCTGAAATGGATGTGAAATATTGATTAGCGAATGAATCAAGGCTATCCGCGGTTGCTAAGTTGACCTGTTTTGTATCAAGAATACGTTGTATGTAGTCACTAGCTAGTGAACGTTTATCTTCATACCTTTTAACGAGCGCTTCAAATATTATGTCGTAGTTTTCACCACAAGGCGTTAGACCGGCGAATATTGTTTGCGCCTTGCCTTGTAATTTACCTACCAAATAATAAATACGTTCAGAATTGCAAAGACTAGGGTTATTGTGAACGTTGCTGAGGAAGCTAGCATAAAATAACGGCCATTTATTTGGTTCGCCGTTAAATGCGGGTAGCTCAATCGGCGGTAGGTGTGGACGCGCCATTTGTATCTTCTTACAATCAGCGGCTGCGGGTGATGTTTTAGGACATAAAGTCGCACAGCGGTGTTTAACATAACTGTATATATCTTCGAACTCGAGCCATAACTTGTGAGAAGGTGTAAAATCCGGATTTATTTGAGTACTGAGAACATTAACAGCTTCGACTGTTTCTAAAACTTTTTGCGGGTAACTTTCTAGCATTTCTACATCAAAAATGAATTTGTCGATGTCGGCTTGGGTGTCTAGTTTTTGAGCGTTGACATAAAGTGATCGAACTCGCTCGAGATAAGCCTCTAATCTCGATTCTAAGTTAGTTAATTTCGCTCTATTTGTAGCCATATTTAATTAAAATTACGCGGTAAATATAAGTATATAATTAACTACTTGGAGATGCGGGGTCGCGGAGTAATATTCAACCTGAAGGTAGAATATAATTTACTTAAATATAAAATCAACGTAGACGTGGTAATTAATCCGGCTCGTTTGCACCAAATGGTTGCGCGGGCGGGATAGCTACGAAGGACCAGAGCTGGTGAAGGCTCAGCGGATGGCGAAGGTATAGGAAATAGGAAGCAACGTGAGACTCACCTCGTTCTCGTAACGGACGACTTGGCTTGGTCGATGGCGGCGGCTCCGTCAACAACGCTGCTGTTTTTCTCTTAAGCGGCTACACTTCCACACACAACACAATCTTATTCAAATAAACAAATAGTCATAAAACTTCAATATGAAACATGCGGGCGCGGTTCAGATGATGCGGTGTACAGCGGTTTACGATACGGATATCTAAGTGCTACTGCTCGCTCGATCGTCTCTCCCCTTCCTGGTCATCCCTCCTCCTCGTATGACATCTCACGCGCAGGTAAGGAAAGGAAAAGGATAGAATGAGACGGGATTAACGAGTCCGATCAACTACCCACTTCTAGTTATAAAATAATTTAGGTACGCGGTACGGTAGGTTCGGCGCAAGCAGTTATGTTTATGTTATTTTTACTTTCAAGACAAAATTTTAAGCAATGGATTAAAGTCACAAAACAATGGGTGATTAAATTATAATTTCACCAGATTGAATACATTTGGTTTCGGTCAGATATTGACCACAGATTGGTTCCAAATATGTTTAATAACAGGAAAGTAAGTAGTGTCAAATCAAAAAAGTACTACTACATTTTGCCCTCTAGGACCATAAAAAGCGATATAGTAAGTATGCATAAGGCAGCAGCTGCAAAATGGTTTAACTGTAGTGGCAATGGTCAGGGACACTACACACAAAACCAATAGTTGTTGAGGCTTTAAGATGTTGCAGTGATGACCACTTTGTGGAAATTCAAAGAAGTGTAGACCTCCCATGGCAATATGGTGCTTTTTCTGCTCCCTCATTTTGTATATAAAAGAATAAAGAAAAATATAGTTACACTTTTCCATGGATACTCAAAAATATGCAATAGTAAAATTCTTAATGGAACCTGATTGTTATAATCAAATTGTTTTTTTTTCGGTTACTTACACATAAATATAGAATAGAATAGAATAGAATAACTCTTTATTGCACATCAAACACAAATTTACAAAAGTAATAATATGATCAAACAGTTTACAGTGAGGTACAATTGGCGGTCTTATCGCTCAAAATCAAAAAATCAAAATCAATTTTATTTGCGTAAATGTGGTACAATTAAGATGTTGCATTATTACAATTGGTCCATCACATTTAACTATGTATGCTAGCATGCAAATATTTACATTAAAAAAAATTACAATAAATTTATTAGCTATATTTATTTAATTTAAATAGCCGCGAATTTCAAATCATATTATTATTCTGAAAAAAAATCATTGAGTTCATAAAAACATTTTTCTATCAGCCATTTTTTTAGCTCACGTTTCAGTAAATTGAGTCTTAGAGTTTTAAATTCTCTTGGTATCTTATTATAGATCCTAGCTATCATTACATTGCAATTTCGTTTTCCCAAAGCACTACCCGCGGTTGGAACTATAAGTTTAAATGGATCCAATGAATGTTGTCTAGTATTACTGGGGTAACATGCAAAAAGATCATTATTTTGTCTCACAAACAAACAAGCTTCATAAATATAGAGGCAGGTGAGGGTCAATACTTTTAATTCTTTGAACCAAGGGCGACAAGAATCCCAAGGATAAATCCTACATATGGCTCTTATACATTTCTTTTGTACAATAAATAGTTTAGGAATATGTATAGAGTTGCCCCAAATAATAATACCATATCTTAACAATCAACTCAAAACGGCGATAGGCCTGCCCCCTATCACGTGAGTACACTGTCTAAGCAAAACGTGGGTACCTTCTCTGGAAACTAGATGGCGCTTGCCATGTGAGTTCAGGAGTATTGGTACCTCTGCCAACCCCTTCGGGGATAAACGGCGTGAACGTTTATGTTATGTTATCTTAACAATGACGCTACATATCCATGGTATGCTAGCAGTGCTGTGCTTTGGTTAACAGTTACTGACAATCTATAAAGAGCGAAGACGAAACGATTTAATTTTACAATTAGTTTATCTATTTGATCTTTCCAAGATAGATTATTATCAAAAATAATACCTAAAAATGTGGCACTGTTTTTTCCATGAACTTTGGCACCTTCGCAAAATATTTCTAACTCTGGCTTGGGTCGAAGTCTGTTGAAAAATCTTATATAACATGTTTTGTCCAGATTAATATGTAAATTATTATTTTTCACCCATGTCAAAATTGAATCAATAGTATAGTTAATGTCACGTTCAAAATTAATGTCATTCTTAAAGCTAATTGTAACTGAAATGTCATCTGCGTATAAATTACATGTATGTTCGGTTATTTCCGGTAAGTCATTTATATAAATCAAAAATAATAATGGTCCTAATATGCTTCCCTGCGGTACACCGAATCTGTTTATTTGCGTGCTAGATCTATAATTAGTAGCGCTCTGTTTTGTACGCTTTGAAATTTCTACATATTGTTTCCTATCACGTAAATATGAATTTATCCAATCATTTGCAGGACCTCGAATACCATACTTGTCACATTTATTAATCAATATGTCATGATCAGCAAAATCAAATGCTTTCGTCATGTCAAATAAAGCTACTATAACATCTCTTTTCTTGTCAATACATTCAGATACCATACTAGCTACCTTGTAACATACTAGGGTGGTTGATTTTCCCACCATAAACCCATGTTGCGATTCTTTGATTACTTTATTCGAGGCCAAAAAATCATATATGCGCTTATGCATGAGTTTTTCAAATATTTTAGCAAACACTGAAATTAAAGCAACTGGTCTGTATTTATTCATATCCTCTTTGTCATCTTTTTTAAATAATGGTTTAACCACTGAAATTTTTAAACAAGACGGAAAAACTCCTTGGCAAAATGAGTTGTTAACTAACACTGATAGAACATACGATAATTCATGAGCACAACGTTTTAATACTAAGGTAGAGATTTCGTCATGTCCTGTAGTGTTAGTCTTTTTCAGTGATTTAATCGTGGAGACTATATCCTGTTGATCACAGGGACTCAAAAAAATACTGTTTTGAATAGACTTGACTCTAGAAGCTGCTGAAGGTTTGTCATATTTTTGTTCAAGTTTACTAACAGATTCAATAAAAAAAGAATTAAAGGCCTGTGCTATATCCGATGGATTCAAAACAACTGTTGAGTCTTTTTTTATTTTATTTATTTCATTGACGGTTGATACCTCGTTTTTTTTATTTTGTATAATTTGCCAAGTAGCTAAAAGCGATCTCTTCCAGACAACCTTTGGAAGGTGAGATCGATAAATTAATTATATACTCACGGCTATAAATAACTAAAAGGGTAGCCAGACCTTCAGAATAAGAAAATCTCTAGATACTTTTGGAAGTTGAGTTGGGAAAAGACTATAGTCCCAATACCCTTATTCGCCTCTTACAAACACCCATGGGAAGAAATGGGGTAGTGCTATTCTAAGTCAGAACAACACAGCTCTATATATTTACCAAAAAATACCAGGGAAGGTAGAATTACTTTACCCACTTAGCAGACAAAGCAAAAAGGTCTTATAGTGTCTGGTTACTTTAGAACACCTGATTTTCAGAAAACAAAGACAGAAGTTAATGACTCATTGACTCATTCTTATTAACACAGATATTGGCAAATAACACTTAAACAAAAGAAATCGGAAATGGTTTAAATTGATTATAATTTTGACACAAAGCAAAACTTGCTCACTTGTATTTATACATGAAAGCAAATATTGAATATTTAGGTCATAATAATGTTTTAAAAGTCATTTGACTGCACATAAATGTTTGTTCTGTCAGGTCATACTTGTAACAATCTATATACATATGTGTGCTGTTTTTTTGTTGCCATTTTCTGCATGTCTTCATTTGGTTTTAGTTTAGGATTGGGTTTCAAGATCAGGGTTTTTTACCCTTGAACCAAAAGAGTCATAATAGTTATCTACATTCAGGCTAATTTTGACCAAATAAATATGTCCATAAGCTTAATTAATAATGATTTAATGCAAATTTTGAAATGGAGTGAAGCATATGGATTGAAAGTTAATCCGAATAAAACGCAAATAATTATAGTTGGTAGCTCACAAATTGTTTCCAAGATTGACTATAAATTACTACCGCCTGTTTTATTTGATGGCACATCCATTCCTTTCAGCGCTGCTGTAAAAAACCTTGGTGTGATGATAGATAGCACCTTATCTTGGGTACCGCAACTGGAATTAGTAAGCCGGAGGCTGTTTGCGTCAGCAGGGTCCCTCAGGAGGCTACGTAACTTTCTCCCTACTGCTACCAAAACTGCGTTAGCCCAATCTCTTCTACTACCTATTCTTGATTATGCTGACACCTGCTATGTCGATCTAACTGAAGATCAACTGAACAAACTTGAGCGCTTACAAAACTTATGTATTAGGTTTATTTTCGGACTGCGTAAATATGACCATGTCTCTGCGTATCGCAATAAACTTCAGTGGCTTCCAATTCGTCTCCGCCGGAATGCACATACTCTGTCTCTCCTGTACTCTATCTTGTTTAATCCTGCCACCCCCTCCTACCTTAAAGAGCGTTTCCAATTCCTTCACTCTTCACATGACCTCAATCTGCGTTCTTACCACAATCTTTTGTTGAGTACCCCTTCCCATTCCACCAATTTTTACAGTTCCTCCTTTACCGTCCAGGCTGTACAACTATGGAACGGTCTTCCTGTAGAGGTGCGATTAGCCAAGTCTCTCCCTATTTTCAAGAAAATGGTAAAAAAACACTTCCTCTCCGAAACATTATAATATTATTTGTGTTGCATACAAAAGTTTATATATTCTATTATATATTATGTCGTAAAATGTATATATGTATTTTATTTAAAAATCTTTATATATATTGCATATGTATTGTATTTATTGAATATTATTTATTTTATGCAATACTATCTGTATCTGTAGGTGTATTAGAACTTAATAAATATTTAGTAATACTTAAAATAGATAGATAATAGTTTGATGAATAATTTTAGTTTTTAAGCAAATCAGTTTAATTTATTGGACATCTACCGAACATGTTTTTAATCCAGCAAATCTTTCCATTAATGGGTTGTCTGGAAGAGATCGCTTTTAGTGATAAGACCGCCAGTTGTACTTTGGCTTTTATACCGATCTTTTTTTGTAATTGTTGTTTTTATTTTGTAATGTGCAATAAAGAGTTTTATTATTATTATTATTATTACATTCAAATAGCAGTTAAAGGGTTAAATTTGTGGAAGGACTTTCTATAAAAGTTTAAATTATGGATATGAATCTTTGGCATGTTTGAAAATCTAATGTGGAATGGTTGTTGATTTTAGAGGTTGTGAACAATTTTAATTTTTTTTTTTTATAATATACAGCATAATTGTAGGATGGTCAGTTTATTTGTAAAAGAGTTTTAAAAATGAATAAACAGTGAAATATATATAAATAAACACCTTCTATTAGGTAGAAGAGAATCCCCTCAAGAAAATTTTCAACTCATAGACTCAAAATTTTAAAGTGTGTGTCTTTTGTCATGATTAAAGTGTTTAGGCATTATTTCAAACTATTAATAAGTTTATATTCAAAGTGCATGAAAAACTGTCCCTTAAAAAAACTAATTTAAGAAATTAATAAGAATAATGCAGGAAATAAATTACATATATATACAATACATACATAAATACATATACTCACGGCTATAAATCCCTAGAAAGAGTAGCCAGAAATAGAAATTCCTTAGGCACTTTTGGAAAGTTGCGTGGTGAAAAGATGGTAAAATTAAGGTTGTTGGTGATGGGTCTCCAACCCTTAAAAGCCCCTAATACCATTAGTTGCCTCTTACATACTGGAAGACATGGTGTAGTGCTAATCTAATCCGCCACTACACAGCATTGTATAAAATAGAGTATTTATTTTCAAAACTATTAAATGTCTACCGAAAAATGGAAACAAAATCGATATTACATACAATTAGCTTATAAAAAAGACTTATGTTGTTCAATGCTTATAACGAAACAAAGGCAAAACTGGCACTATAAAATATGACTATTGATTAGGTACATAAAATGTGTTGATGCTATTCTAAAATAAGACTACTCAGAAAAAAAATCGAATTTCCGAGAGACTCGAGGAGTTCTATATACAGTTCGAGGGCGCAACTTAGTGTTTTACGTAAGTCTCAAGTTCATGCAGTTGTAAAAAGAACAATATGGTTAGATAGAAAAAGTTTAACTTTATAAATCGTTGCTATATTAATACACATGCTAAAGCCATAACTTACCGATTCTGGTACGTCTGGAGGAGTTTTTGATGAAAGTGAGTCGGTAAACAGAGATTTGTCGTCGTCTGGCTCTCCCATAATAACGTTATCATAACACAAAGATGAGCAATTATCGTAAGAAAACGAGCAGGTATTAGGGTGTCAGCTCCTCTCATTACGGTCCAAGAAAGATTTTTAAGAAAAACAGAATATATATTATAGTAATTTCACAGTTAAGTTTGTTTCGATTTGTTTTGAATTTTGAATGCATGACAACGGCGTGACATTAACAACGACCTGCCCAAAGAGCCAAACCTATTGATCGATACCACAGATCATATAAATGTATTTATAATTTCTCTATGATACAGTACAACAAAAAATCTTACCGACGACGGCAAATAAATAAATTGCATTGAAGATTTTATTATGTAAAAGGCAGCTCAATGATTTACCTGGGAGTAAATTTATACGAATTTCCATAAAAAAACACTCGATAATCATATGGCTTTCATAAAAAAAAACTATGAATTGAATTATTTGGTGTGCATTTCTGTATTTTATTTTAAAGTTCTGATACTCTTCACCAATAACCTTTATTTTACAATCTATTCCCTATTCAACATTTCAAGTGGCTGGGGAATTTCTAATTCTGAAGCTCTGGATTAACGATAATGAGCACTCGGTAAAAATATATTTTTCTTTTGATAAGACAAATATAATTTTTAGGTTCGGTTTTTTGGAGTGATAAGAGCTATTATTAAAGTGGAAACATTCAAATGTCAAGCGTTTAGACACAGATAATATAATACCATCATAAGTTTAGTGTAATTATCAATAACATTCAACACATTGTAGTCAACCACGATCTTTTAAGGGGAAGAGAGGATTAAATATACATATATCAAGATGTCATCCTCAACTAAAAAATTGCCATCTTTCCAACGCTTCCATATCTTCCATATAAAATTCTAATACTACCATCAGACCGACAAACCCACCCGTTTCTTTATTTTGGCAATCAATTTCAGCCTGGAAATCATCTATACCCATTGTTAAAAGGATTCCCCGTGGAGCTAGGGCGCATGTTGCTAAATCCCTAGCCCTAACTATAAAGAGCGTGGTTGATAACAATGACTTAGAAATTGGCAAACATTTTTTGGCTTTTCATATGCTGTACTAGCAGTAAGTAAAATGAAGGAGATCGCAATAGCTCACTCACTCAAAAAATTAAGAGCAAATGCATTTTTCCGGTCCCAGATCCGGTTATTTTAAATACAAAATTATTTACTAATAAAAATAAAATATGTAATAAAATTAAAAAAATAGAAACAAGATTAGGCGATGGTGATATCAAAGGTGCAGCAGAACTGCTTTTTTCAAGTGATGTTATTGCCACTGACAATCAAGAGACTATGGAGTCTCTGAGAGCAAAGCATCCTCTTCCAACAGAGACGTTAAAAATGCCTTAAACTCCTGATTTTAGTATGAGTTCACCAGAAGCCACTTCGGCAGAGATTCTAAATGCGATATTTACTTTCAGAAACGGTTCTGCTGGCGGACTCGACGGATTAACCCCTCAACACTTTAAAGATTTGTTGAGTTTCTCCGTCGGGGAAGCTGTAAGGGTACTTTTGGGTGAAATGACGCGTTTGGTTAATCTCTGCCTAAGTGGTAAAGTTTGCAATTCAATAATAGACCTTTTATACGGCGCTAGCCTTTGTGCACTTACTAAAAAAGATGGAGGTATCAGGCCAATAGCTGTAGGAAACACCATCCGTCGTCTGGTTTCGAAAATATGTTGTAAACATATCAAGGATATTAAAAATTACTTTGAGCCTGTACAACTAGGTTTCGGAACCAGCGGCGGATGTGAGGCAGCTGCTCATGGTGTCCGTGCGTTCCTACAGCATTGTCAGGATAGCGTTCTGTTGAAGGTTGATGTTAAAAATGCTTTCAATGCAGTCGATAGAGCCGCCTTGCTGACAGCAGTTAAAGACCAAGCTCCGGATTTATATAATTATCTTTGGCAATGCTATAGTTCACCGTCTAAATTGATTCATCGTGGAAAATTAATTAATTCTTGTGACGGCTGCCAGCAAGGTGATCCTCTGGGTCCGGCTATTTTTAGTTTGGCTATACACCCACACATAAAGGACTTAGCCTCCAAGTTCAATGTGTGGTATTTAGATGATGGTACCTTTGGAGGTGAAGCGAATGAGGTTTTAAATGATTTAGAAAATTTAATAGACAATTTTATAAAAATCGGGTTAGAATGAGAGGTTTTCTTTTTGAGAAATAAAAAAACAACATAGTTTCCTAGAGCTCTGTAGATGGCGTTGATGTAACTACGTTACTTACGTAGACAGAGAAAAGTATAGACTGCTGGATATCTTCCTTTTCATTCGCACAAGCAAAAGATGAAAATATACAGTTCCGCTGTAAAAGAAAGAGACACAGCAATTGATTTTTTGTCCCTCAAGGCGTGCCGGTTTTTTCAAGGTCAGCACATTATGTGCTAAATAAATTTTGATATTTGTAAGCGATTTGTCAAAAACTCCATTCGATTTTCACTTGTTTTTTGAAATATTGAGAGTGTTTTAAGCTAAAAGTGTTCAGAACTGACGTAGCTACCAGTTTGACAATGGTACGGTGTAGTGTTTTAAAATGCAAAAGCGATAGTGAAAAGAAAATTGCCGGATTGTCTTTCCACTCGTAAGTAACGTTATATTTACATTTTCCTACGTTATTTGATAGGAATTATCAGCTGGGATAATTTAAAAAACTGTTATGTAAAGATAGAAAAACATTCATATTACAAAAAAAGTTATTTTGTGCATATTAAGAAACTGATAATAAGATAACCTCAAAGTTTAGGGCTGCCAGATATTTGTAAAAATATTACCCCTAATAAAGGGTAAAAAGAAAGGGTTGAAGAGCACTTGAGTGAGGAGCCTTACAAAATTCACCCTGTTGCCCTCTTAAGTTAACAAGGGAAATTGTAAGTTGTATTAACCGATTGAGTCCTCATGCATAATTTTTTTTTAATTTTTTTTTTGGATTATCAAATTTGAGTTCTTAAAATCATTAATTTGGATCAACATTTTAGCTTTCCAGATAAACCAGAATTGCGTAAACTCTGGGTTTTAGCTACTGGAAGGAATGACTGGGAACCAAAAAAGAGTTCAAGGATTTGTAGCCAACATTTTGAAAAATCATAACTGATTAAAAAAGAATGCAAAACATTCTTACACCCAAAAGCTGTCCCTGTTGAGGTAAAAGTGTGAATTTATTTATTGCTTGCCTAAAGTTTCAATACAGGTTTACTTACAGCATTTTTGATTTAGGGATCCTTTTACGAAATATTTGGCTTTAAAGATTTTTTTTTATTGTACTATAGTTTGCCCTCCAGCAACTAGGCTAAAGTAGTTTATGAAACTACGTATTGGAGAAACACAGTAAGGAAGGGACTGCTGAGTAACGAACAATACAGACTTATTTAAGCCTTAACTATAGAACCCTATATTGCGCGTAGCCCAATCCACACATGGCCAGTAATTTTAAATTTGTTTTTCTATTCAGATTTTATTACTAAACCCAATGGGATCATCGTCCGCTGCCCCAATGGAAATTGAGAAAAGCATAATTCCATCGATGCAAGTGCACGCTTCTGAACAAGATAAACGACTATTATCTGTAAGTATTTGTCCTGAAATACGGATAATTTGGTTTTTTCTTTGAGATACGTATTATAAATTTGTTCAAATTATTATGTATTTTTCTTTAATAATCAACATAAGTTGGATTGTAACTGCGTACGGCAAGTAACAATATCATATTTGTGAAAAATATTTCAGGATCCCCAATCTACAGATCCTGTTGCATCAACGTCGTCTGCAACAACTGTTGAGACAGCTATAGTTAAAAAAGCTTCCGAAGCAAAGAAGAAGTATAAGGTGATTGTAATTACTTATTTTTAAATAATAATTAATTTTGTGCAATCAGCATCCCAAAAATCTTCTATGTAGCAAAATCAGAACCATATCATGAACACTTCATTCTTCTTACAGAATGAGTCGCCGGAATTCACGCCGCGAACAATGAGAAAAAAATGGAAGAATGAAAAAAGCAAGGCTGAGCAGCGCTTGAAAAAGCTAAAAGCCCTTCGAGAGAAAACGCGCAGGTTAACAAAAAAAGTGGCTAGTTTGGAAAACATTCTAGCAGATTTAAAATCCAAATTTTTAATTACATCAGAAGATTGTGAATTGTTGGCTTCAATTGATACAACCAACAAAGACTTCCTCAAAAAGGTTTTAAACCCTAGTAATATGGAACGAAAATATTCTCCATCATTAAGAAAATTTTCGCTTTGCTTGCATTTTATTAGTCCGCGTGCTTATACTTTTGTACGAAAAACATTTAATTCTTGTCTGCCTCATCCATCGACATTACGCTCCTGGTATAAGAGCATCGATGGAAAGCCTGGATTCACAGCGGAATCGTTTAGGTGCATAAAAATTTTAGCCGATCGTGCTCAAGTTCAGGGCAAAGAGTTACTTTGTGCGCTTATCATTGATGAAATGGCAATCCGAAAACATGTTCAATGGGATGGGAAGGAATGTGTAGGATTCGTAAATTTTGGGGAGGAACTGGAAGGTGATAGCGTTGCTCTAGCCCGAGAAGCGCTTGTATTCATGGTTACTGCTGTCAATGGATCCTGGAAACTCCCGGTTGGATATTTTTTGATAGATGGTTGTAACGGTGAACAAAAAATTTATGGGGTTCTTTATTTGCATAAAAAGCTTGAAATTTATTTATCAAAAGTACATAGAGCCCGAAAGACTTAAATTCATACCAATGTACAAGCTAAGCCAGGACCACTTAGAGTGCTTTTTTAGTTCTGTTCGTGGGAAAGGGGGATTCAATAACAATCCTACCGCAGTTCAATTTAAAAGTGCGTATAAACGACTTATCGTCCACGGTGAAATTAAACATCTTTCGTCTGGGAATTGTGTACCTCTCGAGGATATAAAAATTTTGACATTTAGTGACATCCGCCATGAAACCAAAATCAATTTATGTTCTAAGCTATCTGAATCGTCATCAAGTATTGGTTCATCAGAATCTGATGATCCAATAATTGATGACGACCATGACTACTTGGCTGATCCATCAAGATTAACTGTTTATGTCAAAGAAATAGTTCAATACATTGGCGGATTTATCGTGAGGAGATTAAGAAACGTCATAAAATGCGAGGACTGTCTTCTAGCTCTAGTCACGGAGAAATATTGTAGTTTAATAGAAAAGAGAGACAAAGGTGGGCTTATCTATCCATCAAAAGACGTTTGTCAAGTATGCGAAGAGGCTGAAAAAATATATCGGCGTCGTTCGCACGAGGGTTTGACATTTTTTCGGGAAAAGAACTTGATTTCTAAGGTGGTCCTATCTTGTTTTAAAGTATGTTCAACATCTAAGATTTTTGAAAATGATCATTTTGATGCACAAGCCCTGATAGGTAATCATAGGAGTTTGTTGATTAAAGCAATCGCAAGTCACTACTTTGAGACACGGATTCACCATGACACCAAACAACGGTTTGAACCTCCCCAAAGAGTACGAAATGTCCATACAAAATTGATATTGTTTCAAGGACAATAAAAATCTTTTTATAATCAAAAGTGTTTTTATTTTCACCCTTACAGTTTTTCTTCAATATCTTTAATGTACAGAAATGAGGTTGTGACGATTTATTATAATAGGTCTTTACCTATGAATTTGCCGTATTTTTTCTGCTTATCATCTTGAGCCTCACGTCTTCATTGTTTATGTTTTCTCAATTCTCTTATTTTAATTTGAAATTGGAGGATATAAGTAACATTTTACATGTATAAAAATTTTCATTTGTCTTATTTCAACTAAGGAAAATAAAGCATGAAAAGTGGTCGTTTCAAGTGTCGTCAGTTTTAAAGCTAAATGTGGTAATTTTTCTATTTTCTTAAATTTCTATAACAAATTGAATTATGTAAAAATCAAGCTTAATGTTGTCCTTAAATGCTTGTAAAATTTAATTTAAGTTGGATAAGTCAAACCTGAAATATTATTAAAAACGTTAGTATGAAAAATTTAAAACACTCAAAGTTTTGTATGGAAAACGGCAATTTCATAGGTAAAAACCTAATATGTATAGATAGGATCCCAGATACCTTATATATGTAGCAGCTAATAGGATGACCTCTGTGACAGTAGGTAAGATATGGTAAACATAAGTGGGAGTATAAGAGATGAGTAATGCCTATGGAGGAAAAGGGGGTAAATTTTATCGTGACTGGCAACTCTAAATTGTGGATGTACCTTATTTTCTGTCCCTTTCAGTGACACGCTTGCTAGCTGTCTATAAACGTAGTGTTATTATTAGTCTAAGGTTACTTACCACACAATTTCGCCACACAATAATTTCGCCAATGTCAACGTTAAAAACATGTGTCACAGCACCATAGAGTAACTTTTTGGCGAGTAAAAACAACAAAAAGAATGTTAAATATAAGTACCGTCTTTGTTTATTTACTTTTGAGCTATCTTGGCTTAAACTGATGTTAATTTAGACTTTCAAATCAGAACGTTTTTATGTACGTTCCGTTTTACGATAGCATTACATCCAAGTGTGAAAAACGGTGTTACGTTCCGTTCCTGCCAGTAACATAGCAAGTCTGGCGCCATCTATCCTGAGAACAGGGAAGAAGAAAAAAAGAAAAAAAGGAAAACCTCCCATTGAATTTTAGAAAGGGCGAATTATACTTTGGCTCTCAGATAAACTCAGAAACTGTTGTGGAATTAAAATCTAAATTTAGCTGTTTGGCTCCTGGTATAAGAATAATTGATGACGAATCACTTCACCTCCTAGGTGCTCCGGTTTTGGATGCTTCCATTCCCAACTTTATAAAAGATAAGTTATCCTAGTTTCACGATTGTTCAACTCTTTTGGGAGAACTAAATCCTCACGTGGCTTACACTATAGTTAAATATTGCTTGTTTGTACCAAAATTCACATATGTTCTGAGATGTTCTGGCTTATGGAGGCAAATCTCAGTTCTTTCGAATATAGATAATATTATCAAAGATACTTTAGTCAAAATTTTTAACATATCTTTAAATGAACGCTGCTGGACACAAGCCGCACTACCGATTCGGTACGGTGGTATTGGCATCCGCAGCGTCTCAAGTATAGCCTTACCTGCTTTCTTGTCGTCTGGTTTCTCCACCAAGGATCTGTTCTTACGCATAGTGAGAAACGTGGTGAGCGTATCGGAGGTTATAGATCTCCCAGAGGCCAAGAAAGCATGGATAGAAATGGTCGGTCCAAGTGTTAATGTTCCCGTTAATCTGGCTTCTCAGAGGCAATGGGACGAACCCCTTTGCGGTCAAGTTCAGGCAAATCTTTTGAATTCAGCTCTTGACTTAATGGAGCGGGCGCGTCTTTTGGCTTGCTGCGAGCCAGATTCGGGACATTGGCTACAAGCTCTCCCATCTAGTAATCTGGGAACTCGACTAGACAGAGGCTCCTTTTCTCTAGCCTTAGGTCTCAGATTGGGCACAAAAATAAACGAGAAACATCGCTGCCGCTGTGGCGTATTAGTAGATCAGTTGGGACACAATGGTTTGTCATGTCGCCGTAGCGCTGGGCGTATACCTCGCCATGCTGCAGTCAATGACATCATCAGACGGGCTCTTACCACTGTCAACATTCCAGCTATCCTGGAACCGTCAGGTTTGCTGCGCGATGATGGTAAGAGGCCAGATGGTATGTCGTTGATTCCATGGAAAAATGGGAAGACACTAGTGTGGGACGCAACTTGCGTCGACACACTAGCGCCGTCCCATTTATCGGGGTCTGCGTCTAGGGCTGGTTCTGCGGCTAATGATGCTGAGGGTCTCAAGAAGCGGAAATACAGTAATATAGGTGAAGACCATATTTTTACTGCTTTCGCTGTTGAGACCCTCGGTCCATGGGGTCCAAGTGCCCGTCGATTTTTTAAGGAAATTTCGGCGCGCTTGGTGGAGAAATGTGGTGATCCAAGGGCTGGTGTGTATTTTGCCCAACGCATTAGTTTGGCTATACAAAGGGGCAATGCCGCCAGCCTCCTTGGTACCTTACCACCAAGCGGCAGCGATTTAGATGATATATTTTTTTATAATGTAGTATATATTTTTTAAGTAATAAAAATGTATTAGTTTATTATTTTAATTAATTAAGTTTGTTTTAATTACAATTATAATAACTTGTAATTTAACTATTAAATTCATAAATAAGTACGACCAATAAAAAAAAAAAATGTGATCAAGAGTTAACTATACTTATAACTATACTTATAGGATAAAAGTTTCAAGACTAAGTTCTTTGTTTAAAGTCCAAGTTATGCACCCCACTACTATTAAACTAGGACTTCGATGCAAATTGCGATTGAAATGAATTGAACTGAGCGAGTTAAGTTAACACCTGAGTCTTTTTACTATCTACTATCTTTTTTCCTAAAAAACTTATTTTGTTCAATCCAAAAAGCACTATTTTCTATACAACACGTGCTTGATGTTTTCCTGTTGACCTCAATGGGAGAATAGTTTTTCGATGGTTATTCCATTACTAAATGACACGTTCGATCACGACATGCGACCTCTTGCAACTTTTCATCTGAGTTATCCATGCATTGCTGCATTGTAGGTTTCATCCGTTTTAAGGGTTTCACAGCATAATGGCAAAAATTCGTTATACCATATTTTTTTCAAGATCAACAGTTCCAAACATATAAACTCCCTAAGTAGTAAATTTTATGTCCCCCCGCCTCTACGTTTTAAATAAGAGAGTGACAAATATAAATATTTTTAGTTGTGGGTCTCAAAATATATTAATGATAATTGGCTTTTTAAGATATAGCACATTTTGAAAAACTGCAAATGTTACTTTGTATTCCTTACAAACACTCAGAAAAACTAAGATAGGTTTGAGTTTTGAATCAAAACTCAAACTTATCTTAACAAAACCGGAGCCGGAATCAAAACAAAACTTTTGATTCCGGCTCAAAAAATACACTTGGCCAATTTTTGAAAGTTGGCTAAAAGAGCACAGAGTGTGTTCTTCTTCTCTTCTTTTCCCCACCGGCTAAATGTCAAAGAAAATGCAAAGTAAATTAAGTTTGACCGTGGTTTGACCAAACTAAGCTTTAAATTGTGTTATTTTTTTATTTAATTCACAAATTTAGAGTGAATCTTAACAGATGAAGCTATTAAAACCAATTTGGGTTAACCACGATGGTACAGTGATCCATTTAATGTGTGCAATATCTCTTTTTAACTACGGAATTGGATTTGTAAATGAATCTTGTATTACAGGCAAGCCCATTTTCTCTGTTGATATCCACCCTGCTGGTAAAAGATTTGCTACTGGTGGACAAGGAGGTGATTCTGGCAGAGTGGTGGTATGGAACCTAAGCCCAGTTATAGATGAAACTGTTGAAATGGATCCTAATGTGCCAAAAATGTTGTGCCAAATGGATAACCACTTAGGTATGGCTCAGTAGTATTTGTATCTTTATTGCTAAATATATAACCCATAGCAACTGTTTTTTTTTCTGGGAAAGCTTTAAATTAAAAAGTTGAGAGATAAAGGACCAATTTATGTATTACACAATATGTTCATGTTTTATCCTACTACATACATACTCATGGCTATAATTATTAAAAATTCCTTAGCCACTTTTGGAAATTGTGTGGGAAAAAGATTGTGAAAAGATTTTGGTGATGGGTCTCCAACCGCATTGCCCAAAAATCCCTTAAAAGCCCCAATACCGTTAGTTGCCTCTTACGTACACCCACCTGAAGATATGGAGTAGTGCTCTTCTTAGCTGACACTACACAGCACTTCACAACACACTTTATCCTACTCCAGCTTAATAATCCTTTCATTGATATAAATATACATTTTTTACATTTAGCATGTGTAAACTGCGTGAGATGGAGTAGCAATGGTCGATACTTGGCCTCTGGAGGTGATGATCGGCTGGTAATGGTTTGGACTCTCAGCGCAGCTCCCACAGCTCCAGGAAAAAATAAAACTGAAACATGGAGATGCATTTCCACACTAAGAGGGCATGCAGGTAACTTAATAAAATTGTTATATTAGTCTCATGCCATTTTGTTCACACAAATATTCCTAGTTCTTTGCATCTATTCAGTACATTAATTTATGTTGTTACAAATTGTGCAAATTAATGTTTTGTTTCTTTGAGAATTAATTTGTTTAAGATGTTGAAACGAGAAAACATTATAAATATTCCCTATTCTGACCAAACAGATACTTGACACAAACAGCCCACAGTTTGCTTGTTAAAAAAATGCATCTTGGGTATGCTATATATTTTTACCTAAAGTAGTACAATGTTTTATGCTGAGAAATGCAATTGGTTCTTAGTGTTCATTTTGTAGAATACATGGATTTACTTGTAGTTAAGCAGAAAAGATTCAATCCACAAAAAGTCAATTTTCAAATATACATAAACGTTCACGCCAAATACCCCCAAACAGGTTGGCAGAGGTACTAATACTTTTGAACATCACGAGACTTTGCCACCTGGTGTTCGGAGTACCCATGCTTTGCATGGACAGTTACAGTTACATAGTTTTGTATGAATACACTGTTACATGACTAAGTACAACTCAGCCATGTGGGTTTCCTCACGGTGTTTTCCCTCACCGTTAACAACCATGATAAATTAACCACACATATGTCTTTTGAAAAGACAAATTGGTGAAGGCCCTACCCGGTATTCGAACACTAGTTGTTTGCACAATAACCAGTGTTTTACCCATTCGAGCTATCACATCGTAATAACAACTACGAAATATAAGCATTTAAATTTGAATTTTAGTGCTTTTTTCATACTGTGGGTTAGGTTAACACTGTTATAGATTATAGTATTATGCTTGTATAATGCTATTTAAAGGTGATGTTCTGGACCTAGCATGGTCGCCCCTCAACAAATGGCTAGCAAGTTGCAGTGTGGACAACACCATCATCATATGGAATGCTGAAAGGTTTCCCGAAATGGTCTCAGTGCTTAATGGTCACACTGGCCTTGTCAAAGGAGTGGCTTGGGATCCTGTAAGTTATCATTTTTATACTCATGACTATAGTGTTATTAGTTATTAATACTGATTTAGCTGAGCACTGAAAACCATAAAAGCCATAACTGATTCCTTTTACACAACAATTAATAAATGCTGTATTAAGATAGTTATAATGTATATAGAGAAGACTTTCCAAATATTCCTAACCTTACTTATATTTACGGCCATAAATTCCAAATGTGGGTAGCTAGGAAAAAAATATTCCTCAGCCACTTCTGGACATTGATTTGGGAGATGATACTTAAAAAGTTTTATTTTGCCTTTAACTTAAAAGATCTATTACCCTTAGTAAAACTGCTGCGGGATAAAGTGGGTAAGTCCTATTCTACTAAAAATATTTAAAATTGTCCTTGAACAAAGTATGGGAAATAATAATGGTTCCGAAAAATAAATGAATCTCCAACTACATCTGTCTGACTATTATTCTAATAAACCAGCGTTTTAATGTATTACCGACCAAAAAAAAACCAAAAATACTGAAAAAATTATATAAATTTAACAAACACCTATGAACATGATCAAATTACATTTTTACTTACAAATATATTTAACTTCGAACAATAAAACTAAACTTCCGAATAAAATACTGAATCTCCGACAAGTTTTTCCGTTGGGAGGGTTGGGGGTTCTAAAGCCCCCTGCACTGCAGGTGAAGAAAAGTTAGGTCACATTTAGCTAGGTTAGGTTAGGTTATGTATAAAACAGCACCTTAAATGCATAATCCCTATGAAACATGTAGTGTAATTTATGAATAACTTGTAGGCAAATAAAGGTAAAAATTACAAACCATTGTTATCAGCAGAACATAATTTTAGTTGGTAGAAAAGTATTGTGGCAATAAACAGACATATTAATTTTTCGAAGATTTAAGTATGTCATTCGGTCGTTTCGTCATTTTTACTCAGACAAAAGTAGTCAGAAGTTTAGTATTTTAGGCAGTTTTAATATTTTTTGTAAGGACAATTTTTATTTTATTATCGGAGCTTTTATTACTACCCCAAAAGTATCATACTGCTTCCATTGGCTTCTCCTGACATTCATGACATTACCGTCATGCAATGTATGAGGTTTAACTATACGAATATTCGATTAATTCTGTTTTGGATGAATAGAATTAACATAAAATTATTTCTCTTAGGTGGGCAAATATCTAGCATCGCAAGCAGACGACAAATCTTTGCGCGTTTGGAAGACAGCTGATTGGTCGCAGGAGGCGGTCATCACAGAACCATTTGAGGAATGTGGAGGTAAATAATTTTGTATTATTTTTGGTTTCTGGGGAGAGTATGTTTAAAAGAGAGAATTTGAGATAGAGTAAGCTCTTATTATTTGTTTATTTACTTAGGACAAATAACAGACACAGACTAAATATATTATGTCTAATTAAATTACATAGTGAAATCAGTCTGTATCCAGAACTGTTCATCACGGAATATATACATTTCTATTTAAAAACTTGTATGAAACTGCACTTTGTATAAAATATATAATCAGCATTTAAACATTATAAAGCTCTTCAGAATCTCCTTCTAATAATTTATTTTTATAAAAGAGAGGGCTGAAGTGAGTTGGAATATTTACATAACTTATGAACTTGGTTACGCTATTTCTAAGCTCGCCCTCACTTTGTCTTTCGTTTGACATTCCACTCCTAGATCGATTTTGATCAATTTTTGCTCAATGGTCCAGGCAATAAGGATATGGTTCAAAAAGAGAGATAATTTTAAAATATACAAATGATTACTAACTACTGAATTGCCCAGGAATGTGTATGAACGTGTGCATGTTATACAATGCTGAAAGTATGTAAATGCTTCGCTCTTTCAATGGCAGCATGTAGTCTTATGCTGACCTAGTTTTTAGATGATTTAAAATTATAATTATTGTGAACATGTACTAAATCAGTTAAGTTGTAAGTTTGGTAAATGCATTACTCACGTTCGAGAATTAAATAAATAGAAATAAAAAATGGTTGGTAATAAGCCTCCATTTACATTGCCCAATAATATGGGACTAATATCATCCTTGTGACAACCATAACAAGAAATTGGTGAGTTTAATTCAAATCCTAACCAGCATCTTTCCTACCACCACATAAAATAGCAATTAATCTCCCATTCAATCGTCAGGCACAACCCACGTGCTCCGTCTGTCATGGTCTCCGGACGGGCAGTACGTGGTGTCCGCGCACGCTATGAACGGCGGCGGCCCCACAGCTCAGGTGGTGGAGCGGGACGGCTGGCACTGCGACAAGGACTTTGTGGGACATAGGAAGGCTGTCACGTGTGCTGTGAGATTATTTTATAAATTTTTATAGCTTTACTCATAACCAGAAAGATATTGTTTTTAGACTATTAAGTAAATTTACATGCATTTAATAATCATGAGTCAAATGGATTGGAACTGGTCCCAATGAAATGTTAACTGGTAAGAGTGGCTCCTAGCCAAATGATAAATATAAATTAATATAAATCATAGATACACTTACTTGAATCAACACCATTGGTCAACATTTTGTTGTGCAGCAGCAGTTTGGTGTGGATAGAAGTTGATGGCAATGGTCCAAGAATAGATTTATTGATTAACAGAAAAAAATAATTAAGTGCATTAACATGGATCTAAAAACGTACGATTCAAATGGATTGGAACTAGTCCCAATTAAATATTGTAAGAATAAGTCCAAACCAAATGCGAAATATAAAAAAATACTTACTTGAATTAAACTCACATTTGTGGTGGGTTGTTAAACAAATAACTAAGAAGTACTTTTCCACAGCTAAGTACGTAGGGTACTTGCCCAAGTAATATGTAATGTCCAATGACTAAGGAATACCCAAAACGTTTGATTAGGTTAAACAAAACGAAACAAACAATGATAACGAATTAAGAATGTACGCCGAACCCTTTTTTCAAACACTAACTAAATTATCCATGATTTCAGCGTTTCAACAGCAACATCCTGGTAAAAGAAGGCAAGAAATGTTGTTGCGCGGCCGTCGGTTCCAGAGATAGAGCCCTGTCCATTTGGCTGACGTCGCTGAAGAGACCGCTGGTTGTGGTGTACGAACTGTTCAACGATAGCGTGCTCGATATCTCCTGGAGTTCTGATGGTGAGGATTCGCTTGATGTGTCTTCATAGAGAACTTAACAAAATAGAGAGGAAACGAATAATGTCATTAACGAATCAGTGTATTTCAACTGCCTTAAGCGAAGCAAATGTATGATCAACAAAATTTATTACATTGAATCAAACTATCATGGTGTAGGGAAAACTTATTTTGAAAATTAGTTTTTAGTAGTTTTTGTAGGAAAATGCTAAAAGACTATACTGAACTACATTTGGTTTCCGCTCTGTTTAGTTAAGTTCTCTATATGTGTCTATGGGTGGATTGATGATATTTAACATTTGATATGTGGAGCTCTGTCTATTTGGCTGATGTCTCTGAAGAGACCCCTGGTTGTGGTGTACGAGCTGTTCAACGACAGCGTGCTCGATATCTCCTGGAGTTCCGATGGTGAGGAGAACCAAATTCTTACAATTTGTTCTAGCGTACTAACTAGCATGCATATACTCACGGCTATAAATCCCTAGATGGGGTAGCCAGAGCTAAGGAATTAGAAATTCCTCAGCCACTTTTGGAAAGTACACGTACTAACTAGCTACATTATTATTAGATGGGCGGTAAACGCCATGGGTATCCGTACTAAGCCCGGCATGGCAGGCCATTGTGCGTAGACCTAGCGATCATTCATTTCTCCCAACCTATTTCCGTCCAGAAGGCGAGTAGCTTATCCAGGTCAGAAACCGTTTCTGGGAGCGACTTGATGGAACTAGCTACATTTAAACATACGTCAATAATTTTAATTTAGCAACTCTTTATTTTTTTAACTTTTTCCTGATTGAGAGAGAGGAGAATTTGACAGAATGCGTGATTGAGATTGATGATGGTAAGAAAGTGAAACAGGTGAAAGAGTTTCTGGGAAGTTTGTATACTAGAGATG
This sequence comes from Bedellia somnulentella, assembly GCA_963576735.1. Taxonomy (NCBI): domain Eukaryota; kingdom Metazoa; phylum Arthropoda; class Insecta; order Lepidoptera; family Bedelliidae; genus Bedellia; species Bedellia somnulentella. The sequence goes on along the minus strand of OY755173.1, from coordinate 18,392,770 downwards.
GAAAGTGAGATGAAGATATCGAAAGAAGAGTGAAAAAGGGTAATGCGGAGCACTGAATAGTTTAATGTCTAGTTAGTCGATGTCTGAAAAGGCTTGATGCGTCTTTTTGGGTAATAATGGGGGTCAAATGTTAAACATTTGATATGTGGAGCTCTGTCTATTTGGCTGACGTCGCTGAAGAGACCCCTGGTTGTGGTGTATGAGCTGTTCAACGACAGCGTGCTCGATATCTCCTGGAGTTCTGATGGTGAGAATTCGCTTGATGTGTCTTCATAGAGAACTTAACAAAATAGAGAGGAAACGAATAATGTCATTAACGAATCAGTGTATTTCAACTGACATAGGGAAAACAAATGTATGACCAACAAAGGTCGTAACATGAATCAAACAATCAGGGTGTAGAAACAACTTATTTAGAAAATTAGTTTTTAGCGATTTTTTTTATCAATTTTTGTACTGAACTATGTTTGGTTTCCGCTCTATTTTGTGAAGTTCTCTACGTGTGGATAGATAATGTTTAACATTATATATGTGGATCTCTGTCTATTTGGCTAACGTCGCTGAAGAGACCTCTCGTTGTGGTGTACGAGCTGTTCAACGACAGCGTGCTCGATATCTCCTGGAGTCCCGATGGTGAGGAGAACCAAATTCTTACAATTTGTTCTAGCGTACTAACTAGCATGCATATACTCACGGCTATAAATCCCTAGATGGGGTAGCCAGAGCTAAGGAATTAGAAATTCCTCAGCCACTTTTGGAAAGTACACGTACTAACTAGCTACATTATTATTAGATGGGCGGTAAACGCCATGGGTATCCGTACTGAGCCCGGCATGGCAGGCCATTGTGCGTAGACCTAGCGATCATTTGATTCTCCCAACCTAATTCCGTCCAGAAGGCGAGTAGCTTATCCAGGTCAGGTACCGTTTCTGGGAGCGACTTGATGGTACTAGCGACATTTAAACATACGTAAATATTGTTAATTTAACAATAACTCTTTAGTTTTTTAACTTTTTCCTGATTGAGAGAAAGGAGAATTTGACAGAATGCGTGATTGAGATTGATGATGGTAAGAAAGTGAAACAGGTGAAAGAGTTTCTAGGAAGTTTGTATACTAGAGATGGAAAGTGAGATGAAGATATCGAAAGAAGAGTGAAAAAGGGTAATGCGGAGCACTGAATAGTTTAATGTCTAGTTAGTCGGTATCTGAAAAGGCTTGATGCGTCTTTTTGGGTAATAATGGGGGTATAATGTTAAACATTTGATATGTGGAGCTCTGCCTATTTGGCTGACGTCGCTGAAGAAACCCCTGGTTGTGGTGTATGAGCTGTTCAACGACAGCGTGCTCGATATCTCCTGGAGTTCTGATGGTGAGAATTCGCTTGATGTGTCTTTATGGGTGGATAGATAATGTTTAACATTTGATATGTGGAACTGTGGGTAGAGTGGTACCAAGCATTTTCTCCATTGTGCTTTTAACTGAATGGATTCTTTTTAGAAGTGTACGAATGTGTTTATTTTTCTAAAGACTGAAAATCGTTATCCACGTTGTACCTCCAATTGCAGACAGAAACCATGAACTTTTTATTTTTTTATTTTATACTAAATTTTAAGTTAAATGTTTTGTTTTTGTGTTGATTGGATATTGCTTAGGGCGCGTTCCCACCTAATTATCGACGACTAATTTATCGTTCGACGACTGTCGTCTCCACCTGTTCCCATTATAACGATTGTTTGTCGTCAACATTTTTTATCATTTAGCGACTGTCGTATCTAGCTGTTCCCATTGGAACGCGACGACATTTTATCGTTTCCCGGCAGTCGCTTTGTCGTTTACACATCATCAGCAAGCTACAAATCTAGTCGCCTCTGCGTTCGCTTGGTGATCACTAGTGCGTTTACTCTCCTGAGTTCAATGGACGAAGATGAAATTTTAATAATGTATTACTTTTTGAAAAGAAGGAAAATGAAGCAAGCAAGGAAAAGAAAGTACTGGGTACATCCAATGTTAATGAAAAGAATTCCATTAGGATTATGTCAGAGTTATATAGAAGAATTAAAAAGTGATGATGGAAAGTTTTATGAGTATTTAAGAATGACTGTCTCCACCTTTGATAGCCTACTGGCACGACTTGCAGACAATCTTAGAAGAGAAAACACATATTTCAGAAATTGTATAAGTGCCGAAGAAAGACTAGTGATAACTTTAAGGTAAGTAAATAAAATGAAAATTCTTTATTAATGTATACATTTATTTATTTAGATATTTATTTTAGAGTTACACGTTTTATAAGTAAAGACATCTTTAAATTATATATTGTCAAAATTAAAAGAATCTTGTGTGTTATCAGACAAATTAGTATAGACTGAATTTGGTGATGCAGCCGGTTCCATAACTTGATTGCTAGTCGAAGTTGATGCACCTGGGTCTTGTGTAAAATATCCTGTCGGTTGTGATGAATGGTTTTGATAGTCACCATAGTTTGCATAAGTATCATATAAATTATTACGAAGGCGTTTCTTTTTAATTTTTTGGATCAGTTGCATAATACCCGTTTGGAATTCAAAATTGTCATCATTGTCGAATGATGCCAAAGATGGTAAAATTCCTTTAATAAAGGACACATGTGGGTGTTCTTGATTATTTAATTTATAATCAAGAAATTGTGACATTTTATCATCTAATGTGTCAGTCTTAGTTTTCTTTTGAGTAGAAGGTGCTGCATCACTTAATGTATCAGAGATAGAATTATTAGGCTCATTAGATGAATCAGAGGTCATACGGGGCTCAGTAACTTTTAATAAAAAAGACAGCTGATTCTTATAAACATACGGCCTAGTTGTTTTTGCGCCTGCACCAGATCGCTTTTTTTCTTTTTCATTTTTCAGGGATCTCATAAATGCATCTCGAATATGTGTCCACTTTGTAGATATGTGTGTAGCTGTAAAAGTAAAATAGACTTAAAATTAAAATTTGTTTGTGTATAGATTTAACATTATATGTATTAACATATAATCAGTCTAATACGTAGTCAAATTATTGTTCACGCAAAAATCTGCACGTTTTTCAGAGTTTAAAAAACTATAATAAGATCGAGTTTTTCCATTAGTATCCCCGGATGTTTCCGTGAACAAGTAAGGGACTACCTATTAGACTGATTATATGTTTATACATAATTATAATGTTAGGGCATTGGTCCTCGAATATAAGCGTATTATAATAGCTGTTGTATTTATTTACAGATATTTGGCGTCGGGATGTTCGTTTAAACAACTGCATTATAATTTTAGAGTGGGAATGTCAACCATCAGCAAAATAATCAAAGAAACGTGTTCTGTTATTTGGAGCGTATTAAGTGCAGAATATTTAAAGTTGCCCAATACCGAAGAAGAATGGAAAACGGTCGCTGAAGCTTTTAAAACGAAAGCAAATTTTCCTCATTGCCTCGGTGCGCTGGACGGCAAGCACATAAGGATTACAAAGCCAATAAATAGTGGTTCTATGTTTTTTAACTATAAGGATTATTTTTCTTTTATTTTATTTGCAATTGTTGATTCAGAATACCGCTTCATTTACGTAAGTATTGGTTCATACGGAAAAGAGTGTGATTCATCTATCCTAAAACAATCCAATTTTTGGAAGAAATTAAATGATGGTACTTTAAATATACCAAGACCCACGCCATTGCACGAAAATATGCAAGAAGAAATACCATATGTATTTGTTGGAGACGAAGCCTTTACATTGTCACAAAATTTATTGCGACCTTATGGCGGTACTCATTTAGACAATAAGAAAAAGATATTTAATTACCGTCTAAGCCGCGCGAGAAGATATGTTGAATGCACTTTTGGTATCTTATCCAATAAATGGAGGATCTTGCATAGACCATTGGATGTATGTGCAGAAACAGCTATTGAAGTTGTAAAGGCTTGTACGGTATTACATAATTTTTTAATAAAAAAAGACGCTATATACTTGGAGAATACCCCAACCGTTATGCCCCAGGTAAACATGCCTGCAACACAGCTGCGTTCAAACGGAAATGGTGGAAACGCAGTGCGCTCACAATTTTCCGACTATTTTGTATCTGAAATAGGCTCCGTACCTTGGCAAAACATTAAAGCACACGTATCATAATAAATAAAAAGTTTCAGAAACTTACCGAAATCTTTTCTTTCCTTTTCCTCCAACTTGTCAAAATTAGGTTCAAAAACGCAACAAATTTCTCTCCACGCGGCTAATTTCAAACCTTTGTCTTTATAAACGTCTAAAGTTTTGTCCCAAAGGACAGCCCTTTGTTCCACAAGTGGAATTAAAACTTCCGGTGTTATATTATTAGCCATTGTTATACGTCCACCATGCGCAGGAGTCTGACAAGTTCTAACACGCACAAAGCAAACCGAGTACAGACGCGAGGGGCGCGCGGGTGCGAGAGGGAAGGGAAAACACAGTTGCCGTCCACGATTTTTTATCGTTTTACGACTGTCGTGCTTGCCGTTCCCACTGTCACGACAAAGTGTCGTCACTGCAAAAACTGTCGTAGACGACAGTAAATTGTGTCGTTCTAAATGTGAACACCTCCAATTAAACATATAAGCCACGACACTTAAAACTACACGATTATCTGTCGTCACGACACGGTGGGAACGCGCCCTTATACTATTAATTACTGTCATTTGATAAAACTATCAAGAATCTACTTACCTTATTTTTCCATATAAACATCTATAAAATTTTGTAAAACGTTTATAAAAAGTATTCCATTATCAAGCAATAACACAGATTACTGTTTTAATATATATTATGCTATTTTCAGGTTTGAATTTACTGGCGTGCAGTTCAGATGGTACCGTCGCATGCATACAGTTTACTAACAAAGAAATTGGGACGCCATTGACACTGCAGGAAAAGGTGAATATAATTAAACCATGATAAATGAACAATTCACAAGCAACAATAACTTTTAGTTTTGAAGTAGTAGTATATTGAGAATTAATATTATATATATATATATTTAAAACGGCCAAGAAAAATCCTGAATTTCTACAATTTAGTGGCTATTTCTGTCATAATGATGAAAATGCTGGCAATAAAAAATGTAGCAACTCAAAATTTGAATAAGTTCAGCCGAATATATAATATCATTAATATAGTACAATCCTATTACTTTTAAATCAAGACATTTACATAGTTAAATGATGATGAAGGATAAAAAGAATATTATAATTTCCTACAGAATGCCTTCTATGAAAAAATCTATGGTAAATGTCCAACAAACGAAGCAGGCAACGGACTGTCTAATAACAACTTATTGCTAGAGTGTCCGGAAATACTGCTGGCTCGAGAGAAAAATGAGGCACCTAAAGAGGAGAACACCAAGGTGACACCGGTAAGCTGAAATCATAAACATATACTCACGGCTATAGATCCCTAAAAGGGGTAGCCAGAGCTAAGAAGTTAAAAATTCCTCAGCTACTTTTGGAAATTTTAGTGGGGAAAAGATGGTAATATAAATGTTGTTGGTGATGGGTCTCCAACCGCATCTCCCAAAAATCCTTTAAAAGCCTGGGGTAGTGCTATTCTAAGCCGTCACTACACGGCATAATATAATTAATTATAGCTTTTTATAATATGTGTATATTAACGTTTATCAAGGCTGTACTATTTCTTCTGAGAAATGAACTTATTAAAAACGTCCCACTGTTTGTTAATATGGATAGTCTGCCAGACTACAAGACAGTCTGATTTCTTTCAATTATATTTGAAGAATTTTTCAAAAACTTTAATTGTTAGTTATCCAGTCAATCGTCTGAATGAAATTATAGTCACATTACTTTATTCTCAAAAAATATGAGCTAAACAAACGCTCTAGCATCAAGCACATCGATGACTGCATTTTTTAACCGACTTCAAAAAAATGGAAGTTCTCAGTTTGATTGTTTATATGTTTGTCCGCGATTATTCTTCGTTTATTTTTCACTACCCCAAAAAACTTTCAAAATAAGCCTAATTCCCCAGATAAAGAATTTCCCGCAACGTCCGAGCGGCTCCCCACAGCCCCCGCTCACGCCGCTGCGCCCCACCGACCGCCAGATAGAGACAAGGACCTCCGATGGAAAGAGACGGATTACTCCAGTCTTTATACCGCTTACTAATGCAGATCCTAAGTATGGAATGTTCTTTTTATATAGACTGATAGTTTTGTATGATATTTTTTGAAGATTGCTTAGTAATTTTGTTTGTTTGTTTGAAGGATAGAAAGGTTAAAATGATTATGGGTATGTCAGTGAAGGACTTCCACGGACAGACAGAGTGTACTCAAAAGACGCACCCTATATGTGTGAAGAAAATATATGATGAATATATAATATATGAAAATATTACATACATACATATTAGAGATGTAACGAATGTCAGTTTTTAAGCATTCGCGAATACGAATGCGAATGCGAATATCTGTTGTTGACATTCGCGAATGCGGATGCGAATGCGAATATGCAGGTTTCAAATTTGGCGTCGTTTGTCTATGATTCAAAGTAGGGCGCAGGGCGCGCGAATTAAGATATTAAGACCAAAGACTTTAATAAAAATATATTTATTTAATTGGACAGCATAACGGCTAATACAATAATGTCTTATTCTAACTAAAATGCTAGTTTATATAATAAAAATAACCCTTAGTTCAGCTAAACCAATACCTAGCAAAGTGCTGATGGTTACTTGCTGACAAATGAATAGTGGCTAGGGGCGTCGTCAAACCGGCTGCGCCAATTAAGATAGTAAGACCAAAGACTTTAATAAAAATATATTTATTTAATTGGACAGCATAACGGCTAATACAATAGTGTCTTATTGTAACTAAAATGCTAGTTTATATAATAAAAATAACCCTTAGTTCAGCTAAACCAATACCTAGCAAAGTGCTGATGGTTACTTGCTGACAAATGAATAGTGGCTAGGGGCGTCGTCAAACCGGCT